>JAWNNV010000449.1:0-368167 GCA_035044485.1 Scaptomyza reducta
TGTATGTATGTACTTTTTGCGTTTGCCAATTGTTTGACCTTTGCGATGGAATCGAGTGTTCAAGGCAGTCCTTGACAAGCCTGTCTTTCTTCTTCCTCTCTACCCTCAATACTCGCACTCGCACAGTGGTGTAATACGTGTGCAAAAACAAAGATTGCGAAATTTCTTTAGAACTTTTTAATCGCCTAACGTGATGCAAGAGTAATTTATGGGATTTAAAATGCGCACAAGTAAGGCATAAGAAAACAATGGATACAATGTTGATTAATGCACTGTGACGAAGTCGTATATATGTACGTGTACATACATATATAGGGTTACAAATCCGCAACCCTAAATGCCTCGAGTTAGTCAGGTAGAAAGAAATGATCAGTTATCAGATTTTCTTTTTCAAGCCGTTTGCATAGGGAGTGAGAGAAAAAAAAAGATTTTTTTTTTTTTTTTAAGATTTTTTTTTTTTTTACTGCTTACTTAGAAAGAGTGTGAGAAAAAATCTGCGTAGCGTGAAATGCGAAAAGAATCAGCGAAAAATAAAAATTGTGATTCGATATTAAATAAGTTTTAAATCATATTCTCTCATCCGACAACACTAACAGATCATGATGCAATAATATTGCCCAATAATAAATCGATTAGTGCCTTATCATTAACTTGCCATTTTTGGGTAAACCAAAACACATAAAATTTACCACATACATGATGTCATGTATTTGCTTCCACATGGGGATGTGAAATGTAACCGATAAGCGCATTAAATAAATATACTTATTTATTATATGCGGGCACACTCCCCAAAAATGCCACAGAAGCAATAAAAAGAATAAGTAAACGGACCCAAGCAATTATCATTTGGTCAAAATCTAACGACATTTCAGTACACTGTGCGGCGGCCTCTAGGCGCTGTTTGCTCTTCTTCTTCTTCGTCATCTTCTTTTGCGCTGCTGCTGCGGCTCTGCTGTGGCTCTGCTGCTGCTGTCTGAGTGTGTTTGTGTTTGTGTTGTTTTTTTTTGTGTGCCGGTAATCAAACGTCTAGACGGGGAGCAGCTTCTTTCGGTTCACTCAAACCACCACACTCAAACTCACCAACACATTCAAATGTGTATACATGGAAATAGGGTTATGCCTATGCGAACATGCATATAATCCCTTTTTTATTGCACCCTGCGCCATGCAGAAGGCACAAAATAAAATCTAACTACGCCGATTGTGTGTGAGTGTGAGTGAGAGAGCGCGAGTCCTGTTTGTTTGAGTGCGAAAAATGGGTGTGGGGAAATTACAACTCAACTCGTTCCCTCTTGCTCAATCATGTTGATGCCCAGAAAAATAGCGCTCGTAAATTACAAAACCATGGTTTTATTTGTCAAAATTTGAAACATATTTGAACAGGCGCCGAGCAAAGGGCAGCAAGACGACGTCAGCAGCGGTTCCCCAACACAAATTCCAGTTGCCAGGCGAGTCTGTTTGTTTTCGGTTATTTTCTGTTTCTGTTGCTCTTTTTCTTTCTGCTGTGTGATTAGCATTCTGACAGCGCGCTCACTTCTTTGCCGAAGCGTATGTGTGTGTGTGTGTGTGTGTGTGTAGTGAGAGAGCCCTTTAACAAATACTCGTAGGGGCAGTGGAACGCATTCCACTCATTACTAACTCATATAGTAATGAGTGGAATGTGTCAATGAATATCTAATTGGTATTTTTTTCAATTGGTATTAGTGAGTGTTGCATAATGACGCTAATGATTGATGGGCGAAATCAACACCGAAACCATTACGATAATCAATTAAATTAGGCATTACATGAAAATACATACACACATACTTGTGCGTGTGTGTGTGTGCGTACTTTCCTTGACTGCTTCATTACATGAAAATACATACACACATACTTGTGTGTGTGTGCGTACTTTCCTTGACTGCTTCCGTTAATTTACTTATACGCTTTTGTCACATAATCCACTTCGGGCTTATTGTGCAGATTTCAATTGAAATTGTTTTCAATTCTTTGCACAGTTGGTTTTTATGGGTGTGCTTTTTATTTTCTACTAAATGACGCATTTAAGCTTCAACATAATCTCGGCTCCAAAATTAGCAAATTAGCAAATGTGTTGGCAACAATAATCACCACATGAGCAAATCATTTCACCCTACCTCAAAAATGCCAATTAGATTTAGCAAGGCCGCGACGGCGTCCACGCGAAACAAAAGGCTCCGAGCAGAGAATGAGAATGCATGAATGAAATACACACCACTACCGTATGGTTTGGTGAGTTAGGCGCGTGTTTGTTGGGTATTTGCATGTATGTAGTATATCCATGTATGTATGTGTGCGCGCTTGATTACATATCATCATTATGCGTTGTAGTTGTTTCAAATGATTTTTATTTGTGTTTGTTGTTGTCGGTTAGCCGCATATGGGAATTTGTGAATGTGCCTGCTGCCGCACTTTATATGGACATATTTGCTATGTTATTTCAATTGCGCTGTTGATAAGAAAGCAACTTTTTTTTTGATTGAAAACAGCAGGAGTCATCTTGAGCTTTGTACTATATCTCTCTCGCTCGCTCTCACTTGTTCAGGATTGCGTTTTGCGATTGCCACTTATGCAATTTTCATCGTTATATATGGACAACAACAACAACACATAGCTATATGAATTGTCGTTTGGTAATGAATGCTACTATCGCTCCCCCTTAACCCCCTTCCTAAACCCACTAACTAAGCAACCTGAGTAACTTACAAAAAATAAAAGTGAAAACTTGTTTTTGCTTTCGGCTGTTATTATATTTATTGTACATAGAGTGTGTGTACATAGTTGATTGTTGTTATTGCTGTTGTTGTTGTTGTTGTTGTTCATGTCTTGCATTTGACTTTGACTTTTCAACCGCTGCCTGTCGTCATCAACATCAACACACCACGCACACTGGCACGAGAGCAGCTTACAAAGTGTTACGGTAAATTCACAGACATGCATATTTTATTCACCACACGCAGTTGTTTGTGTCTCATTTCTCATTGCGCCTAAGACTTTCAATTGCTTTGGCAACCACTGTGCAATGTCCACAACAACCACCGGCGGATGGCGCTTTCGATTTTCTTGCCTTTGCAACCCCGCACGCAGCAGCAGCAGCAACAGCAAATGTAACGAAAACAACACCCAATTTGAGAAGGGGGTAAAGCGTACAAATAAGCAATACAGCGTGTTGTTGTATGAGTGCTTTGCTTGCGCTCATACTCTGTCACTCTCTCTTTCGCTCTCTGTGTGTGTTCCCCTTTGGCACCGCATCGAACCAGAGAGCTAAACTCAAAAAACAAACAACAACAACAACTGAACAAGCAGCAACGTGCGTGCGTTTGTTTTGCTTCGCGTATGGTTGTGTGTGTGAGTCAAAAAGTCTTATTGGATATATGTACATATATTCAACTTGCGCTTGCACATTTTGATGATTTCCTGTGAACTTTTGGATATTTCAATGTAAAGCAACTTGTTGAATGCCATACGACATTTTTAAAGCATACACAACCGCGAGAGAGAGAGAGAGAGTGACTGTTGTTGTTCTTGTTGGGCCTTATATAATGTTAATGAGCTTGCTGTTAATGGCTTTCACACAATAACATGAATGAGCTTAGCAAATTCTAATGTGTATGCATGTGTGTGTGTGTGTCTCCCTTGACAAAATCACAACAAAGGAGAGCAGTAAAAAAGAAGCAAACTGCCGTTATATGCTTTGCTTTTGTATGCTGGAAAGCCAGTGTATAGAAGAAGAACCGTTTCATATATTCACCTCTTTTTCTCAGTGGTGTATTTGATGCTGAGTGGAATGCATGCAAATATATGCATTTAGTTTGTGTTCACTAATAAATGCTTTTTATGTTTATGATTTTTACACAATTTCATTTAGCAAACTCACGATCAATTAATGACTTAACCTATGTCTGAGTGAAAGGCCGGCCAAGTGCGAAACTATTGTTTTGATAATAATAATAATAATGTTTTTGTAACTCTTTTGTGCGCATTATGTTTAATTGTTTGTGTGTGTGTGTTTAATTTTGTGCGTTGCGCTTTACACAAGCTGTTTCTCATATCAGTCTATCTCACTCTTACACGCACTTACACACCTGCTGCATATTTCTTGTTAAAAACTGTAATTTAGGCTTAAGCTTTTGATTGGCTAATTTTGTTTTTGTATTTGTGGCTTTAAAAGTCGCTATACGAAACCCATTTGTTTTTGTTGTTGTTGTTGTTGTTGGTAATGCTCACTTAGACGCATTATGAATGATTTAAGATATTATTCATTTCAAAGAGACCGTTGTGTGAAATATGTTAACGCTCGTCTCGGTTGGAGGGGTGGGGGGTTTAGCTACAGGTTTGGGCGGTTCGTAAGAGTCTCAAATATGTCTAATGGCTGTTATTACATAATTGCTTAGCCACACTATAAGGAAATCAAATGGCTTTTTATTGTTAACAGCCAACAAACTGTATGAATGTGGCCCATACTATATAAAGCTGGGATGAGTTTTTCCTTTTGTTAATGCACAGTGGAGTCACATCATGAAGAACCGCTAATGTGCTATAAAAATGTTGTTAATTTGATCATAAAGTTGATTTTTAATACCACACAGTGCCATAAAAACTATGATTATTAATTAGTTAATGCATTCTGCTTAAAGTTAATCCAGCAAAACGCCACAAAAAATTTCCAAATTATTTTTTCTTTCAGTTCGTGCTTCTTCTTTCATATTGCCATATGGCGATTACTTTATGCTTAAATATTTGACTTGTCTACTTTATATTTCCTCATTTTTGAAGAGCTCCATAAAAGCCTCTTATCTGTCATTATGTCTACAGTTTTTTTGATGATCAAAAAAAAAAAATAAAAAAAAAATATTTGCTTTAAGATAAAAGAAAGAAGTCAAGAGTAATGGGATTATCGCAACTTGAGATAATATTTATAAAAAGCATACATACAAAACATATATATATATATAAATTTTTTTTTTTTCAAAAATTGTATAATCATGAAAATTCATTATTATAGTTTTATTTTTGCCTTCAGATGTTGATAAGCTAGCAAATTCCTAGAGAATTCGATCGAGCGCAAATGGTTTTTTTTTTTTCGGTACGATATGAATTCTGCTTGATTAGCTATTTTCTTGTTGTTGTTGTTGTTGGTCTTGATTGTTCTCTGGGGATTACGAAATTCGTATTAAATTAACTTTATTCTGAGTTGCGTGAATAATAATGCCAATGGACAAGCGAGAGTGACTAAAATCCGTTCCAAAATACCCTGTACAGTAAATGGGATGGGTATATTAGTTTGTCGGGTGCTTTGTAGGAAGGGAAAGAGTTTCAAAATATGACTTTTATCATCAAGAGATCAAAGTTAACTTAAAACCTTAAAGCAACATCTTATGCTCAATAATCTAAAAGTAGTTCTAAACTTAAAAGTTAAGTATATTCTATATAAAGTAAAAATCACATCATCTTAGATAACCTGAAGTTAACTTTTATAGTCTTTACAAGTTTTTAAATTCAAACTATAATCCCTTAAGAATCTTGTTATTGTAGATAGGAAGTATGTTTTATAAACATTAGCTAGTTTTCTTCCCTAACAAGTCAGTTGAGTTCGTTGACTTGTTTGTTTAACTTCCGATAAGAATCTCTATCGTAAGTCTAATCACCTCAAAAGTCAACAAAATATTACAAGATTAGAGGTGATCTAGCTGTCAACCATCAATTGATACAGACACTATTGACATTAAAACATGTTTGACTAGTTTGTGTTCCAAGAATTTGTTTAACTAAGCTCTTGAAATATTATAAAAATTATTCATCAAAAAAGAAAAAGAAACTAAATCAAAGTTAAATAAATTACAATTCGATAATTTCCTGAAATTTCCGATAAAAATAAATAATTCTGGTCATACACTTTTCATTGGATCGATATTTATCGATTTTGTTATGTAAAAATTATCAAAAAAGAAAAAGAAACTAAATCAAAGTTGTGCAGCTAAATAAATTACAATTCGATAATTTCCTGAAATTTCCGATAAAAATAAATAATTCTAGTCATACACTTTTCATTGGATCGATATTTATCGATTTTGTTATATGTAAAAATTATCAAAAAAGAAAAAGAAACTAAATCAAAGTTGTGCAGCTAAATAAATTACAATTCGATAATTTCCTGAAATTTCCGATAAAAATAAATAATTTTAGTCATACACTTTTCATTGGATCGATATTTATCGATTTTCTTCGATGTAAAATGTATTCTAGTCATCGATTTATTTTTTTTAGTTATGAAAATTATTTAAAATTTTAAAACTAAATAAATTACAATTCGATAATTTCCTGAAAATTCCGATAAAAATAAATAATTCTAGTCATACACTTTTCATTGGATCGATATTTATCGATTTTGCTGTTATTTTCTATGTTATCGATAACTATCGATTTATTTATTTTTAGTTATGAAGTTATCAAAAGTATTTAAAGTTTAAAAACTAAATAAATTACAATTCGATAATTTTCTGATATCGATAAAATTTACAATTATTGCTATACATTGTTAATTTTATCGATACTTATCGATTTTCTTAGATATAAAATTTTGTCTAGTCATCGATTTTCCATGTTATCGATAACTATCGATTAATTTTTTGTAGTTATGAAGTTATCAAAAGTATTTAAAGTTTAAAAACTAAATAAATTACAATTCGATAATTTGCTGATATCGATAAAATCTACAATTATTGCTTTACATTTTTCATTTTATCAATACTTATCGATTTTCTTAGATATAAAATTTTGTCTAGTCATCGATTTTCCATGTTATCGATAACTATGGTGTTTCCATGCTATCGATAACTATGCATTTTCCATGTTATCGATAACTATCGATGTATTTATTTTTTTTACTTAGGAAGATGTCCAAATTACTTAAAGCTTAAAAAACTAAATAGATTACAATTCGATTATTTGCTGCTATTATCGATAAAATTTACAATTATTGCTATACATTTTTCATTTGATCGATATTTATTGATTTTCTTCCATGTTAGCAACAACTATGGATTTTACATGTTATCAATAACTATCGATTTACCACTTATCGATAATTATCGATATATTTTTTTTTACTTATGAAGGTGTCAAAAATATTTAAAGCTCAAAAAAAAACTCTAGATTTTTAATTTATATATTTTTAACCTTGAGAAGGATATACGAATGCAGGGCATCTTTACGTCTAGCTATTCGGAACTCTTGCCATATTCTAAACAACGTGTGTTTTGTGTGTTTAAATTTTAAACGTGCTGTCCGCCACAATTTGTTTATCGTAAATGTTTATGCGGACACGTTGTGTTGTTGTTGTTGTTGCCTTCGTTTTAGTTGTTGTTTTGGTTGGATTGTTTATGGGGAATGTGGAGAACGCCACATGGGAGCCACGCACCGTTAGACTAGACTTTGTACTGTAAACAAGGCATAGAATTCTTTTCAAATAAGTTCGTGGAACAAGCAACGACGTGTGGAACCCCAACCCAAACCCAAACCCAAACCGAACCGAAAAACCTGACACAAGTTGCGCAATTTATTTGAGAAACAACCCAAACAGCAGGCAACATTCGCGGAAAAGGTCAGTTTGTAGTTTGTTCAAAAGTATTCATTTTGATATACCTTTTTTTGTTTTGGTCACATAAAGTCTGCTGGGTATTGCGCAAGTGGTTTCAAAGTGTGTCCGGTTTGTAATTTCTTTTTCGTGGCACTTGTTAAAAATGTGGCAACAACAAGAAAACCACAAAAATATACTGAGAAAAATTGCTATTAAAAGTCGCGTACGACAAACGATGTTGTCGCGGAAAACTCTGCAGCTGCTTGCCGAATGAATGAATGACTGAATGAGTGAATGAGTGAGTGACTGACTGAATGAATGACTGATTGAATGAGTAAGTAGCTTTTTTTCTGTGTGTGTGTGTGTGTGTGTGTGTAAGAGTGAAAGCAACAAGTAAGCCGCTTTACGGCTGACTTACATTGTGAATTGTGAATTGTGAATGCTTATTTGGAATGCAACTTCCTGTGGTGCCACCAAAGCAACCAAAGTGCATCAACTGCTTCATCTTCATCTGCCACTGGGGCGACAGCGCTCCCTAACCCCCCCGTGAAGACAACGCAACATTAGCCACTAATTTGCCATTCATGAGTCAGCTGAGCGTATAAATGGCTGTCTAACTCCCCTTCACCTCACTTAAACTCAACTCACCTCACATCACCACCTCACCTCGACTCACCTCCACTGCCTAATGGGCCACAAAACGTGAGCGAGCCAATAAATTCTGACACGACACTAAAATTGAAAAACTTACACACGGATACAAAATCAACAAGAACTTTTCTTCACATCTGTTGGCTTATTTAATGCTCTTTTTGAGTTCTTCAAAAAATACATAAACATTGTGTAAACTTTATTGGGAAATAGTATTTGAATTTTATGAAGCTGTATTTCAAAATTTATTCAAATCTTTATACCTGTTATGAAATAATGTGGGAAATAAGTTTTAAGAGTAATTTTTTGTACTTTGTTATTCATGATATTCCTGATATAAAATAATGTGGGATATAAATGTGAACAGAAACTTTTGCTACTTTTAAATATGAATAACTTCTAGATCTGTATAAAAAAATTAATACATTTTGCAGCATAAATCAATATTTGTTTAGAGCGAAGATTATAAAAAATATAAAATATATTTGAAAAAAGTAAAAAAATATAAGATAAATTTTTAAAAACTAAAAAAAAATATATATAAAATATACTTGTAAAAAGTACAAAAATATAAAATAAATGTGAACAGAAACTTTTTCTACTTTTAAATATGAATAACTTGTAGATCTGAATAAAAATATTAATCAATTTTGCAGCATAAATCAATATTTGTGTAAGGCGAAGATTATAAAATATATTTGAAAAAGGTAAAAAAATATAAAATAAATTTTTAAAAAGTAAAAAAAATAAAATATATATATATATAAACTATACTTGTAAAAAGTAAAAAAATACATTTGTAAAAAGTAAAAAAATTAAAAATATATTGGTAAAAAGTAAAAAAAATAAAATATATTGGTAAAAGGTAAAAAATATATATATATATATATAAACTATACTTGTAAAGAGTAAAAAAATATATTTGTAAAAAATAAAAAAATATAAAATATATTGGTAAAAAGTAAAAAAAAAATATATATATATATATAAACTATACTTGTAAAAAGTAAATAAATAAAAAAATATAAGTGTTAAAAGTTAAAAAAATATAAAATATATTTTAACAAAGTAAAAAAAAATAAAAATATATATATATATAAAAACTATACTTGTAAAGAGTAAAAAAATATATATGTAAAAAATAAAAAAATATAAAATATATTGGTAAAAACTAAAAAAATAAAAAATATAATTGTTAAAAGTTAAAAAAATATAAAATATATTTGAAAAAAGTAAAAAATATAAAATAAATTTTTAAAAAGTAAAAAAAAATAAAAAATATATATATATATAAACTATACTTGTAAAAAGTAAAAAAATATATTTGTAAAAAATAAAAAAATATAAAATATATTTGAAAAAAATATAAAATAAATTTTTAAAAAGTAAAAAAAAATAAAAAAAAAATATATATATAAACTATACTTGTAAAAAGTAAAAAAATATATTTGTAAAAAATAAAAAAATATTAAATAAATTTTTAAAAAGTAAAAAAAAAATAATATTTATATATAAAAACTATACTTGTAAAAAGTAAAAACATAAAAATATAATAATATAAAAATATAAAATATTTGTAAAAAGTAGGAATTGTTTTTTTTCACTCTTTCACTTTTTTAAATCATTTATTTTAGTGAAAAAAAAAAACAATTTTTATTCGTAGTGAAAAAAAAACATTTAAAATTGTTTGAAGCATATCAAATCTCTTGAGTTAATGAAATTTGTTGTCGACAAACATCAAAATCAAATCCAGTTTAAATCTGTCTAGTCAATGTCGGCTTATCATAACTGTCTATATGTACTTCTTGATTCAATTTGAGATTCACTTCCTTGTTTCCTTAGTCAAATGCCAGGCGTTACACACTTCCTAATCAGGTTTGAACACTTTTCGGAAGGGCATAAAGACTCAGCTTGTGTACGCCATTAAACACACACGCAAGGTGTGTGTGTTTGTGTTTGCGGTTTTCTTATGTGTGGGCGTTACTCTCTAATAGAATCGCAGGTATTTAAGAACTTGCGTGTCGTTTGTTGCGGCCCGTTTTATGTCAATGGAGACAAACAAGCCAATAACAATAACAAACAAACAAATACAAATAGTAAATACTTAACTCTAAATGGCAATGACTAACACACGCCAAAGAAAGGCGCGTGGGGTGTGAGTGGTGGCACTAGTGCCAAATGGGACTAGTCGGTCAGGCAAGTAGCTGTAAAAAATATAAATTTCTCGTTCGAAACAAATTATATTTGAGAACGCTGACTAAAGTGTGAAATCACGTGTTAATTGCGGTTTTGAGATTGTGTTTTAGTGTTTAAAATTAATTTAAGTGATTTATTGCTCATTTTTCTATATAATTTTAGCATTTTTGTGTGTGTAAGAATCATTTTTAAATTTCTTACTTTAATTAAAGGTTTTAATACAAATTAAAAATAATTTTTCTATCATATTTGTTCAGCTATAAAAATATTCCTGGACATGTTTAAGAAGCAACTTTTCTGCATTTTATTGTAGCATTCTTTTTTCTCCATTTTGTATTAAATGATAAATAAATATTAGATTGAGGTATTAATAAAATAAAATAAAATAAATAAAATATTAATAAAATAATATTCAAAGCCTAAAACTCACAAATAGGAAATTTTATCGTATGAAATGGCTTATACAAAATATTATTTACTTATTTTCCAATATTCAAATTTGGCAAAAGTTGCTTTCAAAAATAAATAAAATCTTTGTGAGCATGAAACATTTCCTGTTAAATGATAAATAAATATTAAATTGAGTAAATTAAGAAGCAATTTTTCTGCATTTTATTGTAGCATGCTTTTTTCTCCATATTTCGGAAAATATTTTAAACTTTCCTTGCCTTGCCTACAAAAACATTAAATACTTTCTTAAATTCCCAAACCGCTTGCTCAGGCATTTTTATGCCCTTAACCCATTGAAACTATGTAAAAAGGGTATAATGTTTTTGTGCAGAAGGCAGAAGGAAGCATCTGCGACCCCATAAAGTATATATATTCTTGATCAGCATCAACAGTGGAATCGATATAGTCAATCTCAGGGACTATGAGAGCTAGAGACTCCAGATTTGGTACATTAGCTCGCCTAATCCCTAGGCAGAACAAGTTTGTTTCAAATTTTCGATAACTCTTCCCGTTATCGATATACACATGTTATCGATAACAATGAAATATTAAATTTGTAAAACTTTCAGATGCAGTTTCAAACATTTAACGAAATAATGACAAGCTGTGAAATTTGTATTAAAATCGGTTGAGACACGCCGGAGATATGGAGTCAAGTATGTAGACACACAAGCACCAACTGTACGTGTTAAATATAGGGTTCTGGGTATCTGCTAGTCGTGATTTCTCGTCTAGAGCGTTCTCACTTGTTGAAAACAATATTTTCTTTACGAAATACTTTTGAAATTTCGAAATTTGCTTACCACAAATATTTGTGGCATGATTGCATTGAAACAGAAAGTTTTCCGCATTGAAGTTGAGTAAACACAACCAGATCTTGAATGTTTATTGATCCGCTTTGTTTAAGCACTTAAAATGCCTTTCAGCTACCTGCAAATATTTGGAATCGAGTCAAATTCCAGACACATACATACATATACATACATACATATACATACATACATATACATACAACATTTTGACTAGACAAACTAGACTATGGAACACTTTGACCCTGCCGCGTTCCCTTGCCACACTGCGCATAGACAAGGCGCGCAGCTGATTAGCAACACTCTTCGCTTCCTCCTTCCTGTCCACCCCCCCTTCCTGCTCCCTGGGGATGGATTGTTGCTAAAGCTTTGGGTTCGTTGTTAACGTTTTCTGTCATCCTGTTGAAAAATCAGGGAAATCTATTTATTGATGTTTTTCGCCAAGACCAAAACAACGTCAACGTTTGTGGCGGGGGGGAGGGGTAACGTGCCACAGCTGCTGCTGCTTCGCCTGGCAACAGGGCGGATTCGAATGATGACGTCAGCAAAGCGACCCCTACGCAGAGCTTTTATCAAAAGCTTTCAAGCGTGTGAGCTTTTTTGTTTTTGTCATTCGAGAACAATGTTGTGTCCTGTTGTTATTGTTGACGTCATTGCTCCTGTTGCTCCTGCGTTTGGGGTGGGGGGGGGCAGCTTTTCATCCTTTCTGCGCGCCTGCTGTTTTGAGGCGGAGTATTTGAGTTAGAGTTGTTGAATGGCGCGCTTCGCTTTGCTGCCACACGGCAACACAGCAACAATGCCCCAGCCGCACTCAAACTCACTTGCAACAGGATCCAACCTCCAGCCTGGAGAAATTATACAGCAGTGCGGAGTTATCTCTAGGGGGTTGTTTGGGGGTAGTGGGGCTGTGGAGTCAGAGCCAAGAAGTTGAATGTCTTAGACATTGCTGCCATCTTCTTTGCGTGTGTGTGTGTGTGCGTGTGCGTTTGTGGCATGTGTGTGCGTGCCTGCGAAGCGGCCATTTTCTCCATGGAGCCAATTAGCACCAGGCGAACAGCAATAGGGAAAACCTAGACAGGACATTTTTGGGCGCTTTTCATATTGTGGCGGTGGCCTCGCCTCGCCTCGCCGGGCTCTGCGCCACTGCTGCTTGCCCCTGAAATGTGACACACACACACACAAAAGCAACCAATAGCACTCGCAGCTTCCAACGAGCTTTGGCCTTGGACACGTGTTCGCAACTGCAGCATCTGACAGTTGTGGCAGTTGTGGCAGCAACACATTGTCTGCAGGTCAAGGCAACAATCAATGCCACACGAGCAGCCGATTATGCAGAGTCCTTGCGCACTCAACAAAACCAAAGGAGGGGAGAGTTTGTGGGGCAGTTTAAAGCTTCAAGGCTTATTCAAAATATTATTTACTTATTTTCCAATATTCATTGCTTTCAAAAATAAATCAAATATTTGTCAGCATGAAACATTTCGACTTAAATGATAAATAAATATTAAATTGAGGTATTAAAGAAATAAAATCAAATAAATAAAATATTACTTACTTATTTAAATAAATATTAAATTGAGGTTTTAATAAAATAAAATCAAATAAATAAAATATTATTTACTTAGTTTCCAATATTCATTGCTTTCAAAAATAAATCAAATATTTGTGAGCATGAAACATTTCGTGTTAAATGATAAATAAATATTAAATTGAGGTATTAAAGAAATAAAATCAAATAAATAAAATATTACTTACTTATTTAAATAAATATTAAATTGAGGTATTAATCAAATAAAATCAAATAAATAAAATATTATTTACTTATTCTCCAATATTCATATTTGGCAAAAGTTGCTTTCAAAAATAAATAAAAATGAGCATGAAACATTTTGTCTTAAATGATAAATAAATATTAAATTAAGGTATTAATAAAATAAAATCAAATAAATAAAACATTATTAAAACCTTTTTCGAAGCCTTAAACTCACAAATAGAAAATTTTATCGTATGAAATATTTGTTAAATTTGCTGAAGAACTTATTTATTAATTTATTTTTTTTACGTCAAAAAGGAAAGGATGCTTTAACGCTTTACTCAATTACAAGCTAAGATAGTTTGTGGTAAGGGTAAGGTGAGGGTAAGGGGCAGAGTAAGGGCTTTTAAACATATTTGCAAAGTTTCATGTATTTAACTAAAAGATTCAATATTTTCTAACTTCCTTCTTCGATAGAATCGGTCGATTAACATACCCGGAGATGAAAATGTATCAAATTATAATATAAATATATATAAAGTAGATATAAAGGGTGTTTTTTTTAGAGGTATAGAACTTTGAAATGGAATAAAACAAAGTTGATTTTTTTTATTGATATGAATTTTACTTGATTCGAAAGACAAACTTCTGGCATTATAATTTAAATATGATTTCTGGACGTAGTCCAATCTAGAGGTCCAATTTTCGACGACTTTAGTTCTGCACTGAAAAATAACTGTATTCCTGGAACACAATCGTATTAAGATTATTTATTATATTTAATCATTTTTTCCAGTGTAAAAATGCTGCAAAAACTGCACATCAACATATATATATATACATATAGATATAGGTATAGGTTTGTGTTCAGTGAGAGGTTCTTGATGTGGTTTGAGTATTGCAGGAACAAAAGAGCTTTCGCTTTCGTTCGGGATAACGAGGCAGAAACAATGGAGGAGATGCATGCAACGTGCGTGTGTATTTGCATGTTGCACAGCTTAAGCTGCAAGCTGCCACTCACAACTGCCACAACGACGAGCCTGCTGTTCGTTCGTTGGTTCGTTCGTTTGTGCTGCACTAAATTGGGTCACTTGTCGCCCCATTGGCGCGACATTGCATAAGCCGTGCCCCACGCGCGCTTGCCACCCATTTTAGGCATCACTCTCTAGCTCTCTCTCTCTCTCTCTCTCTGTGTGTGTGTGTTGCAACAAAATGAGGAAGCCTAAAATAGCTAAAATGGCAAAAACGCAGCCGCATTACGTTATCGTTGTCACGCGTTGCTGCAACATGCTGCTGCTTGCTGCTTGTTGTTCGTAATCGATTGCCCCGTTTGCCCAGTCCAGTCCAGTTTCGTCCGAGTCGAGTCCGGCTAGCTGCTGGCCGGGCCAGTTCGAAGCCATAAGTCGCATTGATAAGAACAACACAAGCCACAAGCTCGAGTGAAATTGAAAGCCGTGCCACATGGGGCAAGTGAAAATACAAGTGACAAACGGTGTCTTAAGCTCGCAATGTGAATGCCCCAGCGTCAACAATTAGAACCAAAAACAAAAAAAAGCTGTTGAAAAAAGAAACTCCAAAACGCAGTTAGCTTTCGAGAAACTTTTCAAAATTTTGTTCACACATAGCTAAAGTATTGACTAGCATATCTATCGATCTACCTACCACATACTATATACATAATATGGAAGAACTAGCAACAACAACAATCAACATGCAACGCCCGACGCCGCACATTTCCACAAGCATCATGACTCGCATGTCAATCTTTGAAAGTGAGTTTTAAAAACGAATTCCAAAAACGTTTCGATACAAACATTCTTTTGAAGTGAAATCTTGTCGTTTCTGTGCGTGTGTGTGTGTGTGTGTGTGTGTGTTTTGGCCAAGTCGTAAATAAGCTTAAGCGTGTTCGAGATGGCTTCAAAGCGATATTGTCTTGAGTGAGAATTCGTGAAGCCAAAGAAACCAAATTTTACAAGATCACAGCTTAAAGATAAAGCATATTCAAAACCATATACAAAAAGTGCAATAAACTTAAAACTGAGTATTTAACAATCTTCAACACTTAACAATATTTGATTATCATTTCAAAGACGATGTGAAATTAGTTTAAGTACATAATTCGCTTTACGATTTCGAACAACTTTGAAGCCAGCTGAAGAAAACAACCAATTTCACGCATTATTTCTGAATGCTATTGAATACATATTTTCTTTATAGAGCCTTAACGACCTCTTTTCTTTAAGTGTGTTGCATTTTAGCTTTTACAAGCGTCTTTAAATCTTCCAATTTATTGGCCGCTTTCGTTATGGAATATTACAAATGAATTGTGATTTGGATTTGAATTTGAATTTGGGTTTGTGAGTAAAGCATTAAAAATTAGTTTCAATTGTTAAAATTGATTGCAACTAAAGTTTTGATAAACTGTGGTGTATTTTTCTCATTTTTACAGTGTTGCATAACGTTTGAATACATGCAAAGTAATCCCTTTGATAACAACAAAATGCTAAGAGATCAATTGAAACTACTTTTAATATATCTGAGTTATCTCTTTTAAGACATTATAAGTTTTGATTAACTTTGGGATAGTTTTCTCATTTTTACAGTGTTGCATAACGTTTGAATACATGCAAAGTAATCCCTTTGATAACAACAATATGCTAAGATGTCAATTGAAACTCTTTTCAATATATAAAAGCTATATTTTCTAAGACATTATAAGTTTTGGTTAACTTTGGGATAGTTTTCGCATATTTACAGTGTTGCATAACGTTTGAATACATGCAAATTAATCCCTTTGATAACAACAAAATGCTAAGAAATCAATTGAAACTCTTTTCAATATATAAAAGTTATCTTTTTTAAGTTTTGATGAACTGTGGGATAGTTTTCTCTTATTTTGTAGTGTTGCAGAACGTTTGAATACATGAAAAGTAATCCCTTTGATAACAAAATGCTAAGAAATCAATTGAAACTCTTTTTAATATATCTGAGTTATCTTTGTTAAGAAATTATAAGTTTTGATTAACTGAGGGATCGTTTTCTCTTATTTTGTAGTGTTGCAGAACGTTTGAATACATGAAAATTAATCCCTTTGGTAACAACAAAATGATCAGAAGTAAATTGAAACTCTTTTTAATATATAAAATTTATCTTTTCTAAGATTTTATTAGTTTTGATTAACTTTGGGATAGTTTTCTCATTTTTACAGTGTTGCATAACGTTTGAATACATGCAAAGTAATCCCTTAGATAACAACAAAATGCTAAGAGATCAATTGAAACTCTTTTCAATATATACAAGTTACTTTTTTAAGTCATTATAAGTTTTGATGAACTGTGGGATAGTTTTCGCATATTTACAGTGTTGCATAACGTTTGAATACATGAAAGTTAATCCCTTTGGTAAACAAAAAATGCACTGAAGTCAATTAAAACCCTTTTTAATCTATATAAGTTACCTTTTTTATAACATAAGTTTCGAAAAGTTTTGTGAAACTTTTCTTCTGTAGACAGTGCTGTAAAATGCTGATAAGCTCAAGTTAAACTCTCGAATAAAGCCAAGCAAAGTGAAAAGTAATTGATTGCTTTTTTGTAACTTTTGTAATGCTTTAACTCTTTCTTGACTTTGCTTCCTTCAACTTCGAAAAGTTGAGAATTTATAAATATTCGTAAATTTGTTCTTAGCAAAGACATCAACCAAATGGTTTGACAATTGACTAATTTCAACTTTGACTTGACATCAATTTTTGTTTATCACTGAACAAAAATGAACAATAAACTTTAGTTTGACCCTGAACGAGCTATAACCTTTAACCTTTTTCGCAAGATTATGTTATGTGTGTTGTGTCTTTTATCTCATTGTTGTGATGCGAACCAATCGCGAAACTTGATTGATTGATTCCTCTTTCTTTTTTGTTTTTCATTCTCATTTGCATTTCACAATACTGTTTGTGCTGTTGGTTCAACAACATTCTGAGGCCCAGTTTGAGGACGGTGCCCGCTGCAAGACCCAATGCATGCATATACCATTCAATATATAGCTGGGGCAGACATTGTGTATAAATGATTTCTACTGTCTGTCGCCCCATAGATGGGCATCCAGACATTGCAGAGGATTGTGAATTCAATTGCAATTGCGTTGTTCATGATTACGCGCTGGTAGTTTAACAAGTTTTCACTTGCGCAATCCGAAAACCCCAACCCCAAGCCCCAAGCCAAGCCAAGCCAAGCCAAAACCCAACCCAACCCAACCCAGATCCGCCTGCCTTATTAGAAGCAGTTGTTCCATTGTGTGCATGTGTGCGTGTGCGTGTGTGTGTTGCGTGTGTGTGAAATTAAGTCAAATGAAATAACAGTCAAAGTGTCTTTATAAGGGCCTCCTCCCCTCCCCATACTCAACTAATTATATGCAATTTGTTTTCATCGAGTTCCTCCAAGTCCAACCATTTCGACCCACTACAACAAAGTGCAACTAAATGCACACACACACACACATTAATAAAGCTCTGCCTGTTCGTGTGTGTGTGTGTGTGTGTTTAATTTATCATATGAAAAAAAAAACTTGTAACATTAACGACAAACATTGTCTTTGGGTGTCTGAATGAAAGTTTTTTGTGAAACAAGTTTCCGGGGCTATGGAAAATTTTGTATTGCTGCTTTTTGACCTGCTGCAATGCAAGAAAGTTAATAGAACTAAGCCGCGTTACAAGTTTAACTAGCCATGACACTCAACTACGGTTAGTCAAAGCTCATACTTAAAGCAGCGACATGTCTAACATCATCGAAAAGCGTTACTTTCTGCCTCTTGGCTTCTATGTAGAGTGCTCAAATGTGTTCATGATAAGAGAAACTATACATTTCTAGGTTAAGTTTCATTTCAAACACTAAAACCTTAAGTTATATTCAGCTCATTGAACAAACCCTAACATATATTCACCTCATTGAACTTGGCTGCTATCAGAACTAGAGCTACTAAATTTGGTATACATGTTGTTTTATGATAAATAAACTTACTTAAATCATAAGCATAGACATAAATTAAACTTGGAAGAAACTAGGGGTTACTAAAGACTCAAGAATAGGGTTTAGATGTATGAAGTTAGTAAATAAAGTATTGCCATTGCACTCGAATAAGTACTTTCTAGTCTGGCAATGCCCTCCAGAAGAAACTAGCGGTACTTGAAGACTCAAGAATAGGGTTTAGATGTAAGAAGTTAGTTCCTTAAAGTATTGCCATTGCACTCGAATAAGTACTTTCTAGTCTGGCAATGCTATCCAAAAGCAATAAAAGCTCTTTAAAAATTGCTGGAACTTAATGAAGGAAGTATTAACATTAAACTCAATTAATTTTCCCCTAAAACAATCACTTTTAAAACATTTTAAAGCTTTTTCTCACTAGTCTGGCAATGATTTACATATAGTTTTAATATATAACGGTCTTAAAAGCTTAACAACTATTTATGTGCTTCCGCTTTGCCTCCACTTTAGGGGTACTTAAAGACTCAAGAATAGGGTTTAACTGCATGAAGTTTTTAAGAACTTAGTATAAAGAGTATTGCCATTGCACTCGAATAAGTACTTTCTAGTCTGGCAATGCTCTCCAGAGGAAACTAGGGGTACTTAAAGACTCAAGAACAGGGTTTAGATGCATGAAGTTAGTGAATAAAGTATTGGGATTGCACTCGAATAAGTATTTTCTAGTCTGGCAATGCTCTCCAAAAGCTATAAAAGCTCTTTAAAAATAGTAGGAACTTAATGAAGGAAGTATTAACATTAAACTCAATTTTCTCTTAAAACAAACACAAACAAGGCTGGCAATGATTTACATATAGTTTTAATATATAACGGTCTTTAAAGCTTAAGAACTTTTTATGTACTTCCGCTTTGCCTCCACTTTAAACTTTCATAAAGCACCAAATTAGTTTGAATGAACTAAATTTAAACAATAAAAGTCAGGGCCAGCATATTGTGTGAATGTGGGCTAATATAAATCGTATATACTATATATATATATATATGAACTTCCACAATGCATTATTCTGTTTCCTACATTAAATATTCATCGTTTGTGATTTAAAGTAGTTTATTTTCGAAATTGATTTCACGCTTCTTTGTGACTTTTAAGATATATAAATCGTATATACTATATATATGAATATATATATATATATATATATATATATATATATATTTCCACAATGCATTATTATGTTTTCTACATTAAATATTCATCGTTTGTGATTTAAATTAGTTTATTTTCGAAATTGATTTTACGCTTCTTTGGGACTTTTAAGATTTATAAATCGCATATACTATATATATATATATTCCAGAATATGCATTATTCTGTTTCCTACATTAAATATTCATCGTTTGTGATTTAAAGTAGTTTATTTTCTAAATTGATTTCACGCTTCTTTGTGACTTTTAAGATTTATTTCTTTCGAGCATAATAACTTAAGATTCGCATTCATCTTAACGACTTTCACAATGCGATTAAGCAACGGTTAATTTTTTGTTTCTAGCTTCTTGCTGTGTCCCTTATCAACAGCTATTAATCTAGTTTAGGGTTCTGGGCGCTTGAGTTTGAAGTTCTTTGCGAAGTTCTTAGGCCTGCTCCAGAAATCTGGGTTATTATGATGGCCATGTCGAACAGTTGACGGTTCAGCTTTAGTTGCTGTTGTTGTTGTTGTTGTCTTTTGGCTGTTAAGCTGTTATAGTTTGTTGCTTCTTTTTGTTCAGATAGGCAGTTTCGTTGTCAAGTCTTTCTTTCTTCTTTTTTTGTGTAACAACAAATTGACAATGACATGAATGCAAAGAAATATTTAACCTTAATAAACCCGAGAAGAGAGCGAAGACCAAGACATTTAGTTGGTTTTTTGTGTTGTGCTTCTTGCTGTTTGGCTTTGTGCATTGTGTTTGATTTATGGCACGAAGTCCAAGTGCCAATTAAACTGAAAGTAATGGGGGGCAGCCTTCTTGTGGAAAGTTCAACCGCAAGTCAATCGATTTTATATATTGATTAAACTTAAAGTTTCCTTACATCTATCGTTGCCAGATACCGATACGCGAACGCATTGCTTGGCAGACACAATGATGTCCATGTCGAGTTCACCGCCAGCGACGCCAACGGGCGTCCAAACCGATTCCGAGGGTCTCATCTTGCCAAAGAAGCTCATAAATCCCTGCATGGAGAACATCGATCGCAAGGAGCTGCATCGCGAACTCAAGTTCAATGCACGCATGTAAGCCACAATCCACAAAACATATATATATCGAAACCAAACTAATACTCTTAAACCTTGCAGTGGCAAGAGCGTGCTGAACCAGAAGACGGAGCTGCAGCGTGCCTACGAGAAGCAAAAGGAGCGGCATGCGGCAGCCGAGCAGCTCCAGCACTCGCCCGAAACGGAACTGGTCGGCCTCAAGGGCGAGCTGGGACGCGTGATCATGGAGCGGGCGCAGAAGCACGAGGCGGCGTCCCAGAAACAGGATAACGACGATGATAACGACGATCGCCAATATGTCAATCCCGAGTATCTGAATGTGCGTGCCAAACTGCGCACAGCGCATGCGCCCAATTAAATAAACAAAAAAACCATAAAAACCATAAAAAACCAACAAAAAGGAAAAAAAAAAAAACAAAAAAAAATATTAATCTTTAACTTAGTTGTGACGTAACCAAAATTTGCTGTTTAATCGACGTTTTATGTTTATAATGATATTATTAATATTTATAGTTTTTTAAGTTTAATCCTTTGTTCAATGTATAATGACAGCAAATTTCAAAAACAGAAACGAATATGATTTAATCCACTTTGTGTGTATATTGTATAAAGCTTTAGTTAAAAAGCATTTCTTCTTCCAAAAACAAAACACAAACCTAACGAATTGGCTTAGAATGAGAATGTTGGCATAAGTTGTATGTTTAGTATATATATAGTCATAGGATGCGATATTGATATGATAAGCTTAGAACGAATCTTTGAATGTAAGCCAGAGTTAGAAAGAAAGAGAGTTATATCTACATCTATATATATATATAGTATAATATGTATATGAACTATTTTATGTCAAATGCAATTGCAATAATTCTCGATATATATATATATATATCCGATGACTCTTCTTGACACAAAAACGAAAACAATTTGAGACAAAAAAACAAATAACTATATATGTATACAATATATATCTATATACACAAACATTTAGTTTTCTGGTATTAATAAATTTTATTGTAGCTAAACGTTAACTCAACATTTGTTTCACTCCTTTGGTTTTGGGGTTCTGATCGGAGCAAGCCTGGAACATTATGCTTGAGATACATTTATTATATTGATTGTGTGAACTGTATTTAAATCTATAGTATTGAAAAATATCCAAATTCATGAAATGTGGTGCGACAATCAAACGAACGGTGCCACAGTCGAGGCAGCCACTTCCACTGATAATGCACCGGTAACTGAACGTAAGGATGAAATGAATAGAGAGCAGGTGAACACAGTGAACACTCCAAATGACGGCCTGTTTAACTATCTGTAGTGTGTCCTTAGACTATACCTACAGCTATTGCCATAATTGCGCCACGTAAGAAACTCGACGGTGTCGGTGCCACATGCAGCAGCAGCAGCAGCAGCACCACCACCACCACCACCAATACCACCACGAGCACCTCAGCCAACACCATCCGGCCGCCATTGCCGGCGTGGTCCATACTGCCACAAGATGTGAATGTCAACAACGATATTGTGCGTCTGGTCAACAGTCTCTCCAATGTTATACAGATCCTGATCCGTATGAGCAATACGGCTGCCCACGAACTGCTCCTGCATCCGGAACGTGAGGAGGACTTTGAGGGATTACGTTTGCTGCTCAACTATGCGGATCAGATGTACTCCACACTGCTTCAGGTAAGGTGCAAGTGAAGGAGCGAATCAGTTCTAATCAGTTCCTCACAGCCTCAAACGAGTGGAGGGGAGCAGCCGGCGGGAACCGCAACCAATCGAAATAGTGGTATACCTTCGGGTAGTTTGTTCCATCATTTGTTTGAGACCATGCTCAGCCCGGCTGAGATATGGCCGGAGAGTTCGAATAGATCGAGAACTCTACCGCCTAGAATTATTGCTGAAATTGTGGAGGTAACCGAACCAGAATCAAACTCATCCGAACCAACTACCGAATCAACAAATACTGATGCAAATGAGACAGAGACACACTCTGTACCTTAAATTGTTTGTGAGCATTAAAGTAGTTCCAAGATACCCTTCCACTTTGTACTGCTGGGTATATATACATGATGAGAACATGAGAATTTTCAAGCACAAATGCCTAAAAGTCTTGTGCTCAATTCCACAATGCCAAACTATTACATACAGTACATACATACATACATACATACATGTATGTTGTGTCTTTCTCACTCAGTAAACAGCAAAAGCTAACAGTACAAAAAGTACACAAGCGGGACAAGGGGACATGTAAATTATGACCTGATGCCTGCTGTCAGTTAATGTTAACATCATTACAAAAGGCACACACAGCACATGCAACGGTAATCTAAGCACAGTGGCAAAAATAAAGACACTAACAAAATGCACTCAACACACTCACACACATACGCTCTCACACTGACAGCTCAACAAATACACACCCACGCAGCCAGAGGCGCTCTCGCACTCTCGCACTCTCATACTCTCACACTTGCACAGACGCCCGCGCACTCTCTCTCACACTCTCTCTCTCAATCTGTAATGTGCTGCGTTTGCTGTTGTTTGCTCATGTGCTGCTGTGACGTAGGCGCCCGCTTACGCTGTCTCCGCTCACACACACACACATACACACATACACAATCGCGCATGCATATAGAAAAGAGCTCTTTCTTGCTCAGCTGACGCTTCGCTGCGCTGCTTGCTGCTGCTGCTTGCGCGCCTGTTCCCTCGTATCGCGTAGAGGGACCTGCCTCAATGCTGCGCGTTCATTTTTTTTCTTTCTTCTTCGCCATATTGGGGAGCCTACCACACAAAAATTACCAACGCTTCGGTTGGGGCTGGTTTTTTTTTGTTCGTGTGCTTGGGAGTTGTGTTGACAGTGGCCCATTTGAGGTTGTAGGCGCCGTTTCGTCTTTTAGCGCTTGCGCTTTGCACGTGTGTAAGTGTTGTTTGCAGCTTTGTAGCTTGCAGCTTGGGCACCATTTTAGATTTTGGTCGACGCTGTAGTTGGTTATGAAGCAAACAGAATAATGGATGGATGCTGCTGGAGCATTGCTGGCGGGGGCGTTGTCCTTGACACTTGTCCCTTGATCGAAAGACGGCAGCTGGGAGCGGGAAGTTGTTATATTTCTATTTTTAAATAACTTATGTGCGAGCTTTTTTGTAAAGCTGTTAAACCGTTACACTGCAGTTACTGTTGTAACTTTATGTTAGAGATGAGCGCTTAGCGGGACTTTGGCCATACATTTCAAAGAGAGGAATGTTTTGATTCTTGACAACTTCAGTAAATGTTGAAAAGTTTTGTTAATACAAATTTTCCTATTGAGTTTTTAGCTTTATAGTGCTAAAGTTTTCGAAACTGATGTGCATTTTTAGCATTAATTAATTAATCTTAAGTAAATGTTGAAAAGTTTTGTTAATAAAAATTTACCTTTTGAGTTTTTAGCTTTAAAATGTTAAAGGTTTCGAAACTAATGTGCTAAAAAATGCAATGTTAAAAAGTTTTGTTAATAAAAATTTTCCTATTGAGTTTTTAGCTTTATAATGCTAAAGGTTTCGAAACTAATGTGCTAAAAAATGTAATGTTGAAAAGTTTTGTTAATAAAAATGTTCCTATTGAGTTTTTAGCTTTATAATGTGCATTTTTTAGCTTTAATTAATTAATCTTATTCTTAAAATTTCTTAAGAGTTCAACATTTTATTATACAGATTTCACTTAAACGCATTAAGAATGTGTTTTGCATTTTTCTGTTACACAAACTCATCGTATTGAATCGTTTGACAACAGCGAAAGCGCAAGCCGTCGTGGTCAGCACTAGTTTATTTTTAAATGGCGCCTCTCTATCTCTCATGTAATTGAGCAAGCTTGTGTATGCGTGCTTGTGTAAATATGTGTATGTATATGTGCGTTGCTTTATGTGTATCTGTTACTCATCTTTTGAAATGTGCGACTTGCTGCTGCTTAGCTGTGTTCGCTGATTGCTGTGCACTTGTTCGCTAAACCGCAGTTAGCGCTGGCAATGCCATCGGCAGCGGGCGTAACGGTAAACGACAATGGCACTGACGACAACGACAACGACGACGACGACGTCGGCACGACAACGACAACGACGACGGTCGCATCTGATAGACAGCTGTCTCCTGGTTACGTCAGTCAAAATGACGCATCGTGTTTTGGTAACAGGAATGCATAAATGCCAGCGACGCCGCCGCCAACTGGAGCGAGAGTCACCACAAAAGAAAATCACCACAAAACAAAAGAACAAAGCGCAAGCAGCGACGCCAAACAGAAACAGCAACGCCAAACAGAAACAGCGACGCCAAACAGCAGACGTAGCAGCAGCAGCACCACCACCACCACCAACAGCAACAACAGACATTCACAAAAGAGCGCACGCAAGACTCCGCCATTTGGCGCCCACATTGAGCCACCCTCGCAACTTTGGGCGGCGCGGGGCCAATAACCTTTTGGCAATTAGGCAAAGTGCAGCTGCGACTAGAAAAACTCTCCAAAGTGCAAGGAAATACAAGAAAAGCTGTTTGCATTCCGCGCTCTAAAATGTTCTTTGACTCACAATAACCGTTACAACAACAAAAAGCTTTCGGTGCGCGTTTGAGAGTGTCATTTGCTGAAGTGACTTTCAAATACCCTTGAGACATGGAATTGTGTATATCTCACAATTAACATAACATAACATAATAATGTTAAATTGTTGTTTCGTACTCTGGAAAAGTTTGTTGAGTCCTCAAAAGTAAGAAACTTTTTGATTTTGAGGTTAATATAACTTTAAAATAATAGGACAAAATTATTGATTTTTTTGTAGAATAAAAAAATGAATTTATTGTTAGGTTCCTAAGTTAAATGGTATTTTAAATCTTTTTTTTATAATAATCATAATTTTTAATAAATCTATTCGTCTGTCATACCCACTTATTTGCAGCTATGCAGGGTATAATTAAGTGCTTTTGGGGGACAGCCCTGCAAGGCAATCACTTGCCCTCCAGATCTCAAATGCAAACGCAAACGAAATTCTGCAAACAGCGACGCCGCCGTCGACGCCAACGCGGTCAGAGTCGTAGAGTCGCAGTCAGCAGCAGAGCCAAATACAACGTTTCTTTTCTGCTGCTCTTGCTGCTTTCACAGCGAAATGGAATACAGTGCGAGTGAGTGCGGGAGGTGGATAGATAGCGTGAGTGTGTGTGTGTGAGCGAGAACACAGCTATGCGACGCTGTGCGCCTGCTGCTTTGCGGACAAAATTTGAGCAGATCCGCTCACAAAAAAAAAAGCAGGCAGCTTTATTTAGCGGTGAACTTTTTTTGTTTTTTTTTTTTGTGTGTGCTTTGACAGTAGGTTCCACAACGTTCCAATAAGCAGCACGACTCCATTGCATGTCTGGCGGCTGGGGCTATCTTGGCCCGTTCCAATTGGAAATGGCATTGCATGCGAGCCCCACAAATGACATGGGAAAAATCCCCAACTGGTATTTTGAGCAGGCGCACAGCTTTGACCAGCACACGGCCAGCGAAAGAGTTCACCAGCACAATCGCAATCACAGTCGTGAACGACAGAGACAGTGCGAAAGACTGGGACAGAGACAGAGACAGGAATATAGAGAAACGAACAAACAAACAAACTTGGCTGGCCGTTGAGATAAGAAGGCAGTGCAAACAAAAAATGAGATAAGCAAAGAGCAGACGTCACAATGTGCAATGGGAGCGAGATAAACAAGAAATATCCCGCACGAGCACGTTGTTGTTGTGTTAGGGGAAAGAAAGGGGAAAAGAGTTGTTGTCTGTGCTGATCGTTTCAAATGATAGGAGACATTTCAATTGCTTCAAGACCTGATCAAATCCCATACAAGTTTTTTTTAGCCGCACAAAAAAAAGCTTTTATCAATAGTTATTATCGCTGTTAAAAAAAAAAACATTTCTAACGATTGCAATGCTAGTAACTGTATATATAAAACGCCTTTGATTGACTTTCCATTCAGTAGCGCTGCAACCGCCAAACAGCAAACTTTTCCAATTGCAGATAGAGAGAGAGAGTGAGTACAAAACTAAGTGAGTGATAGTGTGTGAGTACTAAACTGAGAGCATAAGGCACAAGTGAGAGTAAGAGTTATAAAGAGCACACACGCAAGCAGCTTATACAGTTATCTTTTAGTGTTTTAGTTGGGCACAAAACATTTGTATTACAGTTTTTGTTTTTGTAGATTTATTTCAGTAATACACTAAGAGAGCGCACAGAGAACGAAAACTGCGTTTGCATATGTACAGAAAAAGAACGATTAGATGAAAAAATATATGCTAAACATACGTTTTTTAGTCATTAGTTGTCATCAAAATAAGTTCACATGAGTCAATTGTTAACTGAAGTGCTTTGATTGTAATTCATTGATTGAAATAATTTTAAAAATAGTATTTTATGGCCTAGCCTCTCTTTACGATTTTCCAATTGGAATACCGGCATTTTCCGCTCTCTTAAATAAAAGACTCTCTTTACAATTGAGGTACCGGCAACCGGTATTTTGAGCGAACTTCAATTATAACAGAGATCGCTTAATATGCTGAACAGGTTGAGCAGCTTATCGCCAATCATTGGCAACCTGTACCAAAGGCATGCTCAGCAATCTTTTCTCTATATGTAAGTCGGGTGCTCTCTGCCAGAAGCTTTAGTTGCTTGCCAAACGTCGCTTTGGGCACAATGGCTACGATGAAAGTGTTGTTTCTTCCGTTATTTTGTCTGCTGGCAATATTAATAAACCCAAATGATGCTTCACTTTTGCGCAGAGGAAAGAACCAGACCATGTCCACGAAAGCTTTCAAGGTGCTTATCTCACATCCCGAGGTGCCGAATGTGGCCATCGAACTGCTCGAGCAGAACTGTGAGCTAATCCGGGTGCAAAGCTTACCACCCACTCGGTCGGAATTGCTGCAGAAAGTGCGCGGTGTCGATGGCATCTTCTGGGGTGGACATTCCCCGCTCGATGTGGAGATTCTGAATGCCGCCGGAGCACAGCTGAAGTCCATTTCCACCATGTCGGCGGGCATTGACAATGTGGACCTGGCTGAGGTGAAGCGTCGCAAGATTCCCCTAGGTCATACGCCCATTGTCCTGGACGGAGCTGTGGCTGATCTTGCTGTGGGTCTGCTCATTGCAGCCGGTCGTCGTTTTCACGAGGGACGCAAGAAGATTGACTCGTAAGCGAAAGAAAGAAGCGAAATACCTATTCCTAACTCTTTGTCTTGACTTTTAGGGACAAATGGGAGAACTATCATTTGAACTGGATGCTGGGCCAGGACGTCAGTGATTCGACTGTTGGCTTCTTTGGTTTCGGCGGCATTGGCCAGGCAATTGCCAAGCGTCTCTCCGGCTTCGATATTGAAAAGGTTCTGTACACCACCAGACGTCGGGTGAACAAGGAAATCGAACAGGAGCTCAATGCCCACAAGGTGGAGTTCGATGAGCTGTTGGCCAAGAGCGACTTCATTGTCATTGCCGCCCCACTGTCACCCCAAACACAGGGTATTTTTAATGCCACCGCCTTCAACAAGATGAAGCAGACTGCAGTTCTAGTCAACATTGCGCGTGGCAGTAAGTATCGAGAATCTCTCAAGATTTCATTATGTACTAGCTTCAAGTTTATTCTAGAAATTGTCAATCAGAATGATCTGTATGATGCGCTCAAGACAAACCAAATCTTTGCCGCTGGCCTGGATGTTTCCGATCCGGAACCCTTGAAGCCCGATGACAAATTGCTAACCCTGGACAATCTCGGTGAGTTGTCAGGTTTAATCATATATATTATACATATACTTGTTCGTCAGTTTTCTTATCGCTTTGCCTGACTTAGTATTATCTTTTTTGTTTTTTGTTTATTAGCGATTGTTTTGAATAAGTTTGAGAGTTTTGTTATTGTTCCTGTGTTGGATCTCTTGAAATTATCAAGGTTTCTTGTAGGTTATCTTTTACAATTCCTTTTGTATACTTAATATTTTAATGAGTAGTTCTTTTTATAATATGGAAAACTAAAAACTGGGTATACAATATGTTTTATGATTTACAATTCCTTTTGTATACTTAATATTTTAATGAGTAGTTCTTTTTATAATATGGAAAACTAAAAACTGGGTATACAATATGTTTTATGATTTACAATTCCTATGGTATACTTAATATTTTAATGAGTAGTTCTTTTTATAATATGGAAAACTAAAAACTGGGCATACAATATGTTTTATGATTTACAATTCCTTTTGTATACTTAATATTTTAATGAGTAGTTCTTTTTATAATATGGAAAACTAAAAACTGGGTATACAATATGTTTTATGATTTACAATTCCTATGGTATACTTAATATTTTAATGAGTAGTTCTTTTTGTGATATGGAAAACTAAAAACTGGGTATACAATATGTTTTATGATTTGATAAACCTATGATATGTACAATCAGCTATTCATTATACAGATAACTTTCGCTAACTTCATACAGATTCTGAGAAGTTCACCTTTAGAGCTTCTTGAAAACATTATATGCTTCAAAATATATTCATTTCAAACTTGATAAACTCAAACCTAAACTAAATCTAGTTAATTGAAATATTTCCTTAAGTAGCACATAGTTTAAGAACTCAAGGTAAACACACTTCACTTTTTAATATCTTTTCATAATTCATTGCTTTCAGTTATCTTGCCCCACATTGGATCGGCGACAGCTGAGACCCGCTCCAAAATGGCTGAAATTGCCGCTCACAATGTTCTTGCCGGTTTGGCTGGTGAGAGAATGTTTTCGCCCGCCTATTAGCTAAACCGATAGACAATAACATGTGAAAATCTAAACAATACTTTGAATAATTAATAAAACTCAATGCAATGCATTCAACCTTTTCGTTTTACACTTTACCAAAGAATTATTTACTTGAATATGATGAAGAAAAATGCTTTTGCGTGTTTAACTGGAAGTTTGTAGAAAGGAAACTTGGAATAATTAATACTTTGAATAATTAATAAAACTCAATGCAATGCATTCAACCTTTTCGTTTTACACTTAACTAAAGAACTATTTACTTGAATATGATGAAACCAAATTCTTTTGGAAGTTTGTAGAAAGAAACTTGGAGCTTTAAAAGCTCTTATTAAAATTAAAGTTATCTTAAGAAATATCAAAAAATAAATTTTATACTATAGTTGCAGTAAGGATAATAGGATTATCTATCTTAATGTTAATCCATCTTGTAGCGAGTATCCCTTTAATATTTTATTTTCAATTAATATTGGCGGATGCAAATATGCCAGACATCTGAATAATAAGAGAAAAACGTACTAAAGCTTTAAGATTTATTGCAAATTAGTGTGAATATCTAAAACTAGTGTTTTATTATTATTTATTTGTATTAAATAAGTAGTTTGAACGATCTCCAGAGTCGTGTAATGATTAAAAGCTCGCGCTTGAGTTGAATCTTTTTTCTAAAGCTTTAGTAACAGTAAGTTCGCGCGCATTGTGGTGCTGCCAACTTGTTTTGAGCTTTTAAAACAGAGAACGCTATATATATGCATTTATATATTGAAGCTATTAGATGCTTTGTATGCAGATCCATGCCAATGATGTTTATCTATATCCTTTATTTGTTCAAAGGTTGGTAACTTGGAAGTATTCGTCAGTTTCTTCATAGCTTACTTAGCTTTTACCTCCACTTACTGTTAGGGTATACTTATTGGAACAAATTTTAAGTCTAATGATGTTTTTTTGCTTACTCGACTTTATTATACTGTGAACTTCTTTAATGATTATCCATCTGACCGCTGGAATTTTGTAACTAATCGGCGTTTATATATAAATATATATAAATCCTTAAATATATATTTCGTTTTTTATTTTGTACTTATTACACATTGAATAATGCTAGGAATAACAAGTGTATTCTTGCTGTTATCGTTCTGAGCTGGATTACATATACATATCCCAGAAATCATATTTAAATTATAATGCCAGAAGTTTGTCTTCCGAATAAAGTAAATTTCATATCAATAAAAAAGAAACATCTTTGTTTTATTCCATTTCAAAGTTCTATACCTGTAAAATAAAACCTTTATATCTACTTTCTATATATATATAATATAATTACATACATTTTCAACTCGACCGATTTATCAAGAAGGAAGTTAGAAAATAATGAATAGAATTTTTTAGTTAAACGAAAATAGAAAATGTCTATAATACATGAAACTTTAAAAATATGTTTAATAGCGCTTACTCTTCCCCTTACCCTCACCCTTACCCTTACCACAAACTCTATTAACTTGTAATTGAGTAAAGCGTTTAATCCTCCTCTACTTTTAGACGTGAAAAAAATAAATTATTAAGTTCTTCAGCAATTTTAACAAAGATTTCATACGATAAAATTTTCTATTTGTGAGTTTGAGGATAATAAGCTATAATTAATATTTAATTTATGATTTATTTTAGATATTTGTCTTTCGAATAAAGTAAATTTCATATCAAAAAAAAAAATCATCTTTGTTTTATTCCATTTCAAAGTTCTATACCACTAAAACAAACACCCTTTACAAGTTTATTTGTTATATTTGATATAATTTCTCTGTAGCCAGCTTTAATCGGATTCTAAAAAACAGCTGACACTGATAAAGAGAATGGGCGAGAGCTTGTCGTAAAAGCTTTCTCTTTGTTTCTGTTTCGCATATTGTCCATGTTGGATTAGTTTGACGCCAAGTGTCGACCGCTTCGGTTTCTTGCTGGATATGCTGGATTTATCCAATACTAAATGTTTACTTGATATAATTTCTTTGTAGCCAGCTTTAATCGGATTCTAAAAAACAGCTGACACTGATAAAGAGAATGGGCGAGAGCTTGTCGTAAAAGCTTTCTCTTTGTTTCTGTTTCGCATATTGTCCATGTTGGATTAGTTTGACGCCAAGTGTCGACCGCTTCGGTTCGCTATGAGTGTGTCGCGAGCGTTTAAGGTGCTCATCTCGCATCCGCAGGTGCCGTTGCCGGCGCTGGAGCTGCTGCGCGCCCGCGGAGCCGAGACCATTGTGTGTCAAAGTGTGCCGCCAAGGCGTGATGAGATACTGCAAAAGGTTGGCGGCGTCGATGCCATCTTTTGGGCACACTATCAGCCCCTGAATGCTGGCATTCTGGAGGCGGCTGGGCCGCAGCTACGCGCCGTCAGCACCATGTCATCGGGCATAGACTTTGCTGATGTCGCTGAGTTCAAGCGGCGCCAGATACCCTTGGGTCATACGCCGGGCGTGGTGAAGAATTCTGTGGCAGATCTGGCCATTGGACTTATGATAGCGGCGGGACGTCATTTCCATGCCGGCCGCACTGACATCGAGACGTGAGCATCAGCTGTGATTGAAAAGCTTAAGCTCTTGGTTTGAGCTTTCGGCTAAAGCTCAAGTTTGGCGTGCTGCCAACTTGATTTAAACAGAGATCGTTTGATATGGATATGGAAAAGAAGATAAACTTTTGACTGTACTACTTTTTTCCCTCTTTCTTGGCAGCTCACAATGGACAACGGAGTGCATCAATTGGCACATGGGTCAGGAGATTCGTGATTCGGTAATTGGCTTCTTTGGCTTTGGCGGCATTAGCCAGGCGATTGCCAAGCGTCTGCAGTGCTGGGATGTGGCCAAAATAATCTATACGACGCGCACTCGCAAGGCCAACGATGTCGACTTCCAGGCGGAGCATGTGCCCTTCGAGCGTTTGCTGGCGGAAAGCGATTTCCTGGTCGTTGCCGCTCCGCTCACCGATCTGACGCGGGAGAAGTTCGATGCCCGGGCCTTTGAGCAAATGAAACACAGCGCGGTTTTTGTCAATGTGGCCAGGGGAGGTAAGGGAAAGCGAGAAAAATTTATAATTTTTATGATTATTTATTGATTTTTATATTTTAGGTCTTGTAAAGCAAAAGGATTTGCATCAGGCATTGAGTTCTGGTCAAATCTTTGCCGCTGGCTTGGATGTCACCACACCCGAGCCCTTGCCCGCCAATGATCCCATTCTCAAACTACCCAATTGTGGTGAGTATTGAACGCTATGTTGTATATTTCAAGCTTAATGGGGTTCTCCTTACAGTTGTGCTGCCCCATATGGGCACTCAGACCATGAAGACGACCATTGAAATGAGCCTTTTGGCAGCCAACAATATCATCAATGCCATTGAGGGCAAGCCCATGATTCGGTCAGCCTACTAAATCATCTACTCAGATGGAAAGAAAGACCAGCTAAGCAAAAATAAACAATTTGAAAATCAAACTTTAAGATTTTTAGTTATTTTGATGGTTAATCTTACTGAAGAAAGATTCAGCTTTAGATGAGTTATATCTTATAAGTAAGGATGGTAACTTATTAATAGAATAGTTCATTTAATGCAGCGCTCGGGGAAATGAATTACCCCTTTTTGGGTAAAAGTGAAATTTGGGGGGTAAAAGTGAAACTTGAAATGGAGGAGATGAAATTTTGGGGGGTAAAAGTGAAACTTGAAATGGAGGAGATGAAATTTTGGGGGGTAAAAGTGAAACTTGAAATGGAGGAGATGAAATTTTGGGGGGTAAAAGTGAAACTTGAAATGGAGGAGATAATTTTTTTATTTATTTTTTTTTTTTTGCTTTTTGGGTCCATAATTGGAGGAGATGATCTTGTTTTTTTTCCTCCTTCACCAATGGGTGGTTAATGTCAGTTCCACATAAATATTAAGGGGTAATGATTAAAAAAATTCCCCGGCCGCTGATCTACTCACATTGAAAGAAAGACAAGCTAAGCGAAAATAAACAATTTGAAAATCAAACTTTAAGATTTTAAGTTCTTTTTATGGTTAATCTCACCGCAGAAAGATTCATTGATGAGTTATATCTTATAAGTAAGGATGGTAACTTATTAATAGGATAGTCCATTTAATCCAGCGGTCGGGGAAATTAATTACCCCTTTTTGGGTAAAAGTGAAATTTGGTGGGTAAACGTGAAACTTGAAATGGAGGAGATGAAATTCTTATTTTTTTTATTTTTTGCTTTTTGGGTCTATAATTGTTTTTTTTCCCTCCTTCACCAATGGCTGGGTAATGTCAGTTCCACAAAAATATTTAGGGGTAAGATTAAAAAAGTTCCCCTGCCGCTGATCTACTCAGATGGAGAAGCTAAGCGAAAATAAACAATTTGAAAATCAAACTTTAGGATTTTAAGTTCTTTTTATGTTGAATCTCATCGAAGAAAGATTCATTCATAAATTATATCTTATAGGTAAGGATGTTAACTTTTTAACAGGATATTTCTAGTCACTAACTGAAGAAAGATTCAGCTTTAGATGAGTTATATCTTATAAGTAAGGATGGTAACTTTTTAATAGGATAGTCCATTTAATCCAGCGGTCGGGGAAATTAATTACCCCTTTTTGGGTAAAAGTGAAATTTGGTGGGTAAACGTGAAACTTAAATGAAGGAGATGAAATTTTGGGGGGTAAAAGTGAAACTTGAAATGGAGGAGATATTTTTTTATTTTTTATTTATTTTTTTTTTGCTTTTTGGGTAATAGTGAAATTTGGGGGGTAAAAGTGAAACTTGAAATGGAGGAGATAAAATATTTTTTTTTTTTTTTTTTTTTGCATTTTGGGTCCATAATTGGAGGAGATAACCTTGTTTTTTTCCTCCTTCACCAATGGGTGGTTAATGTCAGTTCCACAAAAATATTTAGGGGTATTGATTAAAAAAGTTCCCGGCCGCTGATCTACTCAGATCGAAAAGAAAAACAAGCTAAGCGAAAATAAACAATTTGAAAATCAAAATTTAATATTTTAAGTTCTTTTTATGGTGAATCTCACCGCAGAAAGATTTATTGATGAGTTATATCTTATAAGTAAGGATGGTAACTTATTAATAGGATATTTCTAGTCACTAACTGAAGAAAGATTCAGCTTTAGATGAGTTATATCTTATAAGTAAGGATGGTAACTTTTTAATAGGATAGTCCATTTAATCCAGCGGTCGGGGAAATTAATTACCCCTTTTCAGGTAAAAGTGATATTTGGGGGGTAAAAGTGAAACTTGAAGTGGAGGAGATGAAATTTTGGGGGTAAAAGTGAAACTTGAAATGGAGGAGATGAATTTATATTTTTTTTTTTTGCATTTTGGGTCCATAATTGGAGGAGATAACCTTGTTTTTTTTCCTCCTTCACAATGGCTGGGTAATGTCAGTTCCACAAAAATATTTAGGGGTATTGATCTACTCAGATGGAAAGAAAGACAAGCTAAGAGAAAAGGAAGAATTTGAAAATCAAACTTTAAGATTTTAAGTTATTTTTATAGTGAATCTCATCGAAGAAAGATTCATTGATGAGTTATATCTTATAGGTAAGGATGTTAACTTTTTAACAGGGTATTTCTAGTCACTAACATTCCCATCTTTGGCCGCATGACTTTGATACATGGCTTCCCATTCGTCGCGCTGCAAGGCTTTTAGATACGATCTGCGTTCCTGCAGCACACGTTCCAATAGATTCACTTCCTCCTGCTCCGACTGATGGGCAATCTCCAAGGCACGTTTCCAATTCTGCATACGCAAAGCCAGCGCCACAGCCTGTTCAAATTTACGATTGTGCAACAAAACGGTCTCTGCCTCCAGCATTCGGCCCAGCATCAATGAGTTCTCGGCCATTTGTTCAGCACTCGATGGCGTCAAGGTCTTCAAATGCTGCAGATAGCTGACCTTATCGATCTGCAGGGCAGCCGAATACGCCTCCTCGCTGAGTTGCAGCTGATGCTTGCGCGTTGCCACTGCGGCCAGCGTGGCCCACAAGCTGGTATGCTGTGCCTGTCTACAGATCCTCAATGCCTGCTGCCACTGGCCCTCCTGGAGCGAACGATGCAGCACCTCGCAGTACACGTTGACGTTGATGGGCAGCAGGGCTCCGGCACAGCGGAACGTGATCACGGCATCCTCGAAGCTATCAATGGCCACATGCTTGCCAAATTCACTGGAATGAATAATGGGACACTTGTAAGGATATAGATCAGAAAACCCTAGAAGGATTTGAAACACTTTGATAATCATAATTAAAATCAAAAAGGGTATAATGTTTTTGTGCAACAGTATGTAACAGACAGAAGGAATCATCTCCATATATATTCTTGATCAGCATAAACAGCTGAATCGATATAGCCATGTCCGTCTGTCCGTCCGTCTCTGTGTATGAACGATCTCAGGAACTAAAAGAGCTAGAGACATGGAGATTTGTAACATAAGCTCGCCTAATCCCTAGGCACTACAAGTTTGTTTCAAAATTTCGATAACTCTTTCCGTTTACGGTATACACATGTGATCGATAACAACAAAATCTTGATTTTGGAAAACTTTGTAATGCAGTTTGAAAGATTAGACTAAACATTGACAATCTGTGAAAACTTTATTGAAATCGATTAAGAAACACCAGAGATATGGAGCATTGAAGCTGACTGTACGCGTAAAGCATAGGGTTCAGGGTATAGTCTAGTCGGGCTTTCTCGACTAGAACCTTCTGACTTGTTTTTTATGTGATCAAAGTGCTGAACTTACGCTGTGTCCAGTGTGATGGTGGTCAGGGCAATGATGGTGGGATCGGCAGCACCTTCGCCGGGGCAATACCAAATGCTGTAGCAGGAATCGTGTACGCCAACCAAAATGTTCGTCTCGCTGGCCCACTTCATCGATGTTAGTTGTGTGCCAATCTTGTAGATCTCATCCCCGCTATTGCCATTGGCAGTACCCGCTCCGGTTGTGGAGTTTCCACTCAAGTTCCTGGTCTCACTGATGTAGAGCTCCCGATTGGTGTCGATAAAGGCAATGAACTGATCATCGGCACTGCCAGCTCGACAGGCAGCAATCTCGGCCAGCTGCTGCTTGGCCCGCAACGAATGGGGCTCGTATTGACGCGAGGCGCCAGGTATCAAGTCGAACAAATGGAGCAGGCATGTCTCCGAGTTGTCTCTGATGGCAAGCACGTCCAGACCCAGCGATATGGAGCGCCAGTTGAGCAATGGCAGCTGCGCCTGGGAGCCCGGATAGCGGGGATTGAGATGCAAGCGACCCGTATACGTGTATACCCAAATCGAGGAGGCATCCAAAACCATAAAGTACCTATTGAAACGTAGAGGCATAGAGTTCCAATTAAGTCAATCATTTTGAACATAGGGTTTGCGGATTAAAGTGTAGAAATATTAGGGAAAAAGTCAAAGCAGTTATAGGAACTCTTAGAAGAACTCTCTTAAAGCTGTTTCCTTTGTAAAGGGTGTTTTTTTTTAGTTATAGGAACTCTTAGAAGAACGTCTAAGAAACTCTCTTAAAGCTGTTGCCTTTATAAAGGGTGTTTTTTTTTAGTTATAGGAACTCTTAGAAGAACGTCTAAGAAACTCTTTTAAAGCTGTTTCCTTTATAAAGGGTGTTTTTTTTAGAGGTATAGAACTTGAAGTTGGCAACACTTTTTTAACTGGCGGCCATTTTGTCAGCTCTTAAGTGATTTATGTTTAGTTTGGTTTGGCATTTCACTGATGAAGCTCACTTTTGGTTGAATGGATATGTCAATAAACAAAACTGCCGTATGATAAACTTCAAGTGTATGTTGAGACACCATTACATCCAGAAAAACTGACTGTGTAGTGTGCTTTATGGGCTGGTGGAATAATTGGTTTGCTGGCCAGAAGCTGGCGGACATATGCCAGAAATCATACTTAAATTATAATGCCAAAAGTTTGTCTTTCGAATAAAGTAAATTTCATATCAATAAAAAAAATCATCTTTGTTTTATTCCATTTCAAAGTTCTATACCTCTTAAAAAAACACCCTTTAGTTATAGTTCACTCACTTTTTGCCCACTTCGATGACCCGGACATCGTTACGGCCATCAATGATGATGGGCGTGTTGATGTACTTCTCGTTGTAAATGTGCAACTGATGGGTGGTGGCAACCACCAAATGTCCATAGCCGAGTGCGAAGTTGATGACACGCTGTGGAAACTCCAAAGCATCCCTGGTGCCATTGGCGATGTCCTGCAAGGCAATGCATTTGCGTCCGGTGCTTGTTGCCTTCAGGTTGCGTGAAATGAGCTGCTGCTCGACGGCAAAGGCCACAATCAACTGGCCCGTGGAGGTGCCGCAGGCCACCTGTGTGCCATCCGTTGACCAGGCCAACGTGTAAAAGGAGCCAACACTCGGGGCCGTGAAGCGAGCGCTGCTATACGACCACTGAAAGCAAAAGAGCCTAACTAACACACTGATTGAGATTGCGGCGTAGTTGTGAACTTACGCCCGTGCTGTGGCATAGTTTGAGCATGTTGAAGGTGCCCACCAGCAGGTACTCCTTCTCCGGATTGAAGGCCACACTGGTTATGGCATATTCCTCGGCCGCACTCGTGTACAGATTGGCGCCCTGGGCATCCCAGATCTTAAAGCGAAAGTCCTCACCGCCCGATGCAATAATGCTCGACTGGGCCGACCAGCTGAGGGCTAGAACTAGTCCATCATGAGCACGCCACTGAAAATGCCAGATGAATAGTCATTAAAGCCCTAACTAGCCAACTGCTAACACACCCTTATCAACTTGCTGTTGGCTGCCAGCGGCTTAATGGAAATGTGACCGCCCTGACTGAAAGCAATCGCCGTCGAACTGGGCGCCCAGCGGGCACAACGAATCGCCTCGTCGCTCTGCACGACTGTGGAGCGTAGCATGCCCGAACGTGACCAGATCTTGATGACACCATCCTCGGCGGCAGTCAGGAGACCAGCACCATCCGGACTCCAGCGACCCGAGCTAATTGCCGCCGTGTGGGCGGATATGCTGCGCTCCACCCGCGCACTCTTGTTCAGTATGATGAAGCGGCCGTCGTTGCTGCAGATGAGCAGAGTATCGCTGCCTTTGCCACCGCCACTGCTGCGACCACCCAGCAGCAGCCAATGCATGTCTGTGGGTATGAAGTCATCCGGCAGCTTGGCCACCTCCACAGAATCGCGACTCACATCGCTCCACTTGTAGATCTGACGATCATCGCTGTCAAATTGTTCATTACTTATTACTTGAGAAAATTATAAATGATGTAGTTGCTTTTTCACACCTTACGAAGTAGATCTCCTCATTGCTGCTCCAGTCCACGCAGCTCAAGGGATAGTTGCTGCTTTGTATATTTCGCTCCTGTGTGCTTTCCGCTGTTTTTGCCGAACTTCGTTTGCAAATGCGCGTTTTTAGTTTCATTTTCCAAAGGTTTCTTTTATTTGGAAAATGTACTTAAGTTTGTTTGCGGTTTGCGGGTTGCCATGCAACTTGTTATGGTTGTTTGTTGTGGTAACGTTTGGCACAAACTCAAAAATTAGACAGGGTTGCACAGGATTGACAAGTTTGTGTGGTTGGTGAATTGGCTGAGTTAGTGGTGGCGATATTCGCTAGGTACAGGTTCGACAAAAAGTCGAAAATCGTTAGACCAGCGGTCGGGGAACTTTTTTAATCATTACCCCAAAATATTTTTGTGCTTAAAGAATAAAAAATAATAATAATAATAATAAAAAAAAACGTTATCCCCTCTTTATGCTGGGATTCTTTAAGTTGATAAAAATACTAACAGGTTTACAAAATAGCAAATTCAAAATATTTACTTTTTACTCAGAAAAGTTTCATTTTTACCCCCAGAAATTTTACTTTGACCCAAAAAGGGGTAATTTACCCCTGTTCCTCGACCGCTGCGTTAGACGAATAAACAAAATATATATTTTTAAAACACAAATCTGTAATATACCAAGAATATCCATACTTGCTTGTATCATAACGCGATTGCTTTAAATTTGTTTGAGGTTTACGTTTTTTAAGGTTCTCACAACTTGATTGTGAAATCTTCCCTTAATGACATCTTTATTAGCTCATCTTTACGTTGTTCATTTAATTATTTGCACAACTTTAACTAGCTTCGTTTCCGCTGTTGTAAGTTATTGTTATTGGAGATAATTACACTTACGACGTTGCTCAAAATTGCTTGGCTGAGATCTAAACAAATGCCTAGATCTATCCTACTCATAATTAAGTGGGCTTTAGTATTAACCCAAGCTAGCGTAACTATTTTTAAACGCAATACGATATAATTCATTGATGTCACTCACTAAAATAAATGCGAAAGATAATAAGATTATTTTGTAAGTTGAAAGTTAAAAACTTCCCTAGAACTTTTTGTAGTGTTGTAGCCCAGTTTTAAGCATTTGTAATTATCGATGTTCCATTTAATTAGCTTTAGCAAATGACCAATCATTCAACATAAGCACAACTAGGCCTAATCGAGTTTCTTAGAACCGCATCAAAAATAAATAATAGCTATGGAACAATTATTTTCGAATTTGCATGCAGCTGTCAAATACATAAGTATATATACTCGAATAGTAAAATCACCAAAACGGACAACTAACGACGCCTCCATTTCAACCCCCCAAGATAACGGCATTCAAGAAAACGCGTTAGTTACTTCGTCTTTCTAAGTTGTGCATTGTCATCTAGGGTAAGGCGTAGTTTATTGGATTTATTGTGAACTCGCTGAACTCTCAGGCTAATTTGATGGATTGTCTGCATGTGTATGTCTGGGGCTTGGGTTTGTTTGGATACTCGAAAGTAATCACTTTATGCATACGCCCTCCTGTTGTTGCCTGTTTATCCAGGTTATTGGCTTAACAATTATTGTGTTGGGCATTAACCTGGCCTACAAAAGCGACAACAATAACAGTCGAGAAAAGAAATGTTTAGTCCGAAAGAACAATGTATATATACTTGGTACAAGATTATAAACAACGAAAACTAAATATATATATAAATATGCTTGGGTCATAAATATATATCAAACTTTTGTTAGTACTATAAATAGCTCAAAAGATTTAAGCAATTTTTTATGTTTTCATACCCTGAACCCATGGAAAATGGGTAAAAGGGTATAATGGTTTTGTGCACAAGTATGTAACAGGCAGAAAGAAGCATCTACGACCCCATAAAGTATATATATTCTTGATCAGCATCAACAGACGAGTCGATATAGCCATGTCCGTCCATCTATATGTATCTCTCCGAGACTATAAAAGATAGAGACTCCAGATTTGGAAAATAAGCTTGCCTAATCCCTAGGCAGTACATATTTGTTTTAAATTTTCGATAACTCTTTCCGTTTCCGATATACACATGTGATCGATAACAACAAAATCTTGAATTTGGAAAACTTTTTGATGCAGTTTGAAAGATTAGACTAAATAATGACAATCTGTGAAAATTTTATTGAAATCGGTTGAGAAACGCCAAAGATATGGATACTTGCCACCAGTGACTGAACGCGTTAAGTATAGGGTTCAGGGAATAGTCTAGTCGCGATTTCTCGACTAGAGCCTTCTTACTTGCTTAGGGAAAACTTAAAAAAAGTTTTCTTTTTAGTTTCAAAACATTTCCCCTTAAGTTTTCTCTTACCATTTCTACTTGCTTTTTCACTTCTTCACTTCCGCTTTAAGTGAATGAATTTAATATTAAGCGAACTTCATTAAGCGCAGCCACATAGAAAACTCCTAAGTCAATGCACTTTAAGTCAGCAATATTCCCAGTACTTTGCGCTACTCATAAAAATCCCGTTGCAAGCAGTGATGCGCCATAAAACAAAAATGATAAAAACGCAAATGTCGAAGTCATAGAAAATGCATAAAATATATGTGCAAAAGACATTTAAGCAGGAATCGAAGCATTCACTGCTAGCTGGAGTCCTGCTCCTCAGCTTGAAAGTGTCAACATTGCATTTCCTTATCAAAAATCCGCGCTTGATTAGATGGCAACAGTTGACGACACAGACACGCTGTTAGCATTCAATTGGCACTGACACTGTGACAAACTGGCAGTTGGACGAAAGGACAAAAGGACAGACGGCGACAGTCGTTAAACGTCAATGGTGCATGAAAGTGCAGCGTTTTAGTGGCACAGTGGAACGTAGGCGATGGGAAATCGGTCTATAAAAATTTGATATGAGAAATTGGAGAGAAACTTAACAAAAATTAATTTTAAAAAATGTGTCTTCATGATTTTTGGTTCATACTTTTGCACTGAAGAAATTTCATAATATTTTATTTTGAGTATTGATTCTTATACACATAGTTAAGGACTAAAACCCTTCAACTTATGCTTATCATATATTTTAGAAACTTTTCTTGGCTTATTGTGAATTGTTTAATCTTATAATATTTCCGCTTAAAGTTTGGCAAACTTTTCTGTTATGCGAATTCTTGTTCCACTGTGCCCCATTCGAAACCGCAAGTGTTGCTTGTGGCAGCAACTATTAGAAGTGCCTCAACCAGCTCCTAACCCAAACCCATCCAAATAACTAACTGCAACTATAAAATCCAACTTCACTTCAACTTGCTGCATTCGTTCCCACTCTTTCAATTAGGTTGTCTTTCAATTTGTATGCGTTCAATTCTGCTTGCAGTTCATTGAAAAGATCTCCCTCTCTCTCTCTCGCTCTCTCTCTCGCACTGCTAAGTTGTGCTCGTTGTTCGTTTTGTTATTGGTTCGTTTCCACTGCTGAATGCGACTTGTGGCGCTTTTTTGTGTTCAGTTTCGATTCAGTTCGCTTTCAGTTTGTCAACGCGTCGCATGCGCGAATCGTGCCACATTTCGTTAGCATCGAAATTTTGAATATATATTTTCGAACTTTTTGACGACGAATCCAACAAATTAACATACGAAAGCAGTGTAAAGTGAAAATAAAAAAAAATATTATCCAACCGCTTAAACAAGCACGCAGCAACAACAGTTGTTAACCCTCTTTTTTTAGTGCTCTTTGCCATGTCGCCCTACGCCACCTGCATAATTCTGCTGGGCATGCTCTCCCTAGCGCTGAGCCTTAATGCAGGTGGGTGTCCAGATCCTGTGCGTGCACATGCATGAATGTGCCTGTTAATTAAGTGTGCGTGTGTGTGTGCCGAGAAGGGTTACAACTTGGGTTCACTGAACCAATAAACTCCCCAAGGAATTGAAGCAGACACAAACATTTTAAAGTAGAAAATAATCAAGTTAAACAATTTTGATACTCTTTTAACTGCACTTTTTTGCGTCTGCTGCGCAAATGTCATTAATAATACTCAAAGCTAAGACGATAATCAATCAATTTACGTGTTGACCCCAATTGATAAGCTGGCTCTTGTGGCATCTGCCTTTATCATGTTGCAGCCTCCAGTATCACTCGCAAGACCTTAACCGTCGCCCACTCGGGCGTATACTTAATATTGCAAATTGCTGAAAACTGCCCGGCTGCCGATTACTTCATGATTTATTTTTATTTATGCACTTGTCGGCTCTATCATAGTATTTATTTATACGTTAAACACTGACAGGCCGTGCGTCGCTTGGAACAAATATTTTCACGACCTTAAAAACATGAAGAAAATGTTCAACACATAAATATAGCGCATTCAAATGAGGCTAGCACACATATATACATATATATACTCACACTAACTTATATATATAAATTCTTTTTCATGTTCTTCTGTCCTAAGAGATAGAAGAAATATTCTCTAGTACATTTGGATAGAAGAAATATTCTCTAGTACATTTGTCCGCACTAGAAAAGAGAATTAGGTGGCATCAATTGATTAAAGTGCACAATAAATGGTTGCAACTTAATTGAATCGAGACTGTTAACAAGAGTAATGGGACGTTGACAGCAACAATTTAAAAATGGGCAAGAATTTACTATATACCGAAATTTATTTTCCAGCCAAAAATTCAACTTTAAAATTGAAAGAGAATCAAAAATAGAGTTTTTTGCCGCCATCTTGTTGCCAGTTTAAGCCCTAGTTTCGCACAATGCCGTCATTTTGTCAACTGGAAGTTGATGTGCATGTCTGTTTTTCTATGTTTGGTCGGGAAGTTATTATGGGCGTGTGCCTTTGTCAGCTACTTTTTTATCGCACGCACCTCCAAATATATAAAATTGTCAACACTGACAGTTTGAGTCTGGCACACACATACTATTACAAGCTTTTGTCTTTTGGTTTCTTTCTTGAAACTAATTGTTTATACTTCGTCGCACCCATTTTTGAAAATCAGAAAAAACTATTTCCTAACTTTTCTTACTTATCCATTCCATTCTTACTCATCCGACATCAACTTGGCTATGATCAACCAGGCTTCTCGCCCGGCTAGACTTAATTAAAATAAATCTTAATAATTAATAATACGCGTTTTAATGTTTCGAAATGCTTGACTGGTGCTAAACAGAAGCTCCGTAATTAAGGCAAATTGCTTAACTGACTAAGCGAAACTATTTTTTCATTTGACATGCAAGGCATGTCATTGGGGCTTAGTGAAATTTGCTTGAGATACAATCAGAGCAATCATTATAATGCGAACCAACCCTAAAGTCCCTGAAACCACAAAAGCTCAAAAGCATGACAAAATGTCATCATTTTAAACGTTAAACGTGTAAGTCATAATAATATAATGTTTGCAATGGAAATGCGAAAAATATCAATAACAAAATAAATATTATCGAGTTTATCATAAAAGGAGATATCAAACAAAAAAAATTTATTGTGAAAACTGGCTTTATTTAAAGTAGAATTTAACAAATGATATCATTATGTTAAAAATTGCTGGAAACAAAATATATGAAGAAGGAAATAATGTTGAAAAATATTGAATAATATATATATATAATAATAATTTTGTTTGTGATAAAAAATAACTTCAAAAATCGAATAAAAATGCTCCATAAATATCGAAATATCGGTACAGTTACAGGGCATCTTTGAGCCGAGTTAACATTCAATAGCTTGTGCACAAAAATCGGGTTGTGAATCGGTATTAATTCTCATGATATACCACTATATATATTTAACTTCCACTCAAACAAATCAAAAAACCTTTCTAAAGACCCGCACTATTAGTTCCAGCAATTTTCCATATATAATGCACGTACAATTAAGAAAGCATTTGGGCCAAATACACAACAATTACAAATAAATACCACAATCGACAAGTCGTCACAATTGTCGCTTGCATAAGTTGAATGAACCTTTGATTGCATGCCACTAAATGCAGACATTCCCAACCCTTCCCTCTACGAACCCCTACTAACCCTTACTTGATGTGGCTAACAAACTAAATGGCACTCTCGAACAGTCGTAAGCTTGCCATTATTATGGCTAAGATATGGCGCGGCACGTTGGCGACTTTAGCTAGTGGTAACTTCTATGTAGCGTTGCCAGATTGCTGATAATCAGCACAGTTTTTTACAGCTTTTAAGCGGCACATAACCCAAACACCAAACACAATCTAAGTAACTGCACTGATTCGCAGCTAATGCAAAAGTTGCATGTGAACTTTATTACATATGTATTTGTAGGTGTGTGTCTGTGTGTGTGTGTGTGTGGGAAAGTTTTTTTAGTTTATTGTTGCTGACTTTTGCATATGCCGTAAGTTACGGCAACTCTGTAGATGTAATCCGACAGGGTGCCAAAGTGCATTCAACTTGAGCAATATCATAAGACGGCGCGGCATATACATATTTACTTATCCACGGGCAACAAAATTGCTAGAAAGTAACGGTAATTGTGTGTGTTGAAGGAGGAGAATTGTTTCTTTAATAAAGTAGGGGCACAAAATATGATTTTAATAGCAATTAAACGAAAAAAATTAAAACTAAATAATAGAAAATATTTTAACGAAGATTATAAGTTGTGTTTAGTATTCAATGTATTTATTCTAACCTGTAATAATACTGAATGCACAATTATTATAGAACAGTAAGCATTAAAAAGGGTATTTTTTTTTATTAAAAGATCATTTTTATGAGATTAACCTCTTAACATATACTTAACTATCTATCAAAGGTCCTGGAGCTAATAAAAATATTATATTATATATTTATAAATTTTTATACCCTGAACCCATTAAAAATTGATAAAAGCGTATAATGGTTTTATGCAAAAGTATGTAACAGACAGAAGGAAGCATCTCCGACCCCATAAAGTAGATATATTCTTGATCAGCATCAACAGCCGACTCGATATAGCCTTGTATGTATGTATGACCGCGTCGATCTCAGAGACTATAACAGCTAGAGACTCCAGATTTGGAACATAAGCTCGCCTAATCCCTAGCCAGTAAAAGTTTGTTACAAATTTTCGATAACTCTTCCCCTTTCCGTTATACACATGTGATCGATAACAACAAACTCTTGAATTCGGAAAACTTTTAAACGGCGTTTAAGACATTAGACTAAATAATGAGAAACTGTGAAATCTTTATTGAAATCGGTTGAGAAACAGCCGAGTTATGAAGCATTGAAGTTAAGTCAAGTATGCAGACACACACACATACTTGCAAGCACTGACTGTACGCGTTAAGTATAGGGTTTAGGGTCGGGATTTCCCGACTAGAGGCTTCTTCCTCGTCGCTACAAAGTTCTTAGGCAACCTTTTACTTTGCATATGTTTATCTGTTCAAAAAACTTTATAAGTATATATTAATGCACACACATTTGAATCGTCATGTGCGTGTGTAACCATTTTTGGGTCGCTGTTTTGTGAACTGCCAAAACATTTGGCTTAAACGCGCGCTCACACACAATATCAATTTTCATGTTGCATACAATTACAGTCATTACCATTATTAAAGTGCCACTGGCAGAAAAGAGTGCTACACGCATATAAACAATTTGGCCAACGATCTGACAATTCAACTGTCAATTAATTTCAATATATTGTAAATGATAATAATTTCTAAGCAAATGCAAATCGAACTAAGTTTTTTTTTTCTTATGTTTATGTTTATATGTTAGTTGTTTATGGCCAGATGCAGTTTAAAAGGCAATAGAAAAAAAGAAAACACGTTTCGTGCTTGTGCGTTCAATGTTTGGCACACTTTATAGGCCTGGTCTATTCGTCTTGTTAGGCTTGTTTGCCTGTTTCTCTGTGTGTGTGTGTGTGTTTGCTTGCTGCTTATCTAAGCTTTCATTTAAACGCACCTCAAAGTGTTGGTTAAGTGCATTTAACCTGAACGTTAACGTTTGACGTTTAAATTGGGCCCCTCAGCAAACGAGTTTGCAAGAGCAAACATCCGCCAAAATGAAATAAAGCCCAATGCCATTTTAAGAACAGCTTCGGCCAGCTTCCAAAGTGCTTCCAAAAACTATTAATGTTAAATATTTAATAATTATTTACACGCTCTTTGGCTGCAAATCGTGCGCATAAACATGAACGCCAAATGCCGAAAGTTTTGACACTTTTATAACGCAGTTTTCCAATCGACTGTCCCATAAATAACTCAGCCAAAAGGCTCCCGTGTCTAATTAATTTCAGCCGCAACATTTTTCAAAAGCCACCGCCAACGGCCAACAGTTGCACCTCTCTGCCCATTATTCATGCAAGTGCATATCAAAATCATCGCTCGATTGCAAACTAATCACTTACTTTATGATTATCTTCGATTATATATAAACACATAATTTCCCAAGCTCAAGATTGGCATTTCAATCAGACTTGACTCAAGTTCTACATTGTTTCATAATGATAACTGATCATCGCTCGATTGCAAACTAATCACTTACTTTATCTCCGATTATATATAAACACATAATTTCCCAAGCTCAAGATTGGCATTTCAATCAGACATGACTCAAGTTCTACATTGTTTCATAATGATAACTGATAATTGCGTTTGCGACGTGACTTGAATGGCATAGTTATGGCTTAGGCACGTCATACTGTACTTTGTTTGTGTGTACGTGAAAAGGGTGTAGCGAATAAAGGGTCCAAGGTTGTAGTTTGGAATTTGTTCATAACCACGTTTTCATAAACATATTTACTTCATGACAAAGCTTTCTTACACAACAAACGAACGAACTTGAGAAATATTTAACAACAAAATTGTATTAAGGAAATCTTAACTCAAACTTATACTTACAACCATATTAAATTTGATTTTTATTGTGAAGAACTATACCAAATATTGAAAAGTTTCTTTGTCTCCACGTTTCTGTACACTTTATTTTCATAAACATATTTACTTCATGACAAAGCTTTCTTACTCAACAAATGAACGAAGTTGAGAAATATTTAACAACAAAATTGTATTAAGAAAATCTTAACTCAAACTTATACTTACAACCATATTTCATTTGATTTTTATTGTGTGGAACTATACCAAATATTGAAAAGTTTCTCCACGTTTCTGTGCATTTTATTTTCATAAACATATTTATTACATGACAAAGCTTTCTTACTCAACAAATGAACGAAGTTGAGAAATATTTAACAAGTATATTTTGTAATAAGCAAAATTGTATTAAGGAAAACTTAACTCAAACTTATACTTACAACCACTTCATTTGATTTGTATTGTGTGGTACTGTTTAAAATAATATTCTAAATATTCAAAAGTTTCTTTGGCTCTTGCTTATACCAAATACTAACTATGTTCCTCTTCGTTTTCAGCTTCTGGTGTTCTACGTTGCTGGCGCTGTTCCACGGATGTGTCGAATGGCGAGTTCTGCAACGATCCCTTCCAGCCGGATGCCATCTCCGAGCAGCAGCGCTACTGGAGCTACGTCAACTGCACCTATTCCGTAGGTGTGAAGTCGGTGAATGCGCGACCCGTCTGCAAGAAACTCGTGCAGGAAGGTAAGCCACAACTCATAACACAAGCAGAAAGAGCGGGATAAGATCAGCAAATATTTAGCTATGCCCATTCGGAGTGTCAAATGGGCATTGTTGTTGTTGTTGAGTGGGGAGACCCACCGGTGGCACGAAACACCACCCAAACGACCGCGTGGCTGCCGCCTGTTGTTGCCTGCCACAAAGCGTCAAACAAGATTGAGATTTATTGGCCTGACAAAAGTCGGCAACAAGTGCAACAATTGCGCAGCTGCAACTGCAACCTGGGCGTTAGAGGGGGCGTGACAACTGGTGGTCCAAGTCGGGGCCACGCAAGTTCCACGCGCCGCTAATTTACGGCAAATTTATGTGGCGAGCACACAAAGAGAGAGAGAAAGAGTGAGCGGCCGAGAGGGCGTATGAGTGATTTTCGTGTTTGCAGTCGTCGATCTTTGGCTTTGGCTTTGTCGCTGGTATTTTTTGTTATTTGCTCAGCTTTGCGGCGAGTGCAATTTGTGACGCTTGTTGCCATTTGCATTTGACAAGCAACAACAGCAACAAATCGAAACAGTTGTGACAAAAATCAACAACAAAAAAAGTAAATAAAGAAAAATAAAACGCGAGCAACAATCAAATTGCATTTTCTTACATGGCTCAATTTGCCAAACGTAGCGTATCGTTGCATTTTTATCTTGCTTTGTGAACAGTTTTCGCTTTTATTTTCCAAACTGGATTCCCCTTTATTACTTATGCATTGTTTATCATGTGGGTCAACAGGTGGCAGGCACACAAAAGCGTTTTTAATGCAACAACTATTGTTGTGCTTTTATATTGTTATGTGCTTTTGACTTGTGCTGAAGTTAGAGTTGGCAACACAATTTGATTCAAGAAGAATACGTAATTCAATTCAATATGAATATGGGATGGGATTCGTTGACAGCTTCCTAAAAACTAAACAGTTTTGCACAGAGCTTAAGCCTGGCTTAACCTTAAGGTTAAAAGATTGCCCGCTTTAAAGCTGGAAACACTTCAAAGTTCAAGCTGAAAAGCGCTTTTTCATACCCTGAAGCCATTGAAAATTGGTAAAAAGGGTGTAATGGTGTTGTGCAAAAGTATGTAACAGGCAGAAGAAAGCATCTCCGTGCCCATAAAGTATATATATTCTTGATCAGCATCAACAGTCGAGTTGATATAGCCATGTTCGTATGCACGAACGCGTCGATCTCAGGGACTATAAGAGCTAAAGACTTAGAGATTTGGAACATAAACTCGCCTTATGCCTAGGCAGTACAAGTTTGTTTCAAAATTTCGATAACTTTTCCCGTTTTCGATATACACATGTGATCGATAACAAAAAAATCTTGAATTTAGAAAACTTTTAGACAACGTTTGAAACATTAGACGAAACAATGACAATCTGTGAAATTTGTATTGAAATCGGTTGAGAAACAGCAGAGATATAGAACATTGAAGTTAAGTCAAGTATGCAGATACTTGCAAGCAGTGACTGTACGCTTTAAATATAGGGTTCAGGCTAGCGTCTAGTCGGTATTTCTCGACTCCTGCTTGTTTAGAGTATCTTCCAGTCAAGTTCCCCCCACAAAAGTATTTAAACTTGACCTAAACATTATTTATTATTATTTATACTTAAAAGCTTCCTCATATTTACTACTTCTAGTCATGTTTTGTTAATAACTGAGATATGCGAAATAAAGTGTGGCTGTAAGTAATCTAATCAAGTGTTTGGGGTTTTTTGTCGAGCAGCATTTAGCCAATTTCTGATGGCCAATTAATGAACACCATTAAATTTTTGCAATCAAGCGTCTACAAATTGGCGCTGCGAATATTTGCAAAGATTTGCGGCTGGCAATTAAAATTGCAAACATCAAATCACTTAAAAACTGCGTTGCTCTCACTGCATAAGATTTGTAAAGTCTCCAAATGAGCGAATAAAAAACAAAACATACATACATATATATATAAATTAATTAAGTTGTTGCACAGCGTGAAGCGCTCAATTACGGCTATGTGGTAGGCAGCAGAGTGACAGAGTCGGACATAGAAATGTAGCCAAATGTCTGAGAAAAATGCAACTAGGCGATGTTGCAGTTGTTGTTTTTGGATCGTTGTTGTTGTTGTTGACAATTTATATGCCGTTAAATTAATTGCTTATGAAGTTTGGGCCGACGAGTGGCTGAGTTTTTGGCAAATGTCAAATTAAAAATGTATTCCATAATTCCATAAAACAAACAGTCGAGCCAAGCAATTAGCTATTAACATTAAATATGTGTGCGTGTGTGCGTCTGTCTGTGCGTGTGTGCGTTGAGTTTTAGTTGTCACTGTGCAAATATTTTGCAACTTGTTGCATTTTTGGTTGACCGAAAAGTTGTCACCGACTTTTTGCCTATTTTTGGCCAATTGCGTTGCGTATTTTTATTTTTTTTTTTATTCGATTTTTGTTGCTGCTGTGAAAAATGTTGCCAAACACACACACACACACAATTTTCGAGCAATAAATAATTAATTTAATTAAAATTTAAATTTATGACACAATGCAACATTTCCAACTTGGTTTTTTCTAAGCCGCACACGCGTCGTATGCGCAATTTTTGTTTGCTTTTGCCATTTTCTTTGCCGCAAACTGCATTCTGTTGTGCCTTGTTTGATGCAGCGGCCATGATAAGGCGACAATTGTCAACAATTTTATTACAGACTCGTACTCAAACTGTCTTGCCGTACCCTTTAGCCAACCATCATCCCCCCTCAGCCAACTCTTTCGCTTACGCACTGTTTGTGACTGTCTCGCTTGCACTGCTTGCGTGCACTGCTTGCTCGCTCGCTTCTTGAAGCCAATCACAAAAATGGTCAACGCGCACCTTTTTGAGTCGCATTTAAAGTTTTATTTCATTTTATTGCGATTTATTTTTGCTTGCTTTTATTTTATATCGTTTCTTGAATGTTTTTTGTTGTTCTGTTTGTGCAACACAACACACTCACACGCAATGAGAAAACGCAATTTGTTGTGCACTTTTTTTTGGTTTTTGGTTTTTTGTCTGGTTTTCATTTGCCGTTTCGCTGATTGCAAATTGTCTCGTTTTGCCGAGTCGCTGCGTTCATTTTGGCAGTGTATCTCGACATAGTTGCAGTTGCAGCTATTTTTTGTTGTTGTTTGTTTCTTTGCTAGCCAAGTCGAGTTGGATCTAAGCCAGGCTTAGGTTGCATGCGTTGTGCACAGAAAGCCTTGAACCCATTTGTAGCTAGTGGTCCGTTTGCTTTTGATTTAGTTTTAGTTACAACTTAATAACATTAGGTATGAGATTTAATGGAAAACTTAATGAGCTTTCACAGAAACTACGCAGATCTAGAGTAATGTTTTTTTGCTGCTGGTTGAAAAGGTTTAACAGGTGCGAAAAAATATGCTTTTGTTTTATTTATATCAATATTTTTTGGCGAAAGGAACTGCAAGCAAAAATATTAATATGATCATCCCTTATGCCTTACCTATTCGAAACGATTTAATTTCTTGCTATGATTGTTTGCAATGCCTTTTTGTAGTTTATTCTGTTCATCAGTCTTTAACAATTATAGCTTTAATAAGTTTTCAACAATCAGTGTAAACATTTGATTTGAAATTTTCTTACTTTTGTTAACTATTTTTGTATATTGCATCACAGCTTGAGTATGTGGCAGGCAGCTGATCGACATTTGAAATGACATTTTGCGAGATAAGCTAAGCAGACTGTTCCTCGTAAAACCCACGCCAAACGCGTGGCACATAAATAAAATTTAATGTGCAGCATTTTTAACGTTCTCTCTGGCTATTAATTAAAAATTGTTGTTGTGAACTTAAAGTTTATATTTGTGTTTTTGCATTTCATTGCAGTCTATGGCAAGCAAATTATTTCGCGCTCCTGTTTCTACGAGGATGTGGACGATCCGGCAGACAAGTGCGCAATGGATACGACCTCATCGTACATTAAGACCGTTTATTGCCGCACATGCACCACTGATGGCTGCAACTCGGCTGCTGGACTCTCGGGCTTAGCGGGTCTGTTGGCGCTGCCCCTCTTTGCTGCCCTGTGGCAGCTATGTAAATGAGGCCAATGAGTGCAGTGGAAGGAGCCTTCACTTAATTGCATCAACTGAATTTAAATGTTGAGAGTCCTTCAAGCTAAAATACACACACACATACACAAACAATTCTTGTTACGCCTAGTTAAGTCGCGTTATTTTAACTTATTTCTTTAGTGTCACTTCTGCCTGGCCTGCGAAATTATCTAATAAAACAGCAAGTTCTCACAAATATGCACACAAATGCTGGCAATCACTCATCGCTATATATAAACATATATATATATAAATCATAAATGAATAACACACAGACTATACAAATTCTAAAACGAAAATGTTATGTAGCTGTAGAGCATTCAAATGCATCACAAAAATATAGTTAACAGTTTGTATATTCAAATTGCAACTCATAAATTGATTATCACCTTTAATTAACTACACACACACGCAGAGACACACACACAGAGAGACACACACACACACCATTACTTGCAAATATAGACCTTTGTAATATTGTATTACTTATTGTAAGTCTAATTGAAGCACTTTTCTATGGTGTCTTATAAATAAAATTGATTAGATGGTACAAAACAAATATCAAAATATGGGTTTTAATATATTCCTTTAACTTAAAACTATGAACTTAGATATATCTTTCATCGATTACCATCTGTATCGAAATATTTTCGAGATAAGGAATATATTGTTTGATTTTTCACTTATTATATATATTATTATACTGAACCAATTGAAAATGCGTATAATGGTATGTAACAGGCAGAGGGAAGCATCTGCGACCCCATAAAGTATATATATTCTTGATCAGCATCAACAGTGGAGTCGATATAGCCATGTCCATCGGTCCGTCCGTCTCTATGTATGAACGATCTCAGGGATTAAAAGAGCTAGAGACTCCAGATTTGGAACATAAGCTCGCCTTATGCCTAGGCAGTACAAGTTTAATTCAAAATTTCGATAACTGTTTCCGTTTCCGATATACACATGTGATCGATAACAACAAAATCTTGAATTTGTAAAACTTAAAAACAGCGTTTGAAACATTAGAAGAAATAATGACAATCCGTGAAATTTTTTTTGAAATCGATTAAGAAACACCGGAGATATGGAGCATTGAAGTTAACTCAAGTATGCAGACACACACACATACTTGTAGCGCTGACTGTACAGCGTTCAGGGTATCTTCTAGTCGGAATTTCTCGACTAGAGCCTTCTTACTTGTTCCCTTTATTTTTCATACCCTTCCCTTTCAATATCTCATTTGTTGTCTCATTTCTACTTTGCCCCCGCCCCCGCCCACGTAAACTGAAATTATTTAATTTTAAAAAGGCAATTCAAAAGTAATTGTCTCACATCATTGCGCTTGACATTGCGCAAGCAACGACAAAGATACAAAACAAGATATATCAAATTGAATGCTCAGTTATTGTTATTGTTGTTGTTGTTGTGGTTGTGGCACGTTTCAATCCCGATGCGTCATTCTATGTGGTTCAGCAGTCGCATCCGAGCGGAAATGAGTTCAGTTCTGTGTCTTGTTGTTTAGCTTAATTGCCGGCCACGCAAAAACATGTCAATGCCAGCGTTGACATCTGACCCAAGCCAATTAAATCTTTTGATTTGTTCGGGACGAACTTTAATGTGGGAGTTTTTTTTTGTAATCATTTTTTGATATTCGCATAAGGAAAATTTGTTTAGAGCATAGAAAATTGAAAGCTGTCCCAGGCAAAACATTTGCAAATACTGCATGAAATTCCATGTCGACTATTAAATACCCTAGCTTGGATAAAAGGCAATATTCTGAAGTTTAGATTTTGGTTTCTTTACTCTTTACTCCTTACTTCTTACTCCTTACTCCTTACTCCTTACTCCTTACTCCTTACTCCTTACTCCAGCTCCAAATAGGAAGTTCTCTCTGAACAAAAAACATTTTAAATTGTTGCACAAACTTTCATAATCGTTTGCCTCCCCTTTAAGTGACATTAAAAACAAAATAATGGGTGGCAACTTGGCCAGAAAAACGTTTTGGCCATTTAAAATTGTCGCACGGCTTGAATATGATTTGTTTTGTATATTTTTCTCTCTAAATACATGCATGCAATGTATGTATTTATTTTTTTAAAGCTTTTTTATGACGTGTCTAGCGCAAATGTCGTACAGTTTATGCAATAAAACTGGCCATTTATCATGGAGGGGGCTTGGAAAAATATTGTAAATCGACATTGTTCAGCGTTTGTTTTTTGTTTTTTGAAATGTTACGCATACGCCCCAATGGCCCCAGGCTGGCTGTCAATGTTCCACACACGATCGACTGGCCCACTACTTGGCTGTAAGCCTAGAAGTCGAAACCTGCCGCCGTGTGCAAGTTTATGATGTGATTTGACTTTTTATTGCTTCGGCTTAGGCTTTAACTTAACCTCCTAATCCGCCCGAGCGAGCACTACACATTTTCCAATTTGGCTTTGTTGTTGCAGCGAGACTTACGCCCAGCCCGACTCACTCCGCCAATCAACTCCAAGTGCGGCGATGGCGTCGCTCTCGATCGAATTTTTTATTTTTTTTTTGGTGTGCGTGCAACTCAACGAGTCGCATTTTTCACGCTTTGTCAAGTGTTTGCTTGGGGTTTTGGATGCAGGAGGAGTCAGTGTGGCAGCTACTGCTGGCAAATGTTGCAGATTAATGTCATGATTTGCATATGCAATCGTATACAATTTCGCAGGCGGACTTAACTACCTATTTTGGCAACACAATTGCCCAATTTGGCCATATTTTACTAACCGTTGCAGCCACGCGGGCCGCATTATGTGCGTGGCTGCTTAATGAGTCACAAACTGATGCGTTGATGTATGATAAACCATATGCATATACCATATGCATATGGTATAGCGCCATATGTTCGCAGTTCCTGAGCTACAAGCGAATTTTGAAAAAATAATAAAAAACAAGGAAGCTAAATTCAACATGCCGAATATTATTTACACTTGAAAAATCAAATTGTTTTTCATAGAAAAATCTCTTTAAAGATCTTGGTTCGCTATGCTGATCAAGAATATATATAGTTTGTGGGGTCGAATATACTTCCTTCAATGCGTTATACATTTCATGAAACTTTGATAAAAAAGCTGTTCTCGCTGACTTAGTCAAGTTTCACACCAAGCTTAAGGTGACCATATTATGTGCGTGGCTGCTTAATGAATCACAAACTGATGCGTTGATGTATGATAAACCATTATTAGCTATATATGCATACTGTATAGCGCCATATGTTCGCAAGTGAATTTTAAAAAAATAATAAAAAACAAGGAAGCTAAATTCGCCATGCCGAATATTATTTATAGTTAAAAAGTCAACTTGTTTTTCATAGAAAAATCTCTTTAAAGATCTGGGTTCGCTATGCTGATCAAGAATATATATACTTTGTGGGGTCGAATATGCTTCCTTCAATGCGTTATACATTTCATGAAACATTGCTAAAAAGCTGTTCTCGCTGACTTAGTCAAGTTTCACACCAACCTTAAGGTGACCATATTATGTGCGTGTCTGCTTAATGAATCACAAACTGATGCGTTGATGTATGATAAACCATTATTAGCTATATATGCATACTGTATAGCGCCATATGTTCGCAAGTGAATTTTAAAAAAATAATAAAAAACAAGGAAGCTATATTCGCCATGCCGAATATTATTTATAGTTGAAAAGTCACCTTGTTTTTCATAGTAAAATATCTTTAATCTGGACTATATCGCGACAGTTCGCTACGCTGATCAAGAATATATATACTTTGTGGGGTCGAATATGCTTCCTTCAATGCGTTATACATTTCATGAAACTTTGCTAAAAAGCTGTTCTCGCTGACTGAGTCAAGTTTCACACCAAGCTTAAGGTGACCATATTCTGGAAATATGGCAACGGCATGTTGAAATTGCAGTTTTAAAAGTTCAACAAACAAATGTTATACTTAAATCCAGTTTCTTTTAAAGATTTCTTAGGTATTTAAGAATACAATAACTTTTCACAAGTTTAATACAATTGTAGCTACAATATCAATAAAGTTTAGTACAAATATTTACTTTCCTTTTGAATCCCAATCACTGATTCCAATTGCTGGGCTGGTCTAAGTTCTTTGGCAGCAGCATGGGGCATCCCCAGGCGACGTCATCATATCTCTGCGGCACAGACAGACAGAGCAACGTTGCTGCTGCCATCGACGCCGACGTCGACGCCGACGTTGACGTACGCTGTGTGTGGCAGTGTGGCAGCATAGCCTGCGGCTGGCTGAACCGCACAGTCGTTAGTCGGTCGAGCAGCCGTTTGCATCGCGCGCACTTTTCAATATACGCAACATTGGCAAGCCATACACAACAGCATAAGGATACACACGAAAGGAACTTGATAGCCTGTCGTCTTTGCTGCTTGTTTACCACTGAATAAAGCCGGCGCCACAGTGTCGCCAATCCGTCTACGTGCCCTGTAGAGATTTGTACGCAACTTGAAACTATTCGCAACAATGTCAGCGCCCATTAAGTTCATTGTGGCTGGCTTTTGTCTACTGGCCACCGCCTACAACATCAGCGGTGAGTTAAGAACGTTGATCGCCACAAGTTGCACGTGGCTTGAGTGCATTCCGATAAACACATTTTAAGAAAATACGATTTACCTCTTTACGTGTAACTACATCTGGGCCAACAAGGTCGTTGCTGGGTGTTCCTAAATCATATTTCCATACAGCACACAAATCTCAGGGCTCAGGTGTGCTTTTCTTTGCTCGTTCTGCGCGTGAATGGAAATGCTTCACTACACTTTTGAGTTTGTTTATGTGTAGTTGGCTGCCTTTTTTATTTCGCGGCTAACTTTTACGCGATTTTAGCGGTTAAACAATCGACTTTAATCGCTCAACTGACGGCCAGTCAAACATATTTCACACCTGAACAAGTATATATAATGCTTAATTTGTTTTTGGCTTTTAAGATTTACGACTGTTTAATGGCTATTTTAGTTTGACATAAACATAGTGAATATTAAAATATAAACATTATTCACATATTTGCGGTTAAAAACTAAAAATTTGCAAAACAAAAGCGAGAATAATAGGGTGAAAAAAACAACAAAAAGCTAGCTGTTTAAAATGTTTTCACACCTTGCACAAATATCTAGATAATTTTTTTTTTTTAATTTATGGTTTGTCATAAACAAATTGCTTTTTTTTGGAAAACTTTTATATACATTTTAAATTTGGAAATGCTCGTTCAACATGTGCCAATGTTTCGAGTTATAGACGCTTAATAAACTATTGGCACACGATGACATAAACAAACGAAAGCTGATTAAATGCCATTCGAAAATGATGAAAATTTATAGATTTTGTTAAGCTTATTTGTTGTTAAATCTGGATAATGTTTATATTCCTACATAGTTGCGAATTGACATGGATTATGCGATAACATTTACTTAAATTTCTGAGAAATTCAGCTACACCCTCTAGCTGTTTTTCAGCACAATTTGAAATCAATTTGAAATCGTGATTTCTTTTAAGGGCTTGGCAATTTTTCAGTTCTGCTTTCAACTGACACGCCAACATCTTGTGGGTCAATGTACAGAAAATTTCGCACACTTTTCATTTGCGGACACAGTACATACGAAAAGTATATGTATGGCGGCTTTTCGGTGATTTTGCACGCCGTTCAATGATGGGCAAGGAAATCAGAATGCGCTTTGTGTATGCAATTTTTGGACATGCTTGTGGTCTATTTATTTATTTAAAATATTTTCCAAGCTATTTGCTTTGTTTTCCACGCACACACACACACACATACACACACGAAAATAAATGCCGTGGAAAATGCAGCTAATAAAAAATGAAGTTCAAAACAAGTTAATTAAGTTTGCGTCAGCGAATGTGTAATTAATTTTAATTGAGGTTGTCGACTGAATTGTGCGGCTGCTGCATATCCTGTTGCTTTGCATATGTGTGTATGTGTATGTGTGTGTGAGTTGTGTGTCCTGCAATTATCTAATTGGCTTGCATTCAATCAGAACCCCATTGCGCATCAGCTTGGAGCACTGCGCATGTCAAACTGGCGCCAGAACGTCGTCTGCTCCAGTTTCCAGCAGCGCCGCAGCCTCAGCACAGATTCACCCTCCCAGCCAAACCTCCCATCCTGTGGAAACTATGTCACAAGCGAGAAGCTTGCTTCTTTTGTGAGGGTAGTTTTAAGATTGTTTCGATATTCCTTGGCATGAATTGCGTAATTTGTGAACAACTGATAATGAGCAGGCGTTGCAAAATAAAGGAGCTGCCAAACAGGATGTACAGATTGAACACGCTTCACAGCGTGCCATACACACAGTTGCCCCTCACAGTTTGACAAGCATTGGTTGGAGGTTACTTAATTGCAGGCGACAACCAATTTCCGTTGCGTATCAAATTATGCCATGAATATCTATACAAGTTGTTGTTGTTGGTTTTCATTGTGCTTGACAGCTTATTTATTTTGTTTTGAGTTTGGGTAAGTGCGGAAGCCTTTTGGTCTAAAGTGTTTCAGTATTTCTTGGACTTAGGGGTTGAAAATGTCTACAGATCAGATATCAAATTTGCATATAAAGAAAGCAACTTCCTGTTTTCGATTTATCAAATGTTTGTGCTGGCAAACTGAGTAGTCGACTATGTGATACCCTTATACATATATAAAATAGAAGTTTGGTAAACCTTCTGCCCAAAATGTTTATTAAAACAACTTGAAAATACCCTTCTAAACCACTTTGCTTCAAGCATAGGGTATAACAACTGTGCATAATAAACAAGTAAGAAGGCTCTAGTCGAGAAATTGACGATACCCTGTCCCTATACTTTACGCGTTTAATCACTGCTTGCAAGTATGTGTGTGTGCCTGCATACTTGACTTAACTTCAATGTTCTATATCTCTGGTGTTTCTCAACCGATTTCAATACAAATTTCACAGATTGTCATTATTTAGTCTAATCTTTCAAACTGCATCAAAAAGTTTTCCAAATTCAAGATTTTGTTGTTATCGATCACACGTGTATATCGGAAACGGAAAGAGTTATCGAAAATTTGAAACAAACTTGTACTGCCTATCGACTCGGCTGTTGATGCTGATCAAGAATAAATATACGTTATGGGGTCGGATATGCTTCCTTCTGCCTTCTATACCCTTTTTACCCATTTTCCATGGGCTCAGGGTATAAAGCAGCTAAGACGCGACCTTGACTTGGCAATATGGTAAATAACTTTCAATTACTCACACAATACTACGATACTGCTATACAGACGTTGTTATAGCTCCTTTGGGTGCTCGCAAATTACCTGCAATTGCACGTCAGCGTATACAGGAAGTCTGAAAACTAGAACGGACAAGGCTGTGAAATGCTGGCTTGTGGCTTTAACGTGGGCGTCTAGGTTTAGGGGTAGAGGGAGTCGCAGAAGGGGAAGAACACGTGCCAATTGCTGTGTCTGACAGTCGAAGGACGACGCTGACGTTCGAAAAGAATACTTGCAGCACTTCATAATATTGTAATTTAATAAACATACAATTTGGAAAATGAAATGCAAATGTTGTCAGCGTCAATATTTGACACCTCAAACCCCTTCAAAGGTTTGAAACAAGAACTGGGTGACGCGTGCCAAGGTCCAAAACAACAAGAACAACGAGAGTGGCAAGAACTTTGCATGTTTGCATTAGATTTACGGCAAACATGTAAGGAACTTTTAGTAAGTCACTTCGCCACTTTACGGTGGACATGCAAGGACCTTGAGGGCCAAAACGCCATCTTGATCTTCAGCGCTGTCAAAACCAGAAGCTAATCACGCAGGTCTTAGTGGGCAGGGAAGGGCGGTGTTTTTGGTAGAAAATATGTTAAACAAATGGATTTGCATGTTTGTTTTGACCAGCAGGTGGTACTTGGGGGGAAGTTGAAGGCGGAACGTTGCTAATTAAATATTAATTTTATGCCAATCAGTTCCTAAAATACTCTTTTACCCTTTGTGCGTGTGTGTGGCACAGTTTCCTTAGTCAATGTTTACAATGAAACGAATTTAGTTTAAAAACAAATTATAGGGAAAACATAAATAAACACAACAAGAACATAAATGTAAACGTGAGCTTGGCAAATCGATCAGCAAGTGAGCGAAATAAGCAAAATTGCCGAATATATATTCGTTAAAGTTTACACTTACGAAAAACATTTCGTTGTTTGATGACTGAAAAGTTTTTGAATACACTTTGACAACTATATTACGAGTTTCTGTATCTCTGACTCACTTGACTAAACTTCTCAAAAATCCCAGCACGCACTTGGTTCAGCTTGAGAATAACAAAATTGATGGCAAATTTTGCAACTCAACAGTTTTAAGTATGTTCGCATTAAGAGGCGGCCAAATGACGACACGTACACAGCAAGAAAGGACATTCAGTGCGTATACGTAATAAAAAGAATTCAATGTAGGCGCCACTTTGACTCGCTACGCACCAAATTCACTGTCTGCGTCGGAGTTAAATTGGGGGTTGGTCCAGTCTTTAATGGTTTGGGGCTGTCAGCTTGGGAATTGTTTTTTGGCACAGAGCACTGGATGATGTCAACAGCCACAAATGCTATGGCAACTCTGCCGCCATTGCCTGCCGGTATATGGTTATTTTTAGCACTGAAAAAGCGTAATCACAATTGGGGTCACAGCATAAAGGTCGTGTGGGAAACGAAACTAATCGAACTATTGTCCTTCAGCCCTTACAGCACATGAGCATCAGCATTTGCAGTGCTGGCATTGCAGCTCGGATACGATTGGTGCGGAGGACTTTTGCGATGTGACCTTCCAGGAGGACAATATACCGACGGAGGTGATCAAGGAGCGCAACATCAATCTGCTGCGTACTTGCAACAGCAGCATTAACTCGGATCACGAGCGTCCCGTTTGCCGCAAAACTGTCGAGGAGTGTAAGTACTTGCAACATAATAATAACCTTAACCTTTACTAATGGACTTTCCACAGATAATGGCAAGATGATCACTAAACGCTTTTGCTACTACACCAACAAGTCGGATCCGGTGGAGTTGTGCAATGTGACCAGCCCCGAGAAGAATGTGCGTCGAATATTCTGCGAGGATTGCCTCACAGATCGTTGCAATGGCGCTGCTCGTTTGGCCGCCATCTTGGTCGCCATTTTGTTGCCCGCTTTGGCCATAGCCAACCAATTGGCCAACTAAGCGGCCAACTGGGCTGCCAACTGTGCTGCAACAAGCTGTATCTCTATTTTAGTTGGAACGTGATATTTTGTTTAGCCCCGTTTGCTAAGCCAGCTGCTGATTAATATGTATTTAAATTTTTACTTAATTTAGTTGTAGTTCCGTTATGTTAAGTCCTATTTTTAAACCTCTCTATCTTTAGGTATAATTTTAACTCGATTTTATTGTTTGCTTAAATGATATTTTAAACAAAATCAATTTTAAATAACATAATACATACAATCTGATAAACAAATTAGTCAAATAGCTAAGCTTAACAGGAATATTAAAGAAAGAACAACACAACTCAAACGCACAGCTCTATTAAAGATACAACTACCAGAAATATTAATACTATCAACAAACAACTTTTAATGTACAAGTCAAACACCGCATGTATTCTTTAATGTATTTATCACAGTTGTACTTTAAACTAAACCAAATACTACACAAACACCGAATAAAGTTTATGATCTATGTGGAATTTAATGAATATTTTTGTATTATTTAAGTTTAGCTTTAAATGAAAACTAGTTAAGATAAGATAAAGAAGCAAGTATTTGTTCTTACAACATCATTCCATTCCCATGACTCAACTTAACTTCCCCAACTGCTTTAAAGTTGTTGATTAACACACCCCGCCCAGTCATAGCCATTGCTAATTCAATTAGTTGCCCTAGAAGTGATTCATTATGACCTCATTGCATGCATTTTTATCGTCCTGCTGTCATTCCGTTGGGCTTCAAATCGTTGCTCTCAATCTCAGCACGTTTGACACCTGCCATCGCAATATCTTATTTAATCTATGCAAATGGCCAGCCGCCCCCCACAGTAAACAGCTGCCTCTTCAATACGCTTAGATCATATGTTAAGAATTGAAAATTGTCAATAACTAAGCTTCGAAGCGTACTTTCCCTCTATAATATAGTAATAAAGTATGCTTCAATAATATAGTTATATAGCATAAGCTTAAGGCGGAAGTGGATTTTTGGATAGTAAAAGATAAACTTTCTTAATCCTGCCTTATGCCACTTAGAACCAAACTAATCCAATTAGTTGAGAGGTAAATTTTTTAGTTGACAAGTAAATTTTTTTTTCGAAGCTGACCTTATTTCTCACTTCTTCTCTGGTATGTTTGCTGCCTCTGTATCCAGCTATGCTACCCCCACTGAGTAGTAAGCCTCTAATTAAATCTAGGCTAATTTCCATTTCTTGCCCGTTGGAAAAACAGATCGTGAATAATAGCTAGCTATAAACACAAATATCGCATGGGAGAAAATACATGTAACACAAATGTAGCATACTTTTAGGGGGCGCGTTGAAATTGTTGAGTGATTTTCACTCAATTGATCTGCTGCGATTTGTTTAGCTCAAATAGTTTTAGAAATTAACAACGTTTGAAATGAAAAAGAATATTTGTCCATTTGAGCCGGTTCAAAAGTTGTTAATAACGTGTTGACAAGTATTTTTTGACATGCCAGTGCTAATGTGGCAATAATTAAAGTGATTCATCTTGGCGAATATCGTGTTAACTTGATGTCAAGCAATAATAGCTGCGATTAATGACAGACAAAACGATTTAAGTGATCAGGCAATGTTCCGAAAGCTCCAGAGACACAGTAGCATACAAACGGCTGCATTATGCACTGCGATTAAAATGTTAAACATTTGTTTTAATATTATAAATTTGGTAATTTTTTTTTTATCAATGGAAATAGAAATATGTTAAGGAATTACAATTATTTTTATTATTATTTATATTAGGAATTACAATTATTTTTATTATTATTTTTACAATTTCCCATCATTTGTTTCAGCATTCCCTATGAAGGTTTAGCTATACTTGCAGTTATCTTTTTTTTCAGTGTATGCGAAGAACTACGAATTCAAAACAAACACGACAAAAACAATAGAAATAAAAAACCTGTTCAACAATGACTCTAAGCAACTGTTTTCAGCTCTTACATAAGAACAACAGTTCTTTGATTACACTCAAAACAAAACTTTGAAGCTAGCAGCGCCGTCAACGTTGCGTGGACTTAATGCGAGAAATATGGCTACTAGTTATATTTAAGTACGTGACTAAACATAAAACTTGAATACTTAAAAATTCGAATACGAAACAAAACAAATGGCTTGAAACCGGTTCAGCAGCCACAAACTCAAAACAACAGTTTCAACTCACTCAAAACAAAACATAATCAAATTCGGAGCGGGCAGCGCACTCCGAGCACTGAATTTGAGTGAGATTGTATGCGAATGGGGGATGGTGGACGCTGGCTGACTTTGGCCAGACGTCTCAACGGGGCAACCGAATCGTGAACTTGTCAGACGTGCAGCAGACATCGACAGCAAAGGTTGAGAGTTGTGCATTTACAAAAACAGTTCAAAAAATAAATATTTATATATTATACAAAAATGGTGTCCGCCGTGAAATGCAGTTTGGCCGTGGCCGTTATGATTAGCTTGGCCTGTTCAGGTGTGTAATTTTGAAAAATTTCGAAATCAAAACCAGTTGCGTCTAACGCTTTTCGAAATGTCTTGCAGCCTATGCCATCAAGTGCTACCAATGCGAGTCGCTTACAACGCCCAAGTGCGGCCTCAAGTTTGAGGCAGATGACACTTTGCTGATGGATTGCGCCAGAATGGGACCACCACGCTATCTGCAGAACTTCTTCCCGCTGCGCAATGCCACCGGCTGCATGAAGAAGACGCTCGAGAGCGGTAAGTTCTAAACGGCCATCTGTGGCATCTCTCGCATTATGCTGCGACTATGATGTCATTCTATGTTTGTGTACAGTAAATTTCGATATTTTTGTTTGAGTGTTGCGCAGCTGCTGGCCATTGTCGCCATTTTCGTGTAATTTCGTATCATTTTGAGATTAGTGTGAGAGTCGTAAATAGAAATAATAATGACGTGATTGTTGTTTGGCAATGAGCGTGAAATTTCGAAATTAACATATAAAATATATTCAAATTGCTTTCGAATCGAGATAAGATTGGCATCAAATGTCACAGGCATTTCTCGTTTGAAAAATATATACCTATATACTTCTCATATTTCATTCGATAAAGAAATCAAATCTACATAACAAAGGGAGACAATTTTAAAGATACATTTTTATTGGTTTGTGCGAAATGAAATCCATAAAGTTCTTCTTAGTGAATAACTTATAACAATTACACTTTCAGTTTTGGTTCCCCCAGCAATTAAAACGCTTTTTGGTTTAGGGTTTGTACCTTGGTCTAAGAACTTATGGCGGTAATGAGCGGCATCTCTGAGGTCATCAAAGTAAATTGTGTATTAACTCAACCGCAAGAAAAATAACTGAAAACAACTTGAGCTTGAGTTGATAAGTAAATTACATAGCTTGTTGAGTCAAGCGTTTACCTGTTGAATTATAGTTATGCGTCACAGATCATGGCGAATTTTCAGTTACTATAGTATACTCTAGTAATTACCGGAGTTTTTCAGACGTGCACAAACGAATTACATTGTTTATCAGCAAATACCAAAACAATGAACGCACTTGTTAAAGTGCAAATAGTGAAAGTTTACCTTTTGTTTCTGTTGTTGTTGTTGTTGTCGTTGTTGTACCTTACTCACCATGTTTCTCACCTCCATTGTCATTTTCAGTTGTCGGCCAGCCGCAGATCATTCGCAGCTGCTACTTCGGTGATGTGTCCAACATTCAGACGGGCTGCCAGTCGGATCCCTCGCTGCCGTTCGTCAAGCAGCTGGGCTGCGATGTGTGCACCAAGGATGAGTGCAACGGCTCCGCCTCCATCGCCCCCCTCGCTGGAGCCATTCTGCTGTTCTTCGGTGTGGCCCGCCTGTTGGCCTAGATCTCTTGTATTATGTGGCCTTAGTTCTTAACTTTTTGTTGTAATTAAGCATCTTCTCTACACCTTTTGATTCGATCTTATAGTAGTTGTGAACAAACATTCTCGTTTAAATTTGTGCCTCACCCATCTAAGCAATAAAGTATTTATGAATCTACTACCAAAACAAACGAATGCTTTTTAATGTTTTTCAGAACTTATATTTCTTAAAAGTTGATGTAGTTGGGAATTTCATTTATTAAGTTAACTAAATTCAAAATTTTATCAACATTAAATATTATTTAAGTACACAAAAACTAATTTCTCTTTGAATTTTTAATGATAATCGTATATATATAAAACTTTAACTTTAATGTCGGTTTAGGTATACTCATTTCTTAAAAGTTGATGTCGTTGGGTATTTCATTTATTAAGTTAGCTAAATTCAATATTTTATCAACATTAAATATTATTTACGTACACAAAAACTAATTTCTCTTTGAATTTTTATTGATAATCGGAAATATATAAAGCGTATTTGTATGTTGTCCATTTCTCGTTGGTTTCATAGTTTATAATAAGTAATTATTTATTACTTAAATATATATTTCCTTATTCCTGATAGCTCGCACTTTTATCAAGCGCAGACTTTTTGCACAGTTTGAAGATACATTCTTTACAGAAAGCGAAAATAATTATTTTCTTTATAGTATATTAACATAAAAAGATAATGTTACACACATGACTGTAGTATCCATTAAGCATTCGTTTACAACTTGCGAATAATTTAATTTACAAACGTAACGCATTCTGCGAATGTCCTTATCGGGGTGCCTAGAGCTTAGCTCATAAAATGCATGACTCATTTTTGGTTGCATGTTCAAACACCTGAAAATTCTAATTAGTCAGAGAAAGCAATGAACAATGAAACTGAAAAAGGTCAGGCAATCCGTTGAACTCCCTGCTCCAACCTCAACCTATTAGCGCCCTCATATGTATGTGTGCGTATGCATATAAGTAAGTGCGTGAGTGTGTGCCTGCATTATTAATTATGCTTAATTGAGTTAAATTTGAATGAGCAAGACAAGTCAAATTCGAGTTTACAAAGTGTTAAGCTTGCATTGAGAAAGGTCAAGAAACTGAAAAAAGTAAAACTTCGTGCGAGTTGGGGCAACTTCCTCCCCGCTGCAGCTGCTCAATAAGCCCACACTCATTTGGAATAATTTAAAAAAATTAACCAATTGACGAGCATGCACGAAATTATGTTACTAATGCTTGGGAAAAGCCACTTAAAGAAATTCTGAACGCTTCAAACTGTAATTACAAATGTTCGGTAATGAAAAGCTCGGCAAACAAACAAATAACTTAATTACCAATCATCAAGAAAAATATATATATATATTTAATGTATTATGCATCAGCATCAACAAATGTAAAATAACCACAAAACTCAATAAGAAATAAATAAAAACAATCAAATACTATAGTAAATCGATTGAATACTCATAAGTTACGTTCATATAAAGAGACCACAACTATATATAAATATAAGAAATAATACTCATAATAATTAATTAATTTACAATTACATATAAATATAAGAAATAATACTCATAATCATTGATTAATTGTTTTTATTTACAACTATATATAAATATAAGAAATAATACTCATAATCATTAATTAATTTACAATTACATATAAATATAGGAAATAATACTCATAATCATTGATTAATTGTTTTTATTTACATTTCTATATATATTTGAGTGGTTTTTGATGAGTGATTTATTCGGTTTAAATACACACAATAAAAATACGCAGTAACAAATAAAATGAAAAGTGAATATTAACTACAAAAAACGAATGCACAATGCTCTTTAAGTAAGAATAGAATAATTGTTTTAACAATCGACCCTTGAACCAAGAAATTAATCAGTTCAAAAAGTTTTACTGATATCAAATTATAATCGGAACCAAGTTAAAGTTATATATGGATGATCTTCCCAGCCAACAAAAGCTTATAAAAAAATAAAATAAAAATTTGAGCCCGATAATAAGTTGAATGAGTCGCATACAAATGAGATGCCGCATAATGAGGCATAGGAAGCATGCCATAAATCACACATAATATATATATAATACTCTACACTCTATACTTTTATTTGAAAAATAGCAATAACATTTGTATGTTTGTTTTTATTTTCGTTTTCTATCGTGTCAAAAAGGCAAAAGTAAATAAATAAGACGAAATTCGACTGACATCATCAAAAACAAGTTCGTCGATTCGCAATATATATGTATAAACACACACACAAGAATTGCGGTCATTTGTTTAAATGTTTGTATGTCAAACGAATAATTCTAAAGACAAAATTGAATTCAAAAAAATAAAAACTTGCGCAAACGAAACGAAACGAAAGCGAAACGAATAACACTCAAAATGTTCTTGAGTGTGAGTGTGAGTTTGAGTGTGCGTGCTTTGAGTTTGTTTTGAGTTTGAGTGCAAGTGCAGTTGAGCGCTTGCCTGGCAATGTTTTGAAAATGTTAGAAACCAGACGCCAAACAGACGCCGAACCGTTCGCAACTACAAAAGAAAACGTTATCCCCTTTCAAGTGCTACAAAATGGTGTCAAGTGTAGGGCATGTGCTGGCTCTGACCATTCTGGCGGCTTTGGCCTGCACGGGTAAGTGCAACACACTTCTCCCCGTGCTGTGTTTGGAACAACTTTCCATTCAAAAACATTCACAGGCTGTGCCATCAAGTGCTATCAGTGCGAATCTATCACCAGTCCCAAGTGCGGTGAGATGTTCGAGGCTGATCCTGGCCTACTTTTGGACTGTTCACGCATTGCCCCGCCGCGTTTCCTGCAGAACTTGTTCGCCGTACGCAATGCCACCGGCTGCATGAAGAAGACCATCGATGGCGGTAAGTTCTCTCTCTCTCTCTATCTGTGTCTTAGTGATGTCATCAGCTGCGAGTTGTTGTTGTGTACATTCAATTAGCTTGATTAGTTTTAATCATGCCGCCTCAGCTGGGCGTGGGCGTGGGCGTCGCCCATGTCCATCAACAACTAGCTAGGCGTATGCGAATGGTTAAATGAATAATTAGTCTTTTTAAATATTCATACAGGATTTTTCATATATTTTTGAAGTACTTTTCATGCAACTCACTTCCAGAGAAAGTACTTAAAATTGAACATAAGAATAATATAAATATTTAAATATTCACACAGGATTTTTAATATATTTTTGAACAATATTCCACTTACTTCAAAAGAAAGTACTTAAAATTGAACATAAGAATAATATAAATATTTAAATATTCACACAGGACTTTTCATATATTTTTGATATACTTTCCACTTACTTCCAAAGAATGTATGTGCTTAATATTTTACATAAGAACAACATAAATATTTATAGACAAATGATCAAATATGGAAGATATTTCAAGTGACGTCGCTTTGGCTGTTTAAATATGTATGCATATATTTAAATTTGTATACTATATGCTTTGCCCAACCCATACATGTTGTTTTTGTGTATTCCAAGCAAGCTGAAATGTGGGAACAAATGTGCGGATCGTGTGATCTGAACCGTTCAGCTTAGCTTTCTGTTTAGCATTTTAAGGCAATTATTGTTGACGTGCTTGGCATGCGAAAAGTTGTTAGATTATACTTATAGGGCTTGTTAAGTTGTAGGCTCTTTAGCCGCGAAAGCAATTAACGTTATTATTATCTCTCGGATTCAGGTATAAATTATCATCAGAGTTCATATTGCAATTGACAGCAACATTCATATATTGAATTGGGTTAACAATTAAAGAGTGAGAACTGTCAGAGATCGGCGCGTGGGCGTGGCTCAGTAGCAATTAAGTGTACGCCAAGTTGTCATCCATAAATAGCTGTGACTACGTTTTGGTTAATTTAATTATTGAATGCCCCGTTTGAATAGTTTTTGCAGTCAGTTTAAGTTCTAAACAAAATTGCCCAGTTCTAATTTTGCATGATGACAATTTGGAACATTGTTTAAGCTAATGGAAAGCTACCAGAAATATGTAAAAAATGTTTATTTTTGATACGTACAACATATAATCGACGTTAAAACCATGACAGACCTTGAAACAGAGTCAGAAAAGTTAACCTGACGTTGTGAATGGCTCTGATTAGCATTTGTTAGCTACTCTGTGAAAAATATGCAATAAAATGATGACACAATGCATCCCAAATTAGCAGCCTCTGACTATGGCATATGACTTACGTCTTTGTAACTAATTGGCATTCCCTTTCAGTACCCGGACATCCACAGGTCGTGCGTAGCTGCTACTTTGGCGATGTATCCAACACCCAGGCTGGCTGCCAGTCGGATCCCTCGCTGCCGTTCGTCAAGCAGCTGAGCTGCGATGTGTGCACCAAGGATGAGTGCAACGGCTCCGCCTCCATTGCCCCCGTCGCTGCAGCCATTCTGCTGTTCTTCGGTGTGGCCCGCTTGTTGGCTTGAACTGGGAAAAAGGTTTCAGCTCTGGCTGTTAAATTCTAGATGAAGCATTCAACAAGTGTCTTATGTATATTTTAAAATTTTGTATATCAGTGTGCCGTATTATCATTGAAATTTGTAAAACCAAAAACAATCACTCACATTCTAAAGACATATTATAAAAAGTTTTATTACCAAATTCGAAAAGTTTTTATTTCATTTCTGATCCATAGTTTAGGACAAGCCTTAATATATATATATATCATTTCTGATCCATAGTTTAGATGTGGTTGAACAAGGCGTAATATATATAAAAACTGCAAAGATTTGTTTGGTTCAAAGGAGTTGAAAGTCATACTCCGTAATTTATATCCCCGAAAGTATGCAGCAAAAATATTTGTAAATCCCACCAAAACTAGTTGTGAAAACTCCACAATTTATTAATTTTTATTGTTTATTATATTATTATTATATTATATCTTGTGAAAAATGCTTTGTTGACATATTCATGTACTGCATTAAAGAAATTAAAAATATATTTACATAATTTTATTTTATTCTTACATTTGTATAATAGCCCAAACGTCGAGCATTTCTTACTTTTAATTATAAACGTTATCGCTTAGCCCAGTTAACGGTTTAACTAACCTAAACGCACCCTTTGACATCGGCAAGGTCATAATTGAGGGTAATGTATTGAGAATGTGTTGCTATTGGAAGCTATCCTTGCGTGCAAGGCTATAATTAAAGTTTCTGCTCACACTCCTTACAACACACACACACACACACAGAAATACTAACAAAGATTGGCAAGTTATTTGTACTCTTTGGCAACATTGTTAGCTCTCTTCGGTGCTGTTATTAAAAATAAGCTAAGAGCTAAGCTAAAATTGTGTCGCATCTTCCTCCATATGTCTACTAGAAATTCTAGCTAGAATACATATTCAGTTTTGTTTTTGTGTTTTATGCTTTGCATCTGAGGGAAATTCATTAAAATTAGACAGTTTTTGAATAGCGCTGGCCAACAAGTTGCCCAAACATCGAGGAAAGGAACAGCCGACAGGGAAAGAGAGACAGACAGACAGACTGGGAGACTGGGAGAGTGGGAGAGTGCGAGAGAAAGAGTGCGGCGCTGAGAAGTGGAATTTGGAAACGCTTTGCCACTTTTCAGTATAATTTCGAACGTGGACCTCGACTGACTGACGGCTGTGCTTTACGTTTTTGTGCTTTATAAACAGAAACAGAACACACCGGAAAATATCAACAACAAGAGAAAAGCAAGAATTATACAAATCTTTGCAGCTTGGCATGCTTGGCTGGATGTTGTTAAACGTTGGTGCGGCAAACTCAATCAAAATTCAGTGTTAGAACCCGCGTGGTTTCCAATGGTGCCTGAAACATATAAATGAAAAAGAAGAACACAAACAAAAATATGTAAAGCTACGAGTAATTTATAGAAACACATTTCTTAATGCCTCAACAACATATAGGAGCAAACACTTTCAAGCCAAATCGTTCGTTTCAATTGCGCCCCAGCGCTGAGTGAACAAGATATAAATATAAACAAAAAGAGCAAAAGCTGAAAGCAATAACAACACGAAGAAATTTCCATAAAGCAGCAAATGCCAATGCGGCAATTAAAACAAAATATAAAAATTTCAACCACAGAATCAAATAACTCGAACAAATCCTATATATCCAATATATGTGATACGTAACGTCTCGTGCGGATTGAAGTGATTTGCGGTTTCCCTTTGTGTTTTTGGCCATCAACGCAATGCAGTATTTACTTTGGTTTGGCGCCCTGATCGCCCTGCTTTCCACAGGTTAGCTTTTCCGATCATTTTGTCTTTAGCCATTAAATTCAAGATTATTTATGTACATGTATATATGTTTGTTAATATGTACTACATGTTTATTTCAATGCCAACAGCTTACGCCATCAGATGCTACTCATGCGAGTCCGTTTACGAGGCGAGCTGCGGTGAAAATTTCGAAATTGAGAATCATTTCAAGTATGATTGCGGCTTCATTGCCCCGCCCCGCTTTCTGGAGAGCGAGCTGGTTAACAGGAATGCGACGGCGTGCCTGAAGCGTGTTTTTCGCGGTAAGTATTTTCATTCAACCACAACGCGAAATGCTTTCATCAATGAACAAAACACAAATGCGTTGTTTGGCTAGATTACCTAATTTGATTTTGTTGCAAGTGAATAAAGTTCCTTAACAGTTTGTAAGGATTGTGTAGGATGTGCAAAACGGTGACTTTCTTTTTGTTCACAAAGATAGTTTACAATAATAACAATTAAAGAAATGGAATATATGAATTATATAAGTAAGGCTTGCTGTAAACGAATAACGACAACCTTCTTCAACCATGCCTTTTCCATAGTTCAATTTCATTAAAAAATGCATTAAGTTAACTTGTAATCAAGTCTCCAAGCTTCCACTTAACAGCCTTGACTAAAATAATGAGATTTTGGCGCCGCTCGCAGCTTCTAGGCACGCGTTCTCCCCAGGCTCTAATTGCTACATAGGCTATAATAATACAATATAAGCCTAAAAGTATGCTAGCCCTTGACTGAATTACCAATATCATTTGAGCTGCTGAAAACTAATTTGTTGTATAAATTTTAAAATACAATAAGCTAAAAAAGCTTTAAAAAATTAAAATGGGCCGGCAATTTAACAAAAAAGCTTAAAATAGCGTTAAAAAGGCCAAAAGGGCAGGCAAACAGTTTTAACAAAAATCATTGCATACGTCATAGGCGGTATATTAAAATCAATTTGTGCATAAATTTGAAATTTGAAATAATTGAAAAAAAATTCATTTCATTCAGCTAAAACAGACAAACAAGTTTTCTTGATTATTACTAGATTTGTTTAATTATTGAATATTGAGAACAAAATTTAATTTATCAACATAATTTTAATAACATTAATTTATTTCGCCATATACGAATATATCTAGAAAATACGATTACGTTGTGTCTAAGGCAAGAACTTATGTGAAATTGTAATTTCGGATTCTAGAGTTTTACGACATTTCATTTTTAGGCCCCCTTGGCTTTATTTTAAGCTTTTTTCTTAGGGCTATGATGATTTACTACATTTATTTTGCTTGCTTTGAAATCGTACACAGAAAATGGCGTGAACAAAATTGTGCGTGCCTGCTACTTTGGCGAGGTCAACGAAACGGAGATTGGCTGCAAACTGGATCCCACACTGATCGCCGTTCAGAATGCCAGCTGTCACGTGTGCAATAACGAGAACTTTTGCAATGGAGCCGAACAGCTCGAGGAGAATGTTTGGAAGCTGCCCGCTCTGGCGCTCTTTATGATCGCAGCGCAATTGTTGCGAATGGGGTAACGTGACGTATGAGTAATGTAGAGGAAATAATTATAAGTTGTTGTTGTTGTTGCAAATGGCCATGGCCAAGAAAAATGCGAGAAAGCGCCAAAGGCCAGCTAATAAAAACTAAATTAATATAAATTGTTTATTTTCTGCGCGCAATGAACTTTATGGGGCACAGAGGTATGTGTGTACAAGGGCGCGACGCCTCCACACACACGCACACACAGACAATAGCGCCCCCCTGTGGATTTCATGTTTCATGTCAACGAACATTTCATTTTTGGACTATCAAAATGCCGCTCATACCATTTCCATTTCCATTTCCATTTTCATATAGACACGGTCAGCCAATATGAAAACCAAATGTGTTATATGGAAATTAACAGCGCAAAAACAAAAAAAAACACAACAAAAAAATAGCAAACAAAAACTCATCATACAGAATGCGATTGGTTTGGGGCTCAGTCTCGTGTGTGCAGCTCGTCCAGCTGGTTCTCGGCCATGTGACGCTCTGGGCGCGATTAACGGGCCCCGAAAAATCTGTGCACTCATTAAATAATATAACCATAGACATCCATCATTCTATACTGTACCTGTGCATGCTTACCTGTGCTAAGACAACCCGAAAATCATCAGTTTTAGCTTTTTTGCGTGTGTGTGTAAGTGTGTGTGAGTGTTTGGAGGATGAACTGGCAATGGGCGTTGACGTTGGGGCTGCTGGTTGTGTTGCTGTCCGAAACAGGTGAGCGCATCATACATTGTTGACACACATATTTAACACACACACATTTGCTCCCCTCCACACACACGCACGCACACGCACACACACACACGCATGTCACGTCATCGACGCTCTCAGCTCTGGCCGTTAGCTGCTATGAATGCGATTCTGTCAACGATTTGAATTGCGGCGATGCCTTTCAGCCCGATGACATTGCCAAAACAGATTGCGATTCGATGGAGCTGCCACAAGAGATGCGTGCCTTCTATCTGCAACGACCAGAGACAGCATGTCTGACCAAATACTACATGGGCTGTGAGTACGGCCAACATAAATATTTGTTTATTTGTTTACTACAAACAGCTTTAATGTCTCCTCCCCCCCCACACAGTGCCCGATGATTCGCTGTTTGTGCGTCGTTCTTGCGCTTTTGGCGATCTGTCCGTATGTGATGAGCAGCCGGATCCGGTAGTGCCTCAGCTGAGCTTTCTGGGCTGTGTCTTTTGTCATAAGGATATGTGCAACGTTGGCTCCACAAAAGTCCTTAAATCATTTGTGGGCATAATCCTAATACTTGCGACTTTTCTACAATGAATAAAACTTTTTTTTTGCAACATTTTTCAGTTTATTTGATTTTGTTTGTTTTTTGTTTATTTTTATACATCCACTAAAATGATTTAACATACATATAATAATATTAATAATATATTTTTTCGTTTTTAATATATATATATATATATATGTTATATTGAATTGGGCATATTTCTTTCAATTGTATTCGTTTATTACTGTATGTGTGTGTGTTTTATCTATTTTTGTAATCGATCAAAAAATAATAATTATATATATCAATAAAATAAACAACACGCTCTTTTATTAAGCAAACATCGCATATCGTATATATATATGTATATTTATATTTCAGTTTGCATATGGATTATCTTCGTTTATAAATATATGTAACTGTATAAATGGTTGCTTATTGTACAAATCAAATGATCGAAACCTAACAGCAGCTACACATAGAGAACAATTCATAAATATGTTTATGTATTAAGTGAATTAAAACAGTGTAAACAATTGTATGTACAAAAGATAATGAATTGCTTGATGGTTTATGTTTGTCAAATACTGTTCATATATTCATATATATATGTATATATAAGAGCGCACCCGCAACTCCTGCGCAATCATCAAAGAATTTGTATGAATAGTCAACCAAGTAAAGTAAAAACTTTTATCAACAGCTCAGAAACAAGTAACAAATATATATATTTAAAAATCTAATATATAATTTTTTTTGTTGTTCAAACTTTTCATCTACGCTAATATAAAGTATGAACTATAGCATACATAGTTTAATGCAACATTCATTCAACAACACAGAGAGTTTGATTTATAAAAAAAATAACTAGCATTACGTTTATATATATATATATATATATTTTTATGTATGTATTAATGTTTATATTATTCTTTTGCCTGTCACACATTTGCTGCTGTGTCGCGAGACGAATTGTTTTATTTATTTTTGAAAATGTTGGGATTGTTTCTTTTTTCATTGGAGTACCAGCTCCGAAATGTGATTGAGTCAGGAGTTTTGTTCTACGCGCTTCATCTTAACTAAAATTGAGTAGCGACCACGAACAGCAAATTGTTGTTAGTTCTTTTCTGATTTTTGGCATAATTTACAATATATAGATATTATGTTGTTGTTATAACTTGTATACGTTTCATATAGTTCATATGCATGTTGGGTATTCGTTGTGATTGTAACAATTCGCTTGAGTAGTGCAAAGAGCAGTCCCTAAAATGGGCGTGTCCACAAAAGATTGGTTGTGCACAACATGTTTGAATTTTTGTTTTGTTTTTAGTTTTTCTCTGACTAGAAAAATGTACAGAAAATAAAGTAAAATTACCAAAAAAAAAATTTAAGAAAAGTTAAATCTGTGAAAGTCAAATAAGTTTGGAGCTTGAGCAATGCGAAAATGGAATGAATCTTGAATAAAGTTTAAAATTATTTTGAAGCTTTGGATATGGAGCAGAAATGAGATCAATATGTAACATATGTGTGCACAACCTGACCCCTGACCCCTCTCATTCATAAATTTAAGCTTGCTGCACGCCCAATTAGCTTTAGTATGGCTTCTAATTGTTCATTTATATATATAGTATATAGCTATAGCAAATCTATATAACTGATATAATGCACTGCTAATTCTGTGTGTGTGTGTTGTTCCAGTTTTAGATATATAATCATTATATATGTATGTATAGTAATAAAAAAAAAATGTTTCCAATGCAATTTACAAAAAAATATATATAATTTATACACATATTGTAATAATAAAATTAATAACATTTATAACGAATTCAGTCAAGTCGGTAAATTTGGTTTACAAAAGCAGAAAATTAAAAAAATTAACTTACAAATTATCCAATAGTAATAATAATAATAATAAAAGTAATAATAATAATCAAAATGTGCAGACAAATGGTTTAACATGACAAATAGGGTTTTCTCTCTTGCTTTTCATTTAAGGAATATATATATATATATATATTGGTTTGTTTGATTTCGGTTGTTGCTGTTGTCTGCTTTTAGTCGTTATATATATATATAGTATATAGTTATAGTTTTACGTTAGACGAATTACATTTAGATATACACACATATTATAATATACATATATATATATATTTTTTTTTTATATTGTTTTATGCATAACAACTATTGTATGTATATAATTTCAAAGCTTTTGCATTTTGAAACATTAACTCACAGAGTATTTCCATTATATAATATATAATTTGTTTGTTTTCTTGCATGGTTTTTAAACATTTAACATTAAAACGACAATGACGACAACGATTGCTGCCTGCTTTAAAGATACATATTTATAAATAGGTTTTTATAAATCTTTACACAATTCTTATGCTTCATCTCTTTTTCTCTATCTTCATAATCATCATCATCATCATTATCAGCTGTGTCTGTGTCTGGTGTTTCCGCTAATACCGGAAACCCAAGCGTTCCGCCTTGTATGTTTTTTTGGTTAAATGTGTAGTTTTTGTTTGTGTGGATGAGAGGAGCATAGGTGTGGGATTTTCTTATGGTTTGCTGAGCACTTGATCATCGGCGGGCAATTTGGTATCATTTTGAGTGTCGGTCCTTTGTGTCGGGCCCTTAATGGCTTTAACTGGCCTTAAAGCCATAGACCTCCAGTACGCGTATCTCAAAGTCACCCGACGGACACAATGGCGGATTGTTAAAGGTCTTGCAACCGTCCGTCTTGCCAAATCGTATATTCTCATCCATCCAAATGGCTTGGCCCTCACTAAAAAAAAACAGCGAAATTAGTTTATAAAGTTTACAACATTAACTATTTGCACTTACCCGCCGCCAATTGTTATCATTTTGGAGTCAGCTGCCATGAACAGCTCGGAGCTGTGACCCAAGCCGCGATCACCCTCGATGCCCACCCACGGATACTTGGCACGCTCGGGATACAGGGAGAACAAAAAGGTTTCGCCGGTGCCAAAGTAGGCCTGTCTCTGGCCCTTGTCATCCTTGACATTGCGCTCAAACCAGCGCGACGAGCAATAGGCGCCAAATACCTTAACAGAGTGTAAATGTTATGAGTTGAATCGAAATATATATGTGATAAGTGAACTCACTTCATTGTTGCACGTTTTGATCATCAGCAGCGTTGGCTCGTGCTGCTCAACACGCACATAGAAGGTTGTCAGGGAGCAGCCGTGCTCTTCGGTGGTGTAGAGCAACACTGGTTGGTACATGGTGATACGTACGGGTAGCCAGGACCAAAGCGTGAACAGCTGTGTGAACGATAAGTTTATGAATTAGTAACTGCGATAACTTTACAATTAATTAGGCAAGAATAACTACAGTTAACTATTAAACAAAGAGGGTAGCATTAGCCAATGTTGAAAACAGACAAAAAGAATTATGTTTACTGTATAAGGGTATAAAAGTTTAAACACACACAAAAAAAAGAACATAATTAGGCTTTTGCGGACGGGGTAATTACAGAGCGATAAACATTAACTAAAAGGCCAAAATCGAACTAAAAGCCAAGTTATTTAATCAAAAAATGTAATACACATATTATTTTTGAAGCTGCCAAATGAAAAACTACAATAAAATACAAATACGTAATGTACAATTCGCTTTTGTTTGTTTTGGCCAGCAGCAGCAGCGCAATGCATGTTAAACTGTTTTGCTATGACTTTCAAAATGTCGGCCTGCCAAACTGTAAAATGCAATAATGACTCGAATAATACTTATGGAAATATTTCATACTTATGATTTGTGATATTTGCAATTTGTGTAGGTTGAAGAGACAGTACACACACACACACAAACACACAATAAGAGAGGTAGAGCGGGAGAGAGAAATAGCGAGAGAAAGAGTTGGGAGAGAGAGAGCGCTTTGTGGAGGGGAAACTGTTAAATTTGTTCTAAGAAAACGGCACAAGATGTAAGTTTTTATATTTTTACTGTTTGGATGGGATATATTTTTAATGGTGTTCATTCATTTTGATATTTGTTTTGGAATTTTTTTGGAATTTTTTTTTTTTTTTGGCTCGTAATAGATATGTGCTTACAAATTGTCTATCCGTCCAGGTTTTAATGAAATTCGTTGTGCCCGGTAAACCAAAATGCTATGAAAGAAGATGATATATAGCAATGTCAAGATTAGATGCGGCTCGATTTGTATGATCGATTGAAATTTGACACGGGAGACGTTGGTACAGTTCTTCGGGGAGGGTGGGTGAGGGTGAGGTGGGGCCCTCTTGGCTGCATTCAAAAACTTTTAAAACTGCTTAATTGTATGTAGTACGTACAAAAAAAAAGAAACGAAAACCAACTAACTATTAAAAAAGATATGAAATAAATATATATATATATAAGAAATTTGGAAACAAAATCGAATATATATATTTTATATATGTTGCACACATCAGAGAGCATGCAAATGTGAGAGGGAAGGCAAGAAAATCCTGTGTATAAGAGACTTTATATTGTGTGCAGTTTGGATAAGCATTACATTCGATGTATCTTGGGTGGAGAGTGGTATACAATAATATCATATTTATAAGAAATAAAAATCCAAAACTAGCAATAATAGTAGGCAACAATTGAATTGGCATTGAGTTTCGAGTTTTGTCTGCTGTCTGGACTTACATTTTCGTTCTTACAGACTTGACTTTTGAGATTGTGTATGGGATAGACGCCCATGGCGATGGCTCTATGACCGGGCGACTTTTCGCCCTATATATATATCGTATATAATATTATGTATGATTTAATGTCAGTTTTGGGGAGATGTGAGACGAGAGAGAGAGAGAGAGTTTTCATGTTGATAAAGCGCACGCATTTTATTTATTTTTTATTTTTGTTAAATATTTTTATTATTATTATTTTTTGATTTTGTTTTTTTGGTTTTTTGTTTTCGTTTAAAGTTTGCCAAGGCAGCGCAAAATACAAGAAAAATAGAAATAACATTTTATATATGGTATATATAATTTATTTATGGTATATAAAGTTGGCATTATGTTGGGTTTTGTGTTTTTTTATAGGCCTTGGAGTGCGTAAATAAAATCAAAAATAATAAAATGTGAAGCAAAACATATTAACTTAAATATGCAGACGAAAACGAAAAAGCAGTATTGTTTTGTGTATTGTAATTGTTGTTGTTGTTTGTGTTGTTGTTTTTTTGTTGTTATGCATTGAACGTACAAGAAACAAAACTCAAAAACAGTTTCTATTTAGAATTCTCATTCAAGAACAAACTGCAAAAAGTAAAAGTATTTTTGTTTAGTAAAAGTTACTTCATAAACTGAAAACAAAGTTAAGAATGTTTCAGTTTAATCCATAGCAACGAAAATAAGTTAATTTGTTGGCATGTGCTGCGCATGTATGTTTAGCTTCTAAATAGAGCTAGAAAAAGCGAAAAAAGCTAGAACATGCGTAGGACATGACGGTTAAGAACTCGAGAACTCATAACTCAAAAAGTTAGTTTATGAAAAACAAAACAAGCAGTTTGTGAACATCAGTCAGCAGTATATATATTAGACATTTATATATATATATATTATATATAGAAACGATAAATTTGTTTAGCCCCATACCAAATTGCGACAGCTCTCGGAGTGCAGCTTCTGGTTTTGTTTTTCAATTCATTATAAGTATACATTTTGTTTCAAGTAAGTTGGAGAGAGTTGGTTGTAGTTGTTGTTGTTGTTGTGCAAGTTTTGAAAGAACACAAAAACAATAAATCAATAGAAGAACAGTTTTACCATATAAATATAATCATTAGTTAGAAGTTAGAAGTTATAAGTTATAAGTGTGCGCTGTGTGCTGTGCTGTTTGGATAAAGAATAACCATGTTTTGAACCTAAACGAAAATAAACTGAACTGGGTGCAGTTCCAAAGACCCTGTGCGCGATTGTTTAGTTGGGTTATAGTAGAGTCTATGCCTAGCTGTTGTTGTTGTGGGCGGAAGGGGGGCGTGGTGTTGGTGGTGGGTGGCAGTTGTGTGGAGTTTAACGTACCTCACGTATGGTCAATGTATGTGACATCATTTGGATGTTGACCTGCGACTGACTAGTGGGCAGATTATCACTTGAACGCGATTTGATTAATTGCTTCGAACCGCTATTGAGCACGTTCGTTCGGCTTTTTAGTAGCATTTCAGTCTTGATAAATATTCTAGAAATATACTGGGTACTGTTAAATAGAAAGAAAAACATAAAGTTAGTTATATTCATTATATGAATTAATCATTTTGAATATCCAACCTGAGTCCCCTAATACTAAAAGCGGCATGGAGCAGCTTCGCCGGCGATACTGGTATCTTTTTGCAGAACTTGATGAGCGCATTGCCAATGTCGTTTTTAATATTATCCGGACTCCATTCGTTGTTCGACTGGCACTCCTTGTGAAACAGATTGAGTATGACCAGCGCGACGCGATATAGCACCTTGATGCCCTCGTGAAAATAGCAATCCATAATGCGCACCAAATGCTGAAACGGCAGGCCAGCCAATATCCACCAGCACCAGTCCATGAACACGCGCTCCAGCTTCTGGCCCGGACAGATCCGTTGAAAATACGCAATGGCACTTTTCTACAACAAATGAATATATTCAAAACATTAGAAATAATAATAAAAGAGTTTGCTTTCATGCTTACTGTGTGCTTTTTGGCTATCTGCATGACTGTCTTCCAGGTGACCTCGTTCTGCAGTTTGGTTTGATTGATGAATGTCTTCTCCTTGCTGCCCACAAGTCCGGCCAGGCACACGTAGGCTTCCTCCTCTGCAAGACGAACAAATAAACAATTTGTTACAAAATATATTCCATATCGAATTGCATTTGCTTGCCAATTATATGGTGGCTTAATAACAGGCCTAACCTTAGCTCAACCCACTCATCTGTACACCCCCTGCTAACCCCCCATATATATATATATATATATGACTTCGCTCATCTAATTGCACATTGCATTTTCAAATTGCTATTTTCACTGCAGCTTCCTGAGGTCGTTCGGACAGAGAGAGAGAGCGTCGACTGTGGTTGCGGTTGACGAACACCTCGGTGGCTTTGTTGCTGTTGTCATTTGTTGTGGTTGTGCCTTTCGAGGGCGTGTTACCGCAATGACGCAGCACTTTATTGCACTTGCACAATTTTGTTGCACGAATGCACAATGCATGTCATATAATACCCATTGAGTGTTCAAGAAAAGTCAATGAATATACCCTACACTTATAGAGTTTCAACAAAAATGTAGAAACAACAATGAATATACCCTACACTTATAGAGTGTTCAAGAAAAGTCAAGAAATAACAATGAATATACCCTACACTTATAGAGTTTCAACTGCCGAGATGTAAGCTTGAAGTTAAAGTTTTTTAAAGCTTGTCTTCAACCCCTTCAACTTAACCAGCGGTCGGGGAACTTTTTCAATCATTACCCCAAATATTTTTGTGGTACTGACATTACCCATGAAAAAAAAAATAAAAATTGTTTTCCCCTCCATTTATGGTGCAAAGAAGCAAAAAAAATAAAATAAATAAATAAATAAATAAAAAAATTAAAAAAAAAAAAATAAAATAAAAAAAAAAATAAAAAAAAAATAATAATACAAAAAAAATGAAAGAAAAAAAAATAAAAATTGTTTTCCCCTTCATTTATGGTGCAAAGCAAAAGCAAAAAAAAAAGCAAAAAATAAAAAAAAATAAAAATTAAATAAAAAAATAATAATACAAAAAAAAAAATTAAAGAAAAAAAAATAAAAAATTAATAAAATAAAAAAAAAATTGTTTTCCCCTCCATTTATGGTGCAAAGAAGCAAAAGCCAAAAAAAAAACAATAAATAAATAATAAAAAAAAATAATAATAATGAAAAAGAAATATAAAAAAAAAAATAAAATAAAAAGTTATGGTGGTAGATGGCGTGCTAAGTTTCTTGTTGAAAAAAATACTAACAGGTTTACAAAATAGCAAATTTAAAATATGTACTTTTTATTCACAAAAGTTTCATTCTTACCCCCCGAAATTTCACTTTAACCCAAAAAGGGTTAATTTACCCCTGTTCCCCGACCGCTGATCTCAATCCGCACATTAAAGAGCATATGAAATTGGTATAGCTATTTGGCCTGACTTTGACCGCCTTGACATTGCAGAACTGAGTTTGAGTTTGAGTTTGAGCTCTGTAGCTATTTGTTTCCACATTTTTCTTCTCCCTGCAACAGTGGGGCACAATTTGTTTACTAAATTTGTCATTGTATACTTGATTTAAAAATTAGCTCAACCAAAATGAGTCGAGACTTTGTTGCTAAAAATAAGAATAATAACACAAATATGTGAGTTATTTATTTAGTTGCATTCTTCTCGGCATTTTTTGCGTCGCACAGTTAAAATTCGTGTGCGGCTCATTAGCAGCGTTAACTCATTGTAAACAATGTGTAACAACAACAACAACAACACACAAATGCTAAATACTTAATAAACATTGCAATTGTGGGCGGCAGCTTTGCCCTTTTTGGCTTGTTGACCAGTTTAAGGGAACAACAACAAAATGGCTTTAATATATATGCGATTGTGTCTTGATCCCAAGTCAGGCCTACGCTACATCTATATTGTTTTGTTTGACAAAGCCCATTTCCTTGATTAGTGCAGCAGCCGACATTATTGTTGTTGCTTATCAGTTTGTCTCGGCTTATCAGCTGTGACGTTCAGTTTGTTGCGGTTTGTTTCGGTTTCTTTCGGTCTAAGGCAGTTCGACTTGGTTTACTACTATTTAATTATATATTGTTGCAAATGTTATCAATTGTTTTGAGTTCAACATCTCAGTTGTAGGACGCTGGCTTATCGCTCGCCAATGTATCTGTATCTTTAGTACATATTTAGTATCTTTGTAATTGCCAGCTTATCACTTGCGGAACACACCAGATAAGGCTATAAGGCTCTGATTGTTGTGTTTGTTTGCTTAGCGTATTTTTATCATTAAATATTTGCATTTGCTATTTTAAGCGTTAATTAACTTTAATTTTCTTGTACAAAGTAATGTTAAACTGGCTTTGTCTAAATATATAATTGTAGTTAGCAGGTGCAACGACCATTAAAACGAGCTTTTAGTTTTATGACACCAATTGAACCGATAAGCAGCAGCATGTAATAAAACGGGTTAAGCAAATCGCAGTTCGTTTCACGTTTCTATTTGACGTCAACCTAAACGTTGAGTACACGTGACCAACAAGAGCCAAGAGAACTTCTATTGGGGTAGTGTATTGTTAAACAGCCAAGAGAACTTCTATTGGGGTAGTGTATTGTTTAATCCGTTTAATCAACAGCCAAGAGAACTTCAATTGGGGTATTGTGTATTGTTTAATCGGTTTAATCAACAGCCAAGAGAACTTCTATTGGGGTAGTGTATTGTTTAATCGGTTTAATCAACAGCCAAGAGAACTTCTATTGGGGTAGTGTATTGTTTAATCGGTTTAATCAACAGCCAAGAGAACTTCTATGGGGGTAGTGTATTGGTTAATCCGTTTAATCAACAGCCAAGAGAACTTCTATTGGGATAGTGTATTGTTAAACGGTTTAATCGTGTGTACACACAACACTCTGATAAGCTGAGTAAGTTTTTTTTAGACTTTATAATGGTCCACATTCATCATGGACGAAAAACAGCAGACTATGGTAGATAAAAATAGATGCGCGACAGAGTAAACAAACATTTGAAATGAAAGCCATAGAAATAATACAAATAAAATTGTCTCAAGCAGGCGCTAATTGAGTTTTGAGCGAGCGCCAGCTACAAAATTGCAATACTCTATTCAACAAGTGGTAGCTAACACATAAATAAATCAACGTAAACATTTACAGAACATTTGCATAGCTAATAAGATATTTTTGGGCAAAAATCTTTCAGCTATTTTCATATACGCAGAAGCTAATAAATCCGTTTTTCATGCCAAGTTTATGTTTCTTCGAAATTTGCATAGGCAAACATTTGTGGGGCAAGAAACCACTCTAATCTTACAGCTTTCAGGTACAGGTACGAGAATGCGTGCTTGTGCTTGTTAGCTTGAGCTTGAGAGCTTCTATGGATTTCAATTCATGAATATGCAAATCCAAAGCACAATTTAACCCCCATAAAATGTGCTTCGTGGCGTTCCTTCGTCAAGTCGAATAATCCGAGCACGTAGCGGCGCTCTCAAGCAATATTTGTGGGTGGCTTCGAAGTTTCGTGTCCATTATGAAAGCCGTGCAAAAACAAATATGCATAGCTCCAGCAATGTTTGGGTAGGGCATAAAACAGAACGGAACAGAACAGAACGGAGTGGAATGGAATAACAAACAGCCATAAAACAAAAGCAAACGCAAACGCAATCGCAAAGATGATATTGTTCTATATGTATGTACGTAAGTGCTATATAAAATGTGCGCATTTGTTTGGCTTCGTTGCGTTCCGAGCCAGAGAATGGAATATAGTATATACATATATGCAAGATATCCAAAATGCGAGAATTTGAATGCGAATGAGCTTGAACAATTCAATAGGTTTTTTTTTGATATATTTATGCTCACGTGCTGTGAAATCATTTAGCAACCAAACTAAAAATAAACTAGATCTAAAAATGTGAAGCAAGAATAAACTAAATATGTTTGTGATCCAGTAAAATAAAGATTCTTAGAGACTAGACTATAAGTAGATAGACTATAGTCCTATATAAACTTAAGTTTAAGGTCTAGAAATACAAGAATAAACTAAATATGTTTGTGATCCAGTAAAATAAAGATTCTGATAGACTAGACTATAAGTAGATAGACTATAGTCTTATATAAACTAAAGTTTAAGGTCTCGAAATACTTCAAAAAAGAATGAAATTAGTTCCAAAAACCTAAAAACTATAAAAATATGCTGAAAATATCAAACAACAAAGTTTGAAACGTTCTTAAGCAACAACTACACTGCACAAAACAAATGATTTCAGTGTTTCAGTAAGTGAAGCCAAAAAAAAAAAATAAAAAATAAAAAAATTAGATAAAAAAATAATAATACAAAAAAAATTAAAGAAAAAAAAATAAAAATTATTTTCCCCTCCATTTATAGCCAAAGAAGCAAAAGCAAAAAAAAAAAAAAACAATAAATAAAAAAAAAAATGCAAAAAAAAAATAAATAAAAAAAAAAATTAAATTAAAAAATAAAAAAAAAGTTATGGTGGGAGATGGCGTGCTAAGTTTCTTGTTGAAAAAAATACTAACAGGTTTACAAAATAGCAAATTCAAAATATGTACTTTTTATTCATAGTCTTATATAAACTAAAGTTTAAGGTCTCGAAATACTTCAAAAAAGAATGAAATTAGTTCCAAAAACCTAAAAACTATAAAAATATGTTGAAAATATCAAACAACAAAGTTTGAAACGTTCTTAAGCAACAACTACACTACACAAAACAAATGGTTTCAGTGAAGTACATTTGCATAAAATTTCAACAAAAGAGACAACGACGATGAGTCAATGACGTCAACAAGATTGCCGACAAGTACTACAAAGTGTCAATATGGACATGCTATCCATAAATATATATATATATACAATATGTATATATACAATATGTATATATTGTATATATACAATATGTATATATACATGTATACAAACATTTTGATACGTCTCTTGAACTTGAAAATGTGCACAAAATTGCTGATTGAAAATGCAGCACGAAATTTTATTGCTGTTTATTTTCGCATTTTGTTGTTTGTTTGTTTGTTGATTCAATGATGAGTGTAATATTGATATAGGTTCGACCCACTCTCTCTCTGTCTGCCCCTCGCCATGGTGCGACCTTCACTGGATTTCGACCACACAAACGTTCTTGAAATGTTCAATTTCGTTCAATTTTCGTACGAATAAACAAGGAACCTTTGTACTGCATTTATACATTCAGTCTGACTGACTGGCAAATACCTTGAAACTGTCCCGGAATCGTAATCTTCAGACATTTTGTTGTAAACAAACTTCCAAAACAGCGAGAACAAAATATAGCATATACATATATAAAACGTTTATTGTCGTCTTTTTTTATTTTTTAAAGTTGACCTCTTTCTGGGGGAGGCGAGGCTTATCAGGCGCAGCTTTATCAGCTGACAGGAAGGCGTTGGGTGGGAGGTTTTTTTGCTGTTGTTGTTTTCAGTCAAGTAACGTCGCAGTTTAAAGCGTTCGATGCCAGATAATCAATATTCCAACACACACTTGAACCCCGCACAGAGATCGACTGATTGTCTTTGTCTTGTTCAGTTCAGAGTTCAGAGTTATAGTTGCGATTAAAAGGCCTAACTATATGTATTAATACCTGATGCTGTTTGATCCGGATTCTGATTAGCATTGAATGGCTGTATGCAGCTGTCATTTGTTTAATCTATGGCAGGTGATTGCTGCATGAGAGCTACGGAAATTCGAAATCGAAACAGCTTAAGGTTGTCTCTTCCGCTTTTCACATGCTTGATTTATGGCTTATTGTTCTGGGATGTTTACGAAGGTATTCAAGGAAAAGAAAAACGTTTCGAAACAAAATGAATTAAGAATTGTAGAGATGAAAGGAAGAGAAACGAAAGACAATGAATAAACAAAAGTTCTCAATCTGATACAAGGTAAGAAGGAAGTGTAACTAACCCAAAATAAATGTAAAATAACAATAATAATACACAAAGCTAACATTACACACGAACAGATATTATATTATTGGACGTAGATGTACTAACGGACAGTACATTCAAGTGGCCCAACGATACCAAGCACCGGCTTGTTAACGCGCGGACCCAAGCACAAAGCGACCCACCCGCCCATCCGACCGAGGGGCGCACCGCGTAGCGTACGGTTACGAAGATCGCGAACATATAGACACAAGACTAGTTTTTTAAGAGAGCAAGTAGAAGTGGCACTACGTATTAAGTGGGAAAGATCGTTATATAAAGCACATAAAATCCGAAAGGGGTTATGGATAGCATAATTAGAATAACAAGTTTGAAGAGATATAGGTAAGAAATTTCTAGTATTTCTGATCGGAACTGCAAAGCTAATTTGGATTATCAATTCAGATGAATCAATTTCCCCATTAATTAGTTTATGGAAAAAGGTTTTCCAAGCATTGTTCTACGATCAGAAAGAGAAGGAAGATTTATTAGTAAAAGTCTACTATGGTAGGAAGGTAAGTTTAAGTGCAAAGTGCAAAAAGTAGGAATTGTTTTTGCACTGATTCTATTCTATCCTGATGAATCCTGTATTTGGGATTTGTATAGCTAAAGTTGAGCTTATTGATTTGAGTTGAAATAGCTTAAAAGTGTTGGCTCATTGCGTGTTGACCATTACAATTAGCTGCACAGAAATCACGATACATCAATTTGCGTTGAGCTGTGAGTTACTTATTTAACGGGGGGAAGAAGAAGCAGCAGCAATTCACAATTGTGCCAATCACTTGTGTGTGTGTGTATTGTGTTTGTTCGTTTCGTTCGAAGCGAGTAATGACAAAAACAAACTGAACGAAAGATTGTATACAAATAAGGGTCACGTGAGCTATGTATTTGGCTGTAAGAAGAAGTAACAAAAACAACAACAACAACTTACCCGACATGAAATGCAAAAGTAACGACGTAATTGGATACAATACTGGACTGAAGGTAATATCGGGGCAATCGTAGCCCAATACATTCACAATGCGATCGGCAACAGCACGGCCCGTGCTAGTCAAATGATACGGCAAACAGTGTGTGGCATCCACAAATGCGGGCAGCATAATCGGCTTCTCCGACAGCTCCGTGGTGCCAAAGACCTGCAAACATATGTTCGTATTAATAAACCTTAAAAGAGTTTCAAAATCGATTTGGTTTCTTACCTGATGCACCATTTCCCAGTAGAAACCATCGAGCGTATTTTGCTTGGTCAAATGCTGAGCGCACAATGCTGGCCATAACTGTGAGCGTATCGGTGAATTTATTGGCCACGAGTTCTCTCTGAGTATGTTCTTAACGTCGCGTTTCTTTGACTGCTGCAACAGCTGTTTAATTTCGGTGAATGAGCGCAACGCCGGCTCTTTGCCTGGAGAGAGAGAGAGAGAGGAAGAGAAGAACCCAAAAAAGTTAATCAAAGTGTTGCGTCAAGTGAGTTTTGCTTAGGATAGGTCACGAACTCTAGCAATAAGTAAACCTAATGCTAAGTAAGGATAGAGCTTGCCTAGTTAATACCCTGGATAATGGTTTAATAGGGGTGGGGGGGGAAAGAAATTAATCTGGGAATCTATTATTACTAGGAATTTAGTAATTAATCTAGGAATTAAGTGTATAATATTATAAGTTTTTATGTTTAAAATTAAACCTTAGGATAGGTCACAAACTTTAGCAATAATATACCTAATGCTAACTGTAAGGCGTTATAGAGCTAGTTAGTACCTTGGATAATGGTTTAATAGGAGGTAGGGGGAGAAAGTAATCTGTACTTAATCTAGGAATTAAGTTTATAATATTATAAGTTTTTATGTTTAAAATTAAACCTTAGAATATGTCACGAACTTTAGAGTAAACCTAATGCTAACTGTAGGAGTTAAAAGCTAGTTAATACCCTGGATAATGGTTTAATAGGAGTGAGGGGCGAAAGTAATTAATTTGGTAATCTGTTATTACTAGGAATTAGTAAATCTAGGAATTAATCGTATAATATTATAAGTTTTTATATTTATAGCTATATTTTTAGCTTAAAATTAAACCTTTTATCACGATTTTGATTTGATTTACATTCCAAAAGTTCAATACTTATCCTTCAAAAAGTTTCTCAAAAAAAATCTTAAAAACATAAATATGCAAAGATATATTTTGTCCTTCCCTTTCATTCGCATCTTTACTACTTAGTACTTCTACAGGGTATAAACATAAATATACAAATATAGAACACAAACGTGCTGCACGCAACTTGACACAGAAAATCATGCAACAGCCCAGTTATACATACTATACTATATGTATATATAAGGACACAAATATGGTATATATATATATATATATATAAGTACACAAATATGGTATATATATACATATATATATATAAGTACACAAATATGGTATATATGTATATATATATAAAAACACAAATATGGTATATATGTATATATATATATACTTAAGTACACAAATATGGTATATATATATATATACATAAGTTCACAAATATGGTATATATATATATATATACTTAAGTACACAAATATGGTATATATATATATATAAGTACACAAATATGGTATATATATACATATATATATATAAGTACACAAATATGGTATATATATACATAAGTACACAAATATGGTATATATATATACATAAGTACACAAATATGGTATATATATATATATATGAGTACACAAATATGGTATATATATATATATAAGTACACAAATCTGGTATCGTTAATTATATTATGTACATTTAAAGCCCATTTGGTCAGTTCAAGTGGCGGCTGATAACGACTGTTGGTCAGTTTGCTGCGTTTGTTAAGTCCTCATTTGACATTATGATTGATAAGAACTGAAAGCCTCAAATGCTTGCCACAGCAAACAAAGTTGTGGCCTCGAGTCATCGCCGACCAATTGAACTTGCAGCTGGAGGCCGAAACGAAACTCTTATTGATAGCAAAAATGCAGCGTTGAGCTTCAGATAAGTTAATGAGCAAAGAATACACAAGAATATTACGCATACGCCCCTGGGGCAAATATTATACTCGAGTGTATGTGTGTTGCAGTGTGTGATAAGCCAACAGATTGTTGATTGAATGCAATTAAGATTGCATTGAAAAGCGTAACGAAAATGCAACAATGTAAAAGGCATTAAATTTGTAAATATATAACTTTAGTATATAATAAACGTAATTAACATTTAGTAGAATGTAATAAAAGTGTAAATACAACGAAATTAAATGATTAAAGTAATTGAAATCCAATTGGAATCGAAATACTTGGCATTGCTGTCGAAGAGAGAGATACAATAAGTCGCAGTTGATTTAATAACATTCTCGATAATGAGAAACAAACAATAACTTTAGCTGATAAACGTAAAAATGTTGTAATTGTTATCGCTCGATAACTGATAAATCAAATGCAAATCAAATCAAACCGGATTCGAATTAAGTAATGCCATCAAATATATGTAACTGTAGTAGTGTTGGGTAATGAACGAATTATAAAACCGCAGTTAATTATGCTAATCGATGGCTAATGATATCGAGTTATGTTAATATTGTATAGAAAGCATTTTAGATGTAATTATTTGAGAGATGCAATCGGAATAAACTCTTGAAATTCATTAGCTGACATTTGTAGATCGATTGTTTTGAGTATTATCGTCACCCTATGCCGTGTGGTCATCAGCTGGCTCAATTGACGCCATTTGATGAAGCACAAGACTCGCAGCAAGCACTTGAATAAGTTGAGCTGTGGTGTGGAGCTGCCATATTGATTAGCTATATCAAAGATAATTGATTGTGCATTGGGTAAATGGCTCAAACGCGACAGCTGATCGATTTTTGCATGCCACGACAGTTTGCTTATCATGCGCCCAAGGTTCGCAGTATTTGTTATGATTGTTGTTGTTGGCCCCAAGTTCCCCATTTGCGCGCACTGATAATGAAACAGCGCCAGTGATTGGGGCCAAACTGGTTCATTTTCGCGAATCACAACACAGATACACAACAGAAATGAATAGTATTTCGTTTTTATGGCTAATACTGCGCCTTAAAAGCCAATTGTTATTAATATCATTCAAGCACAATTATCTAAATATTTCATATTCGCGCGTATATGATGATATAGTTATAAAGCTTTTGGCAGGGGCTGGCTGGCAGGGTGTGTGAGTGTTGTAAAATGCAATAACAATCACATCAACTGGTATAAATCGAGCGAGTTTCGTTTGCATTTATAATGCTCATCTCAATGTACGTGTGTGTGTGTGTTGTGTGTGTGTACAATCGATGTGCATGTGTATGCGTGTAATTAATCTCCGCCTCTGTACATTTGCATATGAAAAGGCTCGCAATATGAAAATATATTGTTGAGAGAATCACTTAGATACAAACACAATACAAATAAGACACACACACGCACACACACACACACATACATATGCACATGCACGTATGTACTTATGTGAATTGCCTGATTTTATATGACTCTTGATGCGGTAATTTTCCTATCAACGCCATCGATTTTATATCAAATAAAATGTTAACTCGTTGTTGGCTTTTAGTGAATAATAAACACACGAAAAAAACACAAGTAAAAAGGCACTAGTCGAGAAATCCCGACTACACTATACCCTTAACCCTATACTTTACGCATACAGTCAGTGCTTGCAAGTATGTGTGAGTGTGTGTATGTATACACTTCAATACTCCATATCTCCGGTGTTTCCCAACCGATTTCAATACAATTTTCACAGATTGTCAATATTTAGTCTAATCTTTCAAACTGCATCAAAAAGTTTTCCAAATTCAAGATTTTGTTGTTATCGATTACATGTGTATATCGGAAACGGGAAGAGTTATCGCAAATATAAAACAAACTTGTACTGCCTAGGAATTAGGCGAGGTTATGTACCAAATCTGGAGTCTCTAGCTCTTATAGTCTCTGAGATCGACTCGACTGTTGATGCTGATCAAGAATATATATACTTTATGGGGTCGGAGATGCTTCCTTCTGCCTGTTACATACTTTTGCACAAAACCATTATACCCTTTTTACCCATTTTCAATGGGTTAAGGGTATAAAAATGCTTTCAAAATCGGATGAACAAGCTTTAAATTAAGAAAACACTTTGAATAAATAATCAAGAATATTTTAAAATAAAATAAATAAATATTTGAAGGTTTGATAATCTAAAAGATGATTATGAATTGAAAGTAAAGCAAAATAGTTTTAAAAAAAAAAAACATTTTTTGCTTTTTCTTGTTTTATTTGTGTTTCTGAAAACAATCTACATTTAAAATAAGCTGACCTAATTTAAGTATCATTTCTTGATTTGGTTATAAGTATAAATTCATTGCACTGGGTTAGTAAATTACTAGTTTAAGTATCTCTCATTTGACAAAGTTGTTAAAAACAAAATCAATAAAAGCTGACAAGCTTGAGTTATTTTTTTTCGTACCCCGCAAACTTTAAGCAATTTATTGTGTTTACACTTAAAATTAGTCAAGTTTATTAGCATTTTCGTATTTACTTTCTTGATCTCTGTGTGTGTGTGTGTAGTTTATTACCTGGACTGAACTGCCAGCACTGGCACTTAGTGGTTATATCATTCGAGCTGGCCGCTATAAACAGTGGCAGCTCAAAGAACTTTTCGCACTCGGGATCAACGTAGACGCTGCTGCGGCGACTGCTCAACTGCTCCAAGTCGCGTAGGCCCAAAACTTTGCCAACCATCTTGGTTTTTTATTTCGTTGTCTGTTTTTCTTTTTTCTTCTTTCTTTTTCTTTTGTTTTTGGTTTAATTTGCTTGTTTTGGCACCGAGTATTTGATTTTTTTTTTGGTTTACTTATTTTATGTATGTTTTTCTTGTTTCACAGCCACAACAAATACATTTATGTAGATTTTTTTTTTGGTTGTTCTGTTATTTATTTAAGTGTTGTTGTTGTTGTTGGCGAATTTATTGCGCTCTGCAATTTGGCTGCTTCGTTTATTATAATTCGTTGTGCGAGCGAGCGAGCGAACGACGCAGCACTTGAATTTAATTAGCAGCACATTCGAAAAATTCTTTATCAATATCACATTTTATTCAAATTCAGTTCTTTTCAATAAATTTGCATTTAAGTTGCTATCGCTTGGCCTGAGCACGAGTTCGAAAATGACATTAAAAAGGGGTTGATCGATCGATTTGAAATCAAAACGAAACGAAACGAATCGAAACGAAACTTTATGAAATTCCGTAGGCCTACGTGCGACGCGTTCGAATGCGTTCAATGTTCTCAACAGGCAGGCCGGTTTCTTGCGGTAAACGAAACCGAAAGCTCATCCCAAATGGGGTGAGAGAGAGAGCGAGAGAGCGCAATAGAGCGTGCAGTCGCGGCGGGCGATCTCAACCTGACCTGAGTGCAAGCTTCGTTAAAGCTTTTCAGCTACACTCCACTCTCTCTCTCTCCACTCTCTTTCTCTTTGTGCATGAGTGTTCGTACGTGTGTGTGTTTCTTCTTTGCGATGCGCTCGCCTTTTGGGTTGTTCTTGCTTAACAGCTGTTTTGTGTTTTCGTTCGTCCCAAATCTCAGTGTTAACGGCGTTATAAATAGCTCATCTAATGTTAAGTGTGGGAAATTTCGTAAGCTTACGATTTGGCAACGCTTGGAAAAGCCAAAAGAATGCTGCTAATGTTAACCAAAATATTCCTGCGCAGGTTGGGAAACAACACCTCATGAAAATTTGTTGTTTACGGCCAAATTTAATTTTAGCTAGCAAATTAGATTTATGTGCGCAAACACAGTGGGTGGTGGCAAGTGGGAAAAGCGTTGAAATATTTGTGGCATGAGGGAAAAATGGCTTCCAAAAGGTAAGCTAGTCTAAAACAAGTAAGAAGGCTCCAGAAATACCGACTAGACTATACGCTGAACCCTATACTTAACAGTCAGTGGTTGCAAGTATGTGTGAGTGTGTATACACGTATAGTGCATACTTGCTTAACTTCAATACTCCATATCTCCAGTGTTTGTCAACCGATTTCAATCAATTCGTAGTTTGTCATTATTTAGTCTAATCTTCCAAACTGCATCAAAAAGTTTTCCAAATTCAAGATTTTGTTGTTATCGATCACATGTGTATATCGGAAACGGGAAGAGTTATCGAAAATTTAAAACAAACTTGTACTGCCTAGGGATTTAGCGAGCTTATGTACCAAATCTGGAGTCTCTAGCTCTTATAGTCCCTGAGATTGACTATATCGATTCCACTGTTGATGCTGATCAAGCATATATATACTTTATGGGGTCGGAGATGCTTCCTTCTGCCTGTTAAATACTTTTGTACAAAACCATTATACCCTTTTTACCAATTTTCAAAGGGTATAATTATATAGCTGATATCATGCGAAAAGCTTTAATAACACTTGCAAAATCTCTTTTATCAGTTATAGCCAAAAGCATTTCCAATACACCAACAGTTCATTCACAATTGTTGTATAGTTTATTTACATTTGTATCTCAATTTGCAATGCTTATCGTTTCATTCACAACCTCAAATACGTAAACCGCAAAGCCATTTAAATGTTTTGTTTAACCTCACGTGATATTTTCACAGTTTCCTGTGCTGCGAAACGCATTTCAATAGCAACAAATTGTTTTATTTGCCGTTTCCCATTTTCACCTTTTGCCCTGAGGCAAACGATTCTTGAATATAAATTGGTTTTTCACATGTTGCGAGAGATGTATAAATATAAATACATATATCTATATAACATATATACCCATTGTGTATACACAGAAATGTTTTCTTATACTTTGCATATTTTGAAAATACAAAAACAAAAGAACAAAAAACAAACAACGCGTGGCGTTTGTGAAAATTGTTGCTCTTTGGGTTTTCACGCAAAAGTCCAATGATTAATTGGGCAACCCGTCACAAATATACTTTTATATACCCCACACATACATATATAGATTAACATGAAAAACATTTTCTCGAAATGCCTTCATTTACATTTTTGGTGAGTCACAAATCTCTTCTTTTTTTGTTGGCACAAACAAAAAAACAGATATCAAATATATGTTGCCCAACACCTCTAAATTTATAAATCAGATATGGCATAGCTATCTAGTATACAGTATTTATGATGAGTCGATGATGTGTATGTGGATGTGGCTGTGGCTGTGGGTGTGGGTGGATAAGACCTGTGCCATAAAATGTCTCGTAAACAACAAATTTTCATCACGTTTGAGCAACAACAAAACCAAACTACTTAAAATGCATATCAAATGACGCATGTCAAGTTTATAATTCATTTGCTTTCAGATAAATACCAGATAGATAGATTGCTGCTCGACCAAACAACTGCTATAAAGATGTAAAACATTGTTCAGCTTGTTGCTAAGATTTTTTATCAGTTAAAGTAACTTTCTGATGGGATCATTTGGAGTAACGTAACTTACATAACATAACTTATAAGGTATTGTATGTGATGAGTTGAGTTTTGAGGAAATTATGACTTCGGAAAGTTCTGTCTCATCTTCCATTTTGAAGTTTTTGGGTATTAATCTAGATTCCAAGCCATGACTTATAAGGTATTTCATATGATAATCGGTTGAGTTTTGAGGAAGTTATGACTTCGGAAAGATCTGTCTCATCTTCCATTTCGAAGTTTTTGGGTATTAATCTAGATTCCAAGCCATGACTTTAAAGGTATTTCATATGATAATCGGTTGAGTTTTGTGATAGTTATGACTTCAGAAAGTTCTGTTTATAAAATAAATACCAGATATATAGATAGATAGATTGCTGCTCGACCAAACAAGTGCTATTAAGACATTGTTCAGCTTCAGATAAAGTAACTTTGTGATGGAGTAACTTACATTACATAACTTATAAGGTATTGCATTCGATAAGTTGAGTTTTGAGTTGAGTTTTGAGGGAGTTATGACTTCGGAAAGTTCTGACTTAGCTTCAAGTTGATTTCTCGGGAAGAATTTTTTCATGAATTTCGATCTAAAATTAAGTTATAAACTGCAAATGCAGTATTCAACTAGATTCCAAGCCATGACTTTAAAGGTATTGCATATGATAATCGTTTGAGTTTTGAGTTGAGTTTTGAGGGAGTTATGACTTCGTAAAGTTGTGTCTCATCTTTCATTTTGAAGTTTTTGGTTAATGATCTAGATGCCAAGCCATGATTTATAAGGTATTCCATTTAATAATCGGTTGAGTTTTGAGAAAGTTATGACTTACGAAAATCCTCTCTCATCTTCCATTTTGTTTTGAGAAAGTTATGACTTATGAAAATCCCCTCTCATCTTCCATTTTGATTTTTTTGAGATTTTTCATAAATTTCGAGTGAAAATTATCTTACAAACTAGAAAAGCATTACTAATCTAGCTGGCAAACCAAAAATCTTTTATAGCTGGTAAAAAAAGATAAGAAATTAGTTTAAAAATTTCCCATTTTGACTTATCAGTTCTCATTAAGATTGAGCAAGTACGTCATTAAGTTAACGAGCAGTTAATTGGTTACTAATTATGAGTTATCAGATATCTTTATGGAACAAAGGTTCAATGCGAGACTATAGCATAACTACGCGCAAGATTATGAAATTGGGTTTGAGGTGTTAGAAATAAAAAGAAGAAGAAATGTTTCGCCATCCCAATTATGGCTAATTCTAATCGAAGTCGTTTGATAACTAATTCGTAAGTAGGCACTAAACAACAACTCACGATTTATGCACTATAATTTACAAGATTTGTTAATTGGCGTAAGCACGTGATGCGAGAATTCGACTTCAAGAAAGTGTATAAATAATAAAATAAATCAATAAATAAGTAAAATTTGCATATAAATAAAGTTTGAATAAGAGTTTCCAAACTAAAATGTTTAATAATATATTTTTGTATATATTTAAATGATTTATAATGCTTCTTATATTCAAATTTTGAGCAATAAGTTTTTATTTATTTATTTAATTTGTCAAAAATATACTTTTTATTGTTTATTTGTTTACGTAAGCCTTTTTGAATAATTTCGCAATAATTTTCACCATAAATATAATTTATTTCTCATTATGTTGCCAGTTTCCCCCGAAAACCTTCGCATTTGGGGCTTCAGCGAATTATATTTCCCGGTATTCTCGAACTAAATGGCATGAAGAATAGTATAACGCCATTTGCATGAGCCAAAAGCGAACGGCAGACAATAAATATTTCAATTGAAATCAAGAAGAACAACAACAAGAACAAGAAGAACGATAAATAATAGCAAATAAACAAATAAAATTATTGTGACATGATCTAATGTGCAATTTTTAGCAACATTGCCAAAGAGAAAAACGGAAACAAAGATAAGAGAAAAACGAAAAAACGAATTGACGCCAGAAGGGGGAAAACCTTAAGAACATCAATTAAATTTGTAGCCAAACAAGGGGAGAAACGCCAGGGGAGAGAGATGGGGAGAGAGGTCACATCTCTTGAGCGTATGCAGTTTTCAAATGCAATTTATTAGACCTTTTCGGTTTGGATGTTGACGATTCGTCCGTCTGTTGACGACACCGTTTCGGACAGGGCAACCGCATGTGTTGCCAACAACAACATCTACAACAAGAACAACTAACACACTACTAACAACAATCAACGTACAAACTACTGACGGCTGCATCTAAATTTAATTTGCAACCGCAGAACCCAAAACACGTTCAACAAAAACTTTTTGTTTTCTTTTTGGTAGAAAATTCATGTTGTTGTAGGTGCTGTTGTAGTTGTAGTTGCTGCTGTTGTTGTTGCTGTTTTGATTACTGTTTGTGATTTTTGTTGTGTCTTGCTAACTTCCTAAACTGTCAAACTTTGCTAATTGGAATAACGTGTCCATGTAAATTGAATTCGGCTTAAAATTAAGAGGAAAAATAAATCTAAAGAAATAAGAGGTGAAAAACTTGAAAAACCCAAATTAGAGATACAAATATAAATACTTTTGTAATATTTTTCTTAAACAGAAGTTACAATGATTAAAATATTCTATGAAACATAAATCATACATAATAAGCTCAAAAATATATAAATAAATATATAATAGGGAGACGAAAGACAACAAAAAAGAAACAATTGCACGATTCTGATACTGATTTTTGATTTGCTAATCAATTAAATTATTAACACTGTCTGTTTCTTCGTCTCCATTATCATCAATCTCTGTTGCATGTTTCCCATGTTATAAAAATAGAATACGCACGCCAAATACATATATATATATATATACGCGAGACAGAAGCCCTCGATTCAATTAAGCCACCGATCGACGGGGCACATGTTGAGTAGCAGCAATTAGCACGTTTTTGTGCCATAAACAGAAAGAGAACCCACAAAAAAAAATACAAAGCACATGACAAAGAGTCCAAATTATGGCAAGAAGAGGCTTCTTTTTGGGCAAGTTTATGGTTAAACTGCATGGAAATAACTCATAAAAGTATCAACAACGAGATCGAACAGTCTTCGGTCGCATATTATTTAAATTATAAGTAGAAGGCAGCTTGAAGCGTTTCGAATTTGTTTGAGCTGCTTAAACAAATGATTAGTTTATTAGCTTGCATTTATTGCCGCAGCTTAGAGACAGGTTTAGTAGTAATAAATATAAAATTACACTAAACTATGCATCCAGTTTAAACGAACATGAATCAGAGCATTAGCAATTGATAAATGTTTTGAACAGAGACTTAAACATTTAGGCAATTTTGTAACCGGTTTCACGATTTGATTTTTTTTTTGTTAAATGCATCAAAGTCATAAATTCAATTGAAAAATATCTAAATATTCACAATTTAATCGTTTTTGTTTTTTGTTAATCGTAAGAGTCGGCTTTTTAATGGCTTGTGGATGATTTACATATTTAAAATACATAATTTATAAGGTCATGTGCTTTATTTAACAATTCTTTTAATACGCGACATTTGTAAATATTTTTGGATAACTGAAAAAATGATTTAAGCTTTTAAATAAATGCAAATGCAGTCTTGATTACTGCTAAAACATTTTGTATTCTTCTGTTATTCATTTATATGAATATTTATGGTGTAAATTTAATTTATAGGGTATCCCTCAGTCTATCAAACTCTCTTGTAAAAGCGACCTAAATGTTTTCTGCGCTCTGTTGTACTTATTGAAAACTATTCAGATACTTCAATAGCCTCATTAACAGCTGCTGGCATACGCGACGTATGCGTAATATATATAGACTTTATAGACTCCATTTTGTTATTAATTTATATGAATATTTATGGTGTAAATTTAATTTATAGGGTATCCCACAGTCTATCATTCTCTCAAAAAACCGACCTAAATGTTTTCTGAGCTCTGTTGTACTTATTGAAAACTATTCAGATACTTCAATAGCCTCATTAACAGCTGCTGGCATACGCGACGTATGCGTAATATATATAGACTTTATAGACTCCATTGATTGAACGCACGAGACTTGTGATGTAAATGTAAGGAGCGAACAACACTAAACTAAACGCCAAAGCGAGGTGCGATAATTAACGAGTTGTCGTTTATAAAAACTGATTTTGGTTTAATGTATATTGCAATTGCAGTTTTTGGAGGCTGCTGCACACACACACAGACACACTCAAGCACACACAGACACACTCAAGCACAAACAAGTGCATGTACATATTTACATAACATGCACACACTTTTGACGTTCAGTGCGTATCGCAATACAAACATAAAGCAACTGACGGACACGCGACTTGTTTCGTTAAATGAATCGTTAAGTTGTTGTTGCTGACAACTTTTGGGCAAAGGCACGAGCGCTCGTGGCGTAGACGAGAATGACGAACGTAATTAAACCACTGCGCCCGAGGGTTGAACTAAAACTGAGCACACAACAGCAATCCGATCGCCAGCCAAAGCGCGAAGAGAGAGAGAATGCTTTGCAAGTTACGCTCACGAACGAAAGACTCAGCGCACTCAGGTGCATTGAGCGGGCGCATCAAATTGTTTAAACATAAACATACTGCTACACGCGACAAAAGCTTTCAATTAGAAAAATCGAATGCACTGCAAAGTGTTTAAGTTAGAGGAAAGCTTTGCTTATTGCAAATGAAGTTTGAATGTTTTCGCCATTGTCTTGCGGTTCATTCAACTTCTCAGGTATTGATGTGTTTTAGTTTATGACTGAGTGAATACTTCTCTTATATAAATGCCGGAACAGCTTATTGTTAATTCTTGAGCAATTATTAACTGTTGCTGCTGATTTAATTCATTGCAATTACTGCGTAGAATATTGATATTTCAATCTACATTAAATCTTGTGTTCTAGCCGACTGGCTTAATTGGTATGGAAATGTATCAAATGTGTTTTTAGCCATGGTTAAATCCATCCGACAGCTTTGCCATCATGTGATCGTAAGACAACTTTGCGCTTCAATTGTTTTCTAAAGCTCGCTATCGCTTTTGTTGTGCAAGGCAGAAAAAAATGTGTGAATCAAAGTACTATAGAAAAAATGTAGGTGACAGTTGACAAACATTAAGCGACAGAGATAATGGAATAATGCAAAATAATATTATAAGATGTTGAGTGATGTGAGTTAACAACTTACTAGCTGTGCGACTAAAAAAAGTGAGATGTTGCACTTATATAATATTCATTTAATATAATTTTATCAAGTTTCTCTTGTTAGTATACACCTACACAACTAGCGTCTCGGGGTGCGTTCTCACCAGGCTCTAATTGCTACATAGGCTAATATATTATTTATGTTTAGCTGAATGTTAAAAGTGTCTGCTTATTAGATTTTTTATTCAATTACGTTCCATATTTAAAACGAATTTAATTAATTCAAAACTCAAATTTATGCATTGACTTTAATATACCGCCTAGAAATATGCAATGATTTTAGTTTTTGGTTTTATATCAGGCAGTTGCCATCCATACAATTGCATGGTTGCATTTACCAATTGTAAAGCCTACTTTCAGGCTGATATGAAAGTTCTTGTTGCAAAAACCTGCAAACACTTTAGCACACTCAAAAATCGTTGCTTGCTTTTTGGGCTAAACTTAAATCGTTAAGCAAATTTTTTCCCAACAGCTGGCAAAATAAATAATAAAAAATTTGGTTAAAAAACCAATTCCCTTAATACGCAATACGCCACTTTGCCTTTGACTCCCCTGCCCGTTTGGCATAAATTTGCTGCATTGGAGAATTGTAAGGTTTTTAAGTTAACGCAAAAACAATCTCTTCTGCATAAGCAAAAAAAAGGTAAAACCGTTATGCACACATGTAAATTGCATCTCGTGCAAAGAAAAACGAGCAGCTGCAACAACAATGGCTGCTTGTTTGCTTTCCCCATTTCCTCTCACTTCGCACACAACCCTTTCATCATGGCTGCGTCGTGTTATCTTGCCCCTAGCACAAACAATGTTATCTAGTGTATAGATACAAAAAAGTGAGAGCACACATAAAAGCTTAAAATATACAGAGTGAGAGGTGTGTGTGTGTGTGTGGGGGCAGCAAATACTTTAGCCGGCTGTCAGCTTTTGTAACTAAAATTAAAGCAGTGTTTTGCGGTGCGATTGCTCACTTTGCGGTTGAGCATTTGAAAAATCAACGAGCATGTAAACAAAGCACAAATGAGAGCTTTTGTTGTTGTTGTTGCTGAGTAGTTAGTGACGACACTTAGTGCCTGACCTCACACAAACACACACACAAAGAGAGAGCGAGAGAAAGAGTGAATGAAAACAAACGTGTAATTAGCAGCGCCGCTGTTGACAGTGAGGTTAAAAAACAAAGCAAAACAAAACAAAAAAAATAATAAAAAAAAAATAAATAAAAAAAATAAATAAATAAAAAATAAAAAAATAAAAAATAAATAAATAAAAAAAATAAAAAATACAAAAAAAAAAAAAAAAGAACAAAAAATAAAAAAAAAATAAATAAAAAAAAATAAATAAAAAAAAAAATAAATAAAAAATAAATAAAAAAATAAATAAATAAACAAAAAAAAATCAAAAAAAAAAATATAAAAAAAAAATAAATATTGAAATTGTTTAACATTTGCTTGCTGGTGGTGCCAACATTTATCGATTGCTTTTTGATGGATTAGCCAGAGAAGAGTTCAGCGAGTGTGTGGAATGGATTGGAAATTCGATTTGGGCGGGCGGGCAGGCGGGCAGCTGGCCAATTTCAACAGCTGTGGCAGAACATTACTCAAGCACTACAAATATTTATGATTTTCAATTAGATTGGTATTTGCAATTCGCTTGAAAGACTAAACAAATACCCATAAGCAATGGATTTCCCATTAGTCTATTGTGCTACATGATGTTTTTGGCGAAAAAATGAATACAAATTTAGTTCATTAAAGTTATAAATATTACAGTTAGTAATGAATTTGATTCTTAATAAACTAAGCAACAATAAACATTAGCATAAAATTTGATTTTTAAACAGATTTTAGTTATATTTCTTAGAGTTCCCAACCTTATCAAAATTAAAGTTATGAATAAAGAGCAGTGGCAACAAGTCAAGAACTTCGTGAGAACGTCACACGCAAACTTTCGTGACTTGATACACACACACATACACATGCACACAGCTGCCGCCTTTTGGCATCGCATGATTAATAAGTCTGCCTCTCAGGCAACGCCGCCTGCCTTGCCTTGCCAGGCGTTGATTGTTTTATGTGAGAACGGATCAAAGACACAAGTTGAGGGTGAAGCGGTGGGGCAGCGGCAAAAGGGAACAAGTGGGCGTGTCGTGTCACTTTAACGGATTTGATCTCTGAACTTGCCGAAAATAAATAAAAACGCAAAACAACAATAACACAGAACACGATATATGCATATACAAGACTTGCCTTAATCATTTTAATTGGACTAATCTAATCAACAGAGGCAGAAAAATAAATAAAAAAACATACACAAGAATGGAATCTAGGTATGTACGGTTATAATATACAATGCTCCAAATTTAATCTTTAATCCGTTTAAAAGTTATAAAGCAAAATAAATTTTGTGCTTCAAGTGGATTTTGATTTTACTTTCTTGCCTCTCTCTTTCACTCTTTCACTCTCTCGCTCTCTTTGGTTCCTTTGACAGCGGTCAAAGCGGTCAAAATTTTCGAAAACAAAAACACATTAAAGCCGCAATAAAATATTTGCGAGTTAGTTAATTATATAATTTGCGAATTACAAATCGCCCACGCGATGAAGAAGAACAAAACCTGCCAAAAACAAATCAAAAACCTCTAAAAATAAAAGCCAAAACAAAACGCCCAAGAAAAAGTGAAACAATGCACACAAATTTCTTGAAAAACTGGTTTCGGCCAGTTACAAAAAAGCAAAAAAAAAAAAAAAGAGCGATTCCTCGATAGTTTCGCACACTTTTCGCATATTTTTAGAAAACAAAACAAAACGTGCTCAACTAATATAGCATTTCTTTAGAAAGAGAGAGAAACAGGGGGAGAGATAGAGAGAGAGAGTGAGAGAGAAAGGGAGGGTGAAGTGACAACTGGGTTATATGGCCTTCGCCCCCATTCTCAAATATTTCTCATCAGATTTATCGATTGGGGCAGCTGGCGCATGTGGCACTTACGAAATACATGTATATATAGATACATAAAAATATATATAAATATATATAATTCTTTTGCTAGCCACTTGAAAAATTGATTAAAAAGCTTTTCATATTTTATACATATATATATATATATATATATATATATATATCACATCTGATCTTTGGAACATTTTTATATTTTTCCAACATTTTTATAGCAAAAAAAAAAAACAAATAAAATATGAAAAGCTTTTTAATCAATTTTTCAAGTGGCTAGCAAAAGAATTTCTCAAATATAATTTTTGGTTGTTTTTTAAAAAAAATAAATAAATATTATTTATATCCGTACATAATTTAGCGTCATGGGGTAAAACATTGCGCTCTGTTTTGCGTAAGCAAAAATGTTGTTTTGCCAAAAACAAATAAATATTAAACTTTAAGCCCATCAACTTGATGCCAAATACATATAGTATATCATAATTGATGTTATAGCCATGGCACGCGGCCTGTGACATGGTCTTAAGAATTTGTGTTTTTGTTTGCCAATATAAGAGATTATGTTTATATATGTACTAGAATACGATGTTTACAAAATTATGTTTATACATTATAATAAATATGTTTAGCCCACAAATATTTTCAAGGGCACTTGAACTTCAAGGTACCATAAACATATAAATATAATATTTTAATTTTTTAATAATAATATATTATATTTCTATTTGAGTTTCGCATTATCAAAATTATTGCCTTCATATTTATATTCCAAATGGTGAGTTGTTTAATTCTTTGGAAGTTTTCTTTCAATGCTTCTAAATACCTTAGTAAAATTGATATTTGTGCTTCATATTTTCTTCATATTTTTCGAAACTTTTACTTGCTTCATTTTTTATAAATATATATCATATAATAATATATTATATTTTTATTTGAGTTTCGCATTATCAAAATGATTGCCTTTATATTAATATTCCAAATGGTGAGTTGTTTTCTTTTATTATTCTTTCAATGCTTCTATATACCTATATATCAATTTTATATTTGTGCTTCATATTTTCTTGATATTTTTCGAAACTATTACTTGCTCAATTTTGTATAAATATTTATCATATCTATATATATATATATATACACGAACTTATATTGGATCATAAAACATACTTTTCTTTAGTTTTCATACACTTCACATATATATAATAATATATTATATTTCTATTTGAGTTTCGCATTATCAAAATTATTATTATTATATTATATTAATATTCCAAATGGTGAGTTGTTTAATTCTTTGGAAGTTTTCTTTCAATGCTTCTATATACCTCAGTAAAATTGATATTTGTGCTTCATATTTTCTTCATATTTTTCGAAACTTTTACTTGCTGCATTTTTTATAAATATATATCATAAATATATATATATCATGCTCGAACTTATATTGGATCAAAAAACATACTTTTCTTTATTTTTCATACACTTCACATATATATGATAATATTTTATATGTCTATTTGAGTTTCGCATTATCAAAATTATTGCCTTTATATTAATATTCCAAATGGTCAGTTGTTTAATTCTTTGGAAGTTTTCTTTCAATGCTTCTATATACCTATATATCAATTTTATATTTGTGCTTCATATTTTCTTCATATTTTTCGAAATTTTTACTTGCTCCATTTTGTATAAATATTTATCATATCTATATATATATATATACACGAACTTATATTGGATCATAAAACATACTTTTCTTTAGTTTTCATACACTTCAGACGAGGTCTTATGATTAATATGAAATATTTCATCAAAGTTAATTTAAAAGTTATGCTCGATTGCGAAAAAGAATTCAGCAAAGATATATGGCTTGAAAGCCCTATAAATAATATTAATCACAAACACATAAAGCTATTAAATATCCAAAAAAATATATATAGAGAAAATATTTTAGCAAAAGAAAAAAACATCAAAAAGCCTAGTTGGTTGTTTTTTAAGTTAATTTTATTCTAGTAAGTCCTAAAAAATAAAAAAAATAAATACTTTTCTTTTAGTTGGTAATTACAAATCATATGTTAAGCAAAATTTCATCACGACGTAAAAAGGAAAAAACAAATGTGTAGAGAAATCATTAAGCAAAATGGAAAAATGAAAGAAGAAAAGCAAAACAAAAAAAATATTGGAGAAGGGGGCATGGAAAGGAAATTGCATTTATTTTTAAACAAAATTAATTGGCCGCTCGCCAACTGCCATAAAAACGTGAATCGTTTTTGTTTTGCTTACTGTGCACAATAATATATTAACCAAAAGCGAAACACATTCTTAAGCAATATGTCAAGAGAATATAAGCATATATATCTATATACTATAGATGAAAAATGCAAAGTTATTGCAAATCGGATTTTCCCCCAAAATACATGCAAATTTACATTTACGCTAAGATGATAAAATCCCACAAAAACATGCCTCAGACACATGGGCAAAACCCATCGAGTTAAGTTAAGAAAAATTATAACCAATTACAAATTCAAAATCAAGGCCAAGAAAAGGCAACTGCACTAATGGATTGGCCGACGATTGGCGCGATTGCATTTCGAATGGCATTAATGGATATTGGCATTTTGACAGGATTTAGCTAAGAGCCAAATGCAATAAAGCGCAGAACATTGCGTATTAGACTATAGAATGCCCTGCTCAAATCACTTGTAAAGCAAATATGAAATAATAAAGACTTTTACAGGGTATAGAAACGAGGAAAGCAATACTCGTTTATGCAGTGCAATTATAAACTTTAATTGCCTTTGATGTGCCATCAAATGAATTGAATTTTGTTTGCCTTTGCCATTTAATCAGCTTATGTAACGCAAATTGATTTTCTCGCCTTATAAAGGGAACCACTGACAATTTGAACCAACTGTTGTTGTTCTTGTTCTAAGTTCTTTTCGCCTTAGAATGTAGGTCAAGGGGTTGCATAACCTTCATTATCAGCACATTGTGTGATAAGCTCTGATTGCTGATAGCTGTTGGCCAACTTCAAAGTGCTCAAAAATATTATCGAACCATGCCGAAAAAATAATCAAGACAGCTGAAAATATGATTTCCCATTAAAGTTTATGTAAATTGCACTTTGCATATCGAAAAAAACAACAACAAAAACATAAACAAACACAGTGAAAAAATTCAACGAATTTTATTAGCCGGTGAAAATAAAAGCAAAGTGAATAAACAACAACACTTAAGAATGCTCTAGTCGGGCAAGCACGACTAGAAGATACCCTGATAACCCCATCACAGTCACTGCTTGCAAGTATGTGTGTGTGTGTGTGTGTAAACGTATAGTGCATGCTTGACTTTATTTCAATGTTCCATATCTCCGGTGATTCTCAACCGATTTCAATAAAAATATCACAGATTCTCATTATTTCGTTTAATGTTTAAAACGCCTTCTCGAAGTTTTCCAAATTCAAGATTTTGTTGTTATCGATCACATGTGTATATCGGAAACGGGAAGAGTTATCGAAAATTTGAAACAATCTTGGGATTAGGCGAGCTTATGTTCCAAATCTGGAGTCTCTAGCTCTCATAGTCTCTGAGATCGACGGACGGGCATATCGACTCGGGCTATATCGACTCGTCTGTTGATGCTGATCATGAATATATATACTTTATGGGGTCTGAGATGCTTTCTTCTGCCTGTTACATACTTTTGCACAAAACCATTATACTCTTCTTTCAGGGTATGAAAATCCAACGGAGCGTGGCGAAAACACATTTTTAAAAATCAATTTTAATTTTTTCATAAACAATTTTGGTAAAAGGGCATTAAACAATCAAGAAAAATGCTGCAATATACAAACTAAATAAAAAATTAACAACTATAAAGTGTAAATAGATCAAATTAGGATTAAATATTCATGCTAAAGCTTTTTGTAGCCATAACTTCATCAAGTATCCTAGATAAAAAGTATATTTAAAGTTGTAAAAATCATACAATATACAAACTAACTAAAAAATAAACAGCTATAAAGTGTGGATAGATCAAATTAGGATTAAATATGCATGCTTAAGCTTTTTGTTGCCATAACTTCATCAAGTATCCTAGATTAATAGTATATTTAAAGTTGTAAAAATCATACAATATGCAAACTAAATAAAAAATTAACAGCTATAAAGCGTGGATAGATCAAATTAGGATACAATATTCATGCTAAAGCTTTTTATGGCCATAACTTCATTAAGTATCCTAGATAAATAGTATATTTAAAGTTGTAAAAATAATTTTTCTAATCCCAAAAAATCACAAAAATAGTCAAACTTTTCACTGAATTGTGTATTCGTTTATTGTATGCGATATGTTATCATGTTGATGTTTACACAAACTTGTTAGCATAAACGGACGTACGAAGCCTTTCAGGCATTTCGCGAGCGATTATTTTTTTTGTACAACTCGAACAAAATGAGCCAAAACTGAGTACAATGTTGGTATGCGCATGGAATCCAGTCTAAACCGTTCGTCGACACAGCCAATTGGCCGGTTCGGTCAGTTTTTCAGAGGCAGTCTGGCCCGGCCCGTCCCGGCCTGGTCATATTAGCTCGCAATTATTACAAATGCCTATATTTAATTTATATTTTTTTGTTTGTGTTTTTGTTTTTAGCTGTTTATTGATTAATGTATATTTGTCGGCGGCTCAGCACAAACAAATAATCGTTCATGCAATACATACATTAATATTTCACGTATACGTTAAGTTCTATAAAAACAAATACAAGTAAGTATTCGTGTGGCAAATCGAATGCATATCCAGATACATCAAAGATTTGTGCGTGGGTGCGTGGCAGTCATTAAAAATAAGAGCTCATTAGAATGTGAGCTCTCTCATATTGTTGTATGTATATTTTAAGTTGAATTTATTCACCTGCTGTTCAGTTTTATAACCCTTTGTATATATATCATTCTTGTTTATTTGCATAACTTCTCAAATATTATTTTTGTTTATTTTTATGTCTCAAGCTGATAAATAGATATTGAAGACGGTTTGCTGAGAGAAAAATTCAAATGGAGGTATATTCTTTAATCTGATTAATCATACCCAAAACTTTCTTTACTAAGTTCTCGATTAAGAATATTTATTGCTGTCAATAACATTATACCTTAACTTATATTATATTCATTGAACTCACCAGTTGGCTTTGGTTGATTGTAGAAATCTAGGGATTTGATTTCCGATGTCTCCACATGGGGCGCAAATCCCTCGTATAAATCACTCTCCTCCACAATGCCGCTCAGCTTGTCGGCCTGAGCCGAGGTATCAGCACGATGATAGGGCATCTTTATGGCCAGTTTAAGCTACTTCTCTGTTATCCTTGCGAGCAATCGATGCCCTTGCCTCCTTAGTTAATAGATGTGTGGTAGTTGTAGTTAGTTTGACAAGACTTGGCTTCTGCTTCTTTCTTTCTCTTTTGTACGAAATCTCCAAAGTTATTTTTACAGTATTTTGTCTTATTGTGACTAGATCAGAACGTAGTTTTGTTGTGATTTCTTGTTATTTGCTGTTGTGAGTTAGCTATGGGCATTTATGGAGACAGAAACACTCCAATACGATGATGCCGCGCGGAATTCATTATAATGTACGATTTAAGACCAATACTGCAGGAGCATAGTGTTGGTAAATATCAAAGAGTGACGCTCGGGAAGATGCTGCAAAAGATAAGAAGAGAATTTCAGTACGATAATAGTCACATCTCAGTTTCCTTTCTTACGAACCGGTTCGAAGTTATAAACACAAGTTATTTACTTAGGGAACAAAACGTTTTTAACATAGGCAATTTCTCGACATTATTCTGAAAAGCTGTGTTGATAACTAACACACAAACATAGGTCTTCAAGTAATTGAAGCATGTTCTGTTTTAAAAGTGGTTTAAAATTACTTTTCAGTTTCGTTTTTCACTCTCAACTCTAAGAACTGATGTGAACGCGATGCCGACAGGTAAGTTATAGGATAAGTTTGCAGTTTATTGTTTATAATTTATATATCTTTACATAGACTATATGTTTATGCGTTGTCCTTGTCACTCACAGCAGCTGAAAGCTCTCAATACCCGATTCGTTCAATGACACGCATTGAAGAAGAAACAACAACAACAACAATGAGCTGAGACGATTGTAGACAAGGCGTCAGAGGCGGCGCCTCTGGGCCATAAAATACATGAAATGGCATTAAATGCCAGCGGCAATAAAAATCTCGACTGGCCAGAAAAGAGAGACTGAATTAAATGTGTGTATAAATAAAGCATCAGAGTACTGAATTAAGGCCTCCCAAATGTCGCCTGAGGGTGGACACGGCCAGCAGCCGGTTCTGATATCAATTTCGATGTCCAATAAATATTTAGCAAACCCCAAAACCGGCACAAAAACATATTCATCGATTGCTAATACATATATATATATATATATTGTATATATATAAGTTGAAGCCGCAATTACAAATCATTAAAAATCACATATACAAATTAATGCCAGCTAATAATATGTGTTTTACGTTCAGGTGTCAACAAATTGTTGTAGATAATTATTTCCAATATATATTACTTTGTTTTTGTTTAATTGAGTGAGTGAAAAATGTTTTCGCATTGATTGAAATACTTAAACAAAATAAGCATAAATATCATTTACATACACTGCGTATACGTAAATATACACACTGCGTATACGTAATTATATAATTATGATAGAATCAGATACATATTTTTGAATAAATGGAAAAAAGCTTTGCCAAAAGCTCCAAAAATATTTTACACCCCAAATAATTTAATTTGTGCACACGTTGCGTATACTTAATTATTCATTTGTGCCACGCACGCTGTGCTGAGCTTTAACCAGCCGAAACCAAACGCAACCTAAACGCTTTGTGGCACAAACGTTTTAGTTTTGAAGTACATATTTATTTCAATTTGTTTTTTTCTGGTATTTTGCGTTTATCTTTTCGTCGAGTGCTTTCATTTCATCGCCTGTGCCGCAACTCGCATGCTAAATAGCTTTGTGCAGAGGGTGACCCAACCCCCTGCCCCTTCGCCCTACCCTACTCCGCTGTAGCCTCACAGCAGCTGAATGCGAAAATTGAATTGCAAATTTTAATTGAAATTCTGCGCACGTATCAAAAAAAATAAAAACAAGTAAGAAGGTTTTAGTCGAGAAAAGCCGACTAGACTATACCCTGAACCCTGTAATTAACGCTGTGTGAGTATGTGTGTGTACGCGTATAGTGCATACTTGACTTAACTTCAATGTTCCATATCTCTCGTGTTTTTGGACCGATTTCAAGAAAATTCCATACATTGTCATTATTTTGTTTAATGTCTCAAACGCTGTCTCAAAGTTTTCCAAATTCAAGATTTTGTTGTTATCGATCACATGTGTATATCGGAAACGGGAAGAGCTATCGAAAATTTGAAACAAACTTCGAATTAGGGGAGCTTATGTTCCAAATCTGGAGTCTCTAGCTCTCATAGTCACTGAGGTCGACGCGTTCATACAGACGGAGAGACGAACATGGCTATATCGACTCGACTGTTGATGCTGATCAAGAATATATATACTTTATGGGGTCGCAGATGCTTCCTTCTACTTTTGAGCAAAACCAATATACTCTTCTTACCCATTTTAAGGGTATCAAAATACGTAGTGAATACTTCTTTTAGATCCGTTTGACACTTTTAATGACAGCAACATTTTGTGTGTGTTGGCGGAAGGGAGGGGGTTGGGGGCTAGACAGACGAGTCTGATAGATTGCTGCGTTCAACGGACTTGACACGAGGTGTTAAATGCTTAGAATGTTTCGAGATAGACAGCTGAGTGACAAAACGCAAGTCTTATCAGTTAGTTTCGATATAAGAACAACAGCGAAGAAGTGAAAAGAGAGGAAATGTGATTAGTAAATATTTTTCATAGTTCAATCGAGAGTTTCTTGTGATAAAATATCTAAAAATATGTTTATTGCTATTATCAGTTTTCATTTCGCGAATATTTATAAATTTGTTTATGCTTCGATGCGTTTCTTATCAAGTTTGTGATATTAATATAAACAAACAAAAGAACGCCTGATTCAATTTTAATTTCATTTGTTTAAGAACCAGGTGCATTATTGTGCTTAAGTTTTGAATTCACTTTGAAGCCAAGTGCAAATTGCATATAAACAATTATATTTATGTCAATATTATTGATAATGGTATCGCATTGCAAGGTGCCACAATTCGTAACTGAAAACTTTGTTTAAACTAAGTTCCTAGCAAAACGCTTTTGTGTGTGTTTATTTGTTTGTCGCCGGTTATCAAATGTTGCGCCACTAATTTGAGTAAATGAAAGCAAATCAAATCAAATCAGTGCTTCAGGCAGCTGAACAACTTTCAACGACAGCCGCAAGTCAATTGAATTCAATTGGACAAGCAACAAAAACAAAGAGAATGCTTTTTACATCATTTGATTAGCCCGCCCTCACGAGTAGAAAGATCCCACGACAAAGCACAGAGCGTAGCTAATTAAAACGTTTATGCAAATGAAATGACATGAGTTGTCAGTTGTCGCATTGGAGGTCAGATTCGCGATGAACCCTGCCCACCAAGCCTTACCCCTTGCCCCTTTACAACACACAGCTCTAAAATGGAAATGAAGTTCGAAAAATTCGATTGATTTTTCGCTTTTGGAAGCCAATAAAAAGTTGAGGTGGGTGTTAAGTATAGCTACAGAATAGAAAAGGAAAGAAAATCATTACAAAAAAAATACATACAAAAAAAAAAATACAAAATAAAAATACAATAAAAATATTTAAAAGAAAAGTAAATAATATTTATACAAGAAAAATATTTAAAAGAAAGTAAAAAAAAAATTGTACAGTGAAAATATTCAAAAGAAAAGTAAAAAACCAATAATGAAAAAAAAATTATACAACAAAAATATTTTAGGTAATGAGAGAATTTAAAAAAATCTTTTTTATTAGTGGATAAATATTTTAAGATTTTTTTTATGTTAAAATAATAATAAATTAATATTAAATAAATAAATACTTAAAAGTAAAGTTAAAAAAGAAACCAAGATCCAAAAATTGTATGCAATAAAAAAATGTAAGGTAATAAGAGAATTAAGAAACTCTTATTTTTATTAAAGGAAAAGTATTTTAAGTTTTTTATATTAATATTAAATATAAAAAAAAATTATTTTGATGATAATATATTATTCCTGATATTTTATGTAACTATTTGGTTTAGTTTTGATAGAAATTTTTTTTTAAAAATAATTTAAGAAAATCTTATTTTATTAAAGGAAAAATATTTTAAGTCTTTTATTTTAATGTTAAAATAATAATAAATTAATATTAAATAATATTACATAAATAAATACTTAAAAGTAAAGTTAAAAAAGAAACCAAGATCCAAAACTGGTATACAATAAAAAAAATTAAAGGTAATAAGAGAATTTAAGAAACTCTTATTTTTATTAAAGGAAAAGTATTTTAAGTTTTTTTTTATTTTGATGATAATATATTACTCCTTATATTTTATTTAATTATTTGGTTTAGTTTTGATAGAAAATTTTTTTTAATAAGAATTTAAGAAAATCTTATTTTTATTAAAGGAAAAATATTTTAAGTCTTTTATTTTAATATTAAATATAAAAAAAAATATTTTGATGATAATATATTATTCCTTATATTTTATTTAATTATTTGGATTTGTTTTGATAGTAATTATTTTTTTATAAGAAATTCTGTTTGTTTATGTATTTCTTATATATTATTTAATTATTTTGTTTTATTTTGATAGTAATGATTTTTTTTATAATAAATTCTATCGTTATTTCAACAGTAAAATAATATTAAAGTTCTTATCACAACTCTTTCATTGCATATAATTTGCATTAATAAATTTATACTTAAGACATTTCTACTTATATATAATCTTAATTTGTCTAATAAAGATTGAGATCTTGCGAGAGAAGTTTTTTAAGAGAAGATATTTCTGCTTTTTTTTATGACAACACTAAACTTCATGTTAAATCGGGCGGAAAACACGAAACGCAGCAAAATTCCACATCTAAATATATATATATATATATATATATATATATATATATATATAAAGCATAAGGCATAAAGCATAAGACTGAAACTAAGAATATATTTACATATATATCTCAGTTTCAGTGTAGGCAGTTGCACAGATTAAATCTGGTGATTGCCAGTGGCATAATGTATCGAATTAAGTTTAGTTTTCTACTGGTTGCAACATAAACAACTCAATTAGTTTCGACAGCGAGTTGTGCGGGAGCGAGGCGCAAACAGATCGTTGTCTCTGCCCCAAAAAGTGGTTGCAATTGAAACTACGAGAGGCAAACGTTGGTGCTAATCAAGATCTCATTGCCACTAATCAGCTGTCAAATGAGGAGCACTTAACCCACATTACTAGCTAGCTAGTTGACTATAACTCTTCTTTTGTGCTCACGCCAAGTGACGTAAGAGTGCAACGTAACGGGGCACTGGAAGACGTAAGACGCGGAAAAGCATAAGTCGAGTTGAGACAACTCTTTTGCCATTGTTTGCCCATTGCATTATACACCAAGTAAAATAATATTTGTGCATCATATTTTCTTCATTTTTTTCGAAACTTTTACTCGTTCGATTTTTTTTAAATATTTGTTTTAAATAGGTAGTTGGTATATACATTTAATACACAAATTTTTTTACGGTTGTAATTTATTTCATTAAGAAATTATTTCTTTGAAAGAAGTCTTCATGTAAAGTTGGTATTTGTGCAAAACTACAAATTACCAAATATTAGAGAAATTAAGTAATTTCATTAAGTTAAATTTATTAATTAATACAAAATACATTCGCCTTTATGTTGTTCAACTAATTTCAATCGGCGGGGCATCGAATTTACTAAGTTTTCTAATGATTTCCTCTCGATAGATGCCCATTTCTGAACAATGGCCGTTTTTAAGTCCTCTAAGGACTCGAATTGCATTCCACCCTCATACATCTTTGCTGAAAGTATTTCCCAAAGGTCCTCAATTGGATTTAGGTCCGGACTTAGTGCTGGCCACTGCAATAAGGGGATATTTTTGACTTAAAAAACGTCATCGTATGCATTGCAACATGTTTAGGAGCGTTATCCTGCATCCAGTCCTCATCATGGAATTCCTCCAAAAATTTAATAATTTCTTTTTTAAGGATATCCAAATACATTTGCGCTTTCATTGGTCCCGGCACAAAGCAAATATGAGACGTTCTAGCAAAGCCAAATGTCGCTTATACTATCAGAGAGCCACCACCATGGTTCCGCTTATGGCAAGTCTGCCGGGGATGTCTTATGTCCTGCCTATCCTTCTGAATTCCACCTGGTCCGTCTAAATTGAACTTTTTTTCATCACTGAAACCAAATTTTTAAACTCGCTGCCCCAAAACTGATATTTTTCTTAAAAGACAAATCGGGCCTTTTTATGCCGAGGCAACAGTTTTGGTTTCCTTACTTCGCGGTGTATTTAAGGTGCAACTCCTTTCGGCAAATCTGTTGCACCCTCTGCCTAGTTATTGGAAACTTCAACTGTGCTGTTATTTGGGCGCTACTCATTGAGTTAGCCGTTTCCATCGCTCTAATATGTCTTTTAGTGCGCGCGTCATCTTTTGATACGGCTCCTTTGCTGTTGTTTTGAGCGTATTTTCCGGATTTTTCAAATAGTTAGCGACTGTATTTCGATGCCGGCTTAATGTTTTCGTTATTTCAGTGATTTTAAGCCACATTCAGTCATTTTTTTAATTTTGGTTTTTTCTTTTTTACTCAACTCCGCTGCAAGATGCATTTTTTTACCAACAACAGTCAAAATTTACAAAAAAAAAATAGAAAAGTGAGACAAATTTAATACAGAACAATTAGAAAACAATATTTAAATAACCTCAACAAATTTGTCCAGCGAGATAACTGATTTGTTCCACTCAAAATGTAAATGAAAAATTTTGCACAAATATCAACTTTCTATTGAAGACATGTTTTTGTCCCGTCTTTGTCGTAACGGGACTATAGATTAAAAGCTGATAAGAAATAAATGCATGGAATAACATCACAAAACATAAGAGATAAGACGTGTATACTCAAAACATTAATACCGTTATAAAAAAGCCTGTTACATGCAAAACAAAGTTTGCACAAATATCAATTTTACTGGGTGTATATATTTATGAATGTGATATTACTCTGTTAGCCTGTCGGTTGATGCGTGACGCGACAGTGTTGGTAAATGTCAAAGTGCAACAGTGCCGGGGACAGCAGGAACACACCTCAAAGTAGCATAAAACTTTTGTGGTGAAAGCGACTGAACTGAAAATACGTTTTGCGGTTCTTTGTTTGTCCGTTTATTTTAAGAACTGTAATCATCTATAAATTCAAGAAAGAATTATTATTTTTTATGTGTTAAAACATAAAAATGCCATATGCTTTATTTACTCAATAATTTAGTTTTCTTCTTCAGTTTTCATGTTTACTTTTGCCACTGATCTGAAAAATGTGTATGTTCTCCCACGCAACGAACCGAGTACCTTGTTTCCATTTTTTATAAATACGAAACTTAATTATAGTTGCCTTCAAGTTCTCAACTAGGTCAACAGCAACTAAACTGTCTACGCTTTGCGTTTTACTTGAGCCAAATTTGCATTTGATATGAGTGTGGTAGGTGGAAGTTTTTTGGGGCACGCCTGAAAGGAGAGTGGCGCTTCGACTTGCTAAACGAGGCTAAGCTGGCAGCTGTCACTGCTCCCCCACCCACACACAACCCTTGTTATACAAAAGAGAGAGAGAGAGAAAGGGGGAGAGTGCAATGACTTAGCAGCCAGCCCACGTTTAGCCCATCAGGGACAAACATTAGCAAAAAGAAAATGAAATAGAAATTATGCCATCATATGGTAGAAAAGCAGTAAAACCATGAAGTACACACTGTTTGAATGTGGGCCAACAACAAGCACATTGAGGGTGTTCCGTAGGGGTGGTTACTGTCTGTATGTATGTGTGTGTAAGGACACTTTGCGTCAGCAGCAGAGCAAATAGAATAGCTAGAAGAGAGAGATGTGGAGAGAGACTATAAAACAAGAGCGCATGATAAGGTTGGGTAAATCAATGAATGAAGACACGCACACACGCACGCATGTGCGAGTGAGACAGCAATAGGGCGACAAGTTACTGATTCAATTTGTGAGCGAGCCCTCCGGGCGAGTGCTGGAAAAGGGCAATCAGAGGACAACAGAAAACGAGACGCGGCGCCAAGGAAATCAACTTGTCAACGGCTTGGCAAGGACACACACGGACGAACACAACTGTGTGTGTATGTGTGTGTGTGACAATTGATATAAAAACCAGACGCAGACCGCAGGCCAAAGGCCACATCAAAAGCTTGACCTGATTTATATAAATATATATATGCATATATATATATGAAAACAAAAAGCTACCTGTACAGCTCCTCCTCCACCCTCTTGCCCACTCTCTGCAGACCAGATCCCCTTGGCTTATTCGCCAACTTGGCCAAGTTTTGTGGCAGACGCAGCGACGCTGAAAAAGCCAACACGCAAGGTTTTTCTTTTTATCTTTCTTTTTGGTTTTTTTTTTATTTTGGCAACAACAAAGGAAAACCTGTATAATGCACTTGCCACAACAACAACAACAACAATAATCCAGGTCATTGAACCATGAACACAGCAACAACAAAAAACTGCAACTACAGCAGCAGCAACATTTTTTTTTTTCGTTTTTTTGTTTTTTTTTTTGTATATTTCATAATAATTACATACGAGGCAGATATGTGTGTGTGTATGTGTGTGTGTGTGTGTAAGAGCATTGTATTGTAAGCGCAGTGGCTAGAAACAAATCACGTGCATTGCGACCAGGCACAGTTATTCGCTGTGCCCCCATCTCTACGAGAGATGAAGAAGGAGGAAAACGACAAGAAAAACCTAACAAAGCATGGCGAGAAGGAAAAACGTTTGGCAGAAAAGCAAAAAAGAAAAAGAAAACCACGAGTGTAAAAAAAGAAACCATGTAAGAATGCTTAAGGCGAGAGTAGTTGGCAAGGGGGTGAATGGGTGGAGGGGGGGGTTTTAATACCCTGTGTTGTAAAGCAGACAAATATTATGAGTAAACTGTGAGAAAATTCCCCTTTTACATAATTTCCTTGTTCATTATATTTAATTTCCTTTAATATGTCTTATATCTGGCATATATATATATATATAGATTATACAGCCATTAAAACATAATGAAAATATTTCCTACTTGCTAAATTCTCTATTCTCAAGTGCATTATAATTTTAAATACTTTTATTTATATTTTAAAATAAATATTTGTGATTAACCTAAACGATCATTAAGTCTTAAAAATACAATACATATATATAGATTAAAAATAATGAATATATTTTCTACTTGAGAAATTCTCCATTGTGAAATGCCTTATAATTTTAAATACTTTTATTTATATTTTAAAATAAATATTTGTGATTAACCTAAACGATCATTAAGTCTTAAAAATACAATATTATTTTGTAATTAAATCAAAATTGTTAGAAATAATGTTTTCTTTCAAGAAATTGATGTTTAAGGTTTAAGTTTTCAGAACAGAAATTCTTTTCCCAAATATATTATTCTACATATTTGCGAAGTGTCGAATCGAAGTTAAGGTTTTTCTTAGCTACACCCATTTGGATACCTTTTATGATCAGAGGGTATGCCAAACACAAACACTAACAACAATGTGGCAAGTGAGAAAAACGAAGCAGCGGCCAGTTGGCCAAACAAAAGGCTGCAGCAGCCCATTCAGCATTGAAACTGCATTGCTTTATGTTATTATGTTTTTTCTTTTTGGCTCACACACACAGAGACAAACTAACTGTTATGTAAGTGTGCACAATTTCTCGAAATTTTTGTTTTTTTTGTTCGTTTGCTTGGCTTGGCAAAAGTTTGGGCGATTGTAGGCAATATTTGCAGCGCCATCTAGCACCAGACCAACTACATATGTATATATATATATATATATATTTGTCGTAAAAACATGAATCATCGCAATTGCAGAGTGTCGGCTAGAAATGTGCAATATTAATGTATCTGGGTCTCTTTTGCGGTCAACGTGGCGTATGCAGCTGAGACTAACAATTATTATTACGCATACGTCATGTTGACACAAGCATTTTTGCACAAATTGTATGTAACGATGCAGGTTCAACCTTGAGCTGCCCAAAATTGAATCGATAAAACATAATATGAAAAGAAAATGCAATTAAAAAGCTTTGTTTCCGAAAAATATATTTAAATTTATCATATTTTGGGTTTTCCAAGATTGTTAGAAAAATACCAGAAATAAAATAAACTATGGCACAACTTATTCAAATTTAATGCCTGTGCATATTTTTTACCTATTTATTGAACGTACATCATTAGAAAAATACCATAAATAAAATAAACTATGGCATAACTTATACAAATTTAGTTCTTGTGCATATTTTTGAATTATTTATTGAACGTACATCATACATCATTGCTATGCATAGCTTGAAGCAAACGCTTCCATATGCTAATAACTTATTTATGATGTGCGTTAAGCGCCAAAGCAATTGGCTATAATTGCATGCTACTGGCTAATCAAATATAAATATGAGGCCATTTGACTGTTATGGTCAAATGAAATGTTTATGGAGACATCATCATCATCATCATCGTTATAATGATCATCCATTGTGATCATTGTTGCCGCACTCAAATTGCAACTAATTGCGGCATTTAATAGACGCCCCATATGAGAGGCCCCATATGTCGCTACGCGAAAAGAAAAACTAATGGCCCCAAAATGATGGCGAGCAACAACTATAACCACAACAAAAAACAACAACAACAACAAAAACCAAAAAAATATGTAAAAAGAAAATTGGAAAAAGCCAGACGCGCCACAAGCCACGGGAGAGTACTTAGTACAGTAAAACAAAATGATGTAAAACTAAGCGACCCATATAGCCAAGAGGGCAGAAAGGACGGGGAGGGGGTGTGTTACGCCTGGGAATATCGTGGATGGGTCTAGCCAAGGCCAGACCAAATAAACCGCAGCGCTGCCACAGCCCGTGGCAAACTGTTTACACTTGCAACACAGACACAAACACTGAAACCTAGGCCAAATATTGTTTAAATAGGTTTCAATCCCATAAATAATGTACAACATACTATGTATAGAGCAAGATATGTATCCATAAATATGTGTTTGTTGCGCAAAAATTTATAAATTTATATAAATTTAGTCGTAAAACTGCAGATTCGAACATTTTACAACTGGAAAAGGCAATACGTAAATAAATTATAAATATAGATATATGCTATATACTATATACTATATATATATACAGCGGAAGAAAAAACAAGTGTAAGATTTTAGTTTATTCATTTTCATAATTATATAAGTTGAGTTAAGCGAGAGAAACATGAGGAAAATCATTTATTGCTTAACCCTTTTACGATTTACAAATCGATTATCCGGTGAGTGGATAATAACGGATAATAGGTTTATATCTGTCATAACAGTTACATCAATTATCCATGTATGCTTATGCTCTAATAACTTCTTTATTTCGTTGTTTTTCAAGTCACTTGCGATCGTTGTGCTCTGATAGCTTTATCCGATTATAAGCATAACGGATAACATTGCATAAGTAAGCATTCAAATACATTAAAAGTTTCGAATGCACTTGAACACAATATAACGAAAGGATATATAATCATATATGTTTTGTTTGCATTCATTGCAACTTTGCTTATGAGGTATAAACATTGATTCATTATTTCTCAAGCAATAACGATTGCATTATAAATAACAACTATTAAACTAAACCGGACATTTGGCGTGACAAATTGCAGACAGCTATTACACAATAGTACACAGTGCTTAACTTATCCAGACATGTGCCGCAACAAATTTCCACTCCACACACACTTTCGAGTATTTGTTGTTTGGCATGCGTCATAAATATGAGTTAAGAAGCATGCTTCGAGGCACGAAGATATAGATTGATAAGATAGACATGTACTTGTACTTTGCATGTGTATTAGTTGGGGTACCCAAGTAAAAAAAAATATGAAAAACATACAACAAAATTCAGTGATAAGCACCAAAAAAGAAATATGGTTATGCCGCCTTTTGTTCTGGTTGTTTCATTTTATTTTAGCTATGCTCTGAGTGAAATTATTTTAAATTGTTTTTTGAGCAAAGCATTAAGAAAGCTTTAAGGTTAATTCAGAATATGTTTGTCAAAAAATATTAAATTAACTTATCAGCTTAAAAAGTAAAGCAAACATGGAAAATAAAACATTAAGAATATTTTTTACACTTTCTAAACATTTGAATACATTTTTTAACATTTTTGTTAAATATTCAAATTTATATTTTGAACTTTTCATTCTTTTACTAATTTATTATTTTATGTTTACCAAAAGAGTATTTAGCTTTCGCTATTTAGAACGAGAACTGTTCTTTCCTTTAGTTTGTTATGTCTTGTTTTTATACCCTTAACCCATTTAAATGGGTAAAAAGGGTATAATGGATCTGTGCAAAAGTATGTAACAGGCAGAAGGAAGCATCTCCGACCCCATAGAGTATATATATTCTTGATCAGCATCAACAGCCGAGTCGATATAGCCATCGTCTATCCGTCCGTCCGTCTGTCCGTCCGTCCGTCCGTCCGTCTGTCCGTCCGTCCGTCCGTCCGTCCGTCCGTATGTATGAATGCGTCGATCTCAGAGACTATAAGAGCTAGAGACTCCAGATTTGGTACATAAGCTCGCCTAATCCCCGCGCAGTACAAGTTTGTTTTAGATTTTCGATAACTCTTTCCGTTTCCGATATACACATGTAATCGATAACAACAAAATCTTCAATTTGGAAAATGTTTTGATGCATTTTGAAAGATTAGACTAAATAATGACAAACTATGAAAATTTGATTGAAATCGGTTGAGAAACACTGGAGATATGGAGTATTGAAATTAAGAAGGTATGCACTATACGCGTATACATACACACACTCACACATACTTGCAAGCACTGACTGTATGCGTAAATTATAGGGTTAAGGGTATAGTCTAGTCGGGATTTCTCGACTAAAACCTTCTTACTTGTTTTTTTTGGTTTTTGGTCCGTTTAAATTTTTTGAATAAATATTGATAATATGGAGTATTGAAATTAAGAAGGTATGCACTATACGCGTATACATACACACACTCACACATACTTGCAAGCACTGACTGTATGCGTAAATTATAGGGTTAAGGGTATAGTCTAGTCGGGATTTCTCGACTAAAACCTTCTTACTTGTTTTTTTGGTTTTTGGTCCGCATTGATAAGCCGCGTTAAATAACACTTTGAGCATTGAATACGGGCTCTGTCACGAGTCGTTCGTTCGTTCATTTACTTTGCTATCTGCCGCATAAGCCAGCTGAGCGGCGGATTGACTATTACTATTTTTAGTATTTTGAGTAGCCGCCACAGTTGCTGACATTGGTTGTAAATCTTGGCAATGGCAAAGCTCAATGCGAAGTAGGCGGAGCAGAGCAACCTCGCAACAAAAAGAGGCAAGCAGACAAACGTCATCATGAAAATGTCGAAGTGGTGTAGAGGGGCAGACGAGCGAAGTGTGTCATTTCGATGACAGCAACGACAGGCCATAACTTTATTATCATTTGATGCGGATTCTATCGCATCTGCAGCCGATTGAGTGTGCATTTTGGTGGGGGAAACCGGTTGGATGTCATCATGATTATATTTTATGCGTACTTATGGCCATGTTGATATTGTGACTGGTGTCTGGGTGTTGCCAAAATGTGTAAAAATAAAACAACAACAAAGCATTTAACAAGAGAAAAAGTGTTGCCAAGCAGCGGGAAAAAAGATTTCGGATTGTAAATCAAGTTCTATTACTTGAAAACATAAAAGTATGTTTCTAAATTCGTTCTAATATGTAAAGAGTAGAGTTATCTTTGGATATTCCTTAAGCAAGTTGGCAACACTGCCTCGAGCATGACTCAGCTGTTGTGTGGCTTTTTGTTTGGCAATTGTTCTACACTTGTTGTTCGGCATTCCAGCGAAACTTCAATGATATTCGAGAACGCGAGAGAGACTTGCTGCTTCCATCACGTGCTTTTCAAGTCCAACGAATAATCGACTTGTCGCTCAGTTTCTACTTTGAGCGTTTGTAAACAATGGGCCGGCTTGTTATATCGAAATATTTATGATGTCTCTCGGATTATACAATACCAATTGAGGTTAGGCACGAGTTTTCTTACAGCGCCAAAAAGTGAGTTCATTAGTTTCGTTTCGCGTTATGAATACATATATAGAATATGCATGAATGGTGTAGTTCTATTCAATTGCCCAATACCTTCTATATTATATAGTGTCTGAGCAGGTTCTCTAACAGAAAACTTGCTAATTTAAGAGGCATGAATAACCGTGGAAAAGATCATTGCTCGCTTTGCACAATTAGCGCTCTGAATGCAGTAGTTGTGGAATACTATAGATATACTAATTGGTTTTTAATCAAGAAATCAGCTGTGAATACGTCAGTTAGCGGACAAAAACGGATAAGCTAAGTTTACTTGGTGGAAAGCGTTATCGCAATGAATAGCATAGATATATGAATGTGAATAGTAATCGCACAAATTAGTTGGTTATCTGAATATGAAAACGGCAACGGATAAGCAAGGATAAGAAACAAAACCTTTATCCGATGCGTCGAATCGGCAACGGATAAGCAAGAATAAGTCCCGCACCAATAAATTTACTTATCCGTATATGAAAACGACAACGGATAAGCAAGGATAAGAAACAAAAAATTTATCCGATGCGTCGAATCGGCAACGGATAATCAAAAATAAGTCCCGCACCAATAAATTTACTTATCCGTATATGAAAATGGCAACGGATAAGCACGGATAAGAAACAAAACCTTTATCCGATGCGTCGAATCGGCATCGGATAAGCAAGAATAAGTCCCGCACCAATAAATTTACTTATCCGTATATGAAAACGGCAAAGGATAAGCAAGGATAAGAAAAAAAAACTTTATCCGATGCGTCGAATCGGCAACGGATAAGCAAGAATAAGTCCCGCACCAATAAATTTACTTATCCGTATATGAAAATGGCAACGGATAAGCACGGATAAGAAACAAGAAATTTATCCGATGCGTCGAATCGGCAACGGATAAACAAGGATAAGTCACAAGACCCATAACAGATGCTTTATACGATAACTACCAGATAAATAACATTCCAAAATTGAAGTGAAAATGCATTAAAAACGATTTACTTTCTTCAAAGCTTTCCAAATATTTGTTCAATGCATTTCCTGCTGCCTATACCTCAGATCTAGTCTCTATAAAATATTCGCACGTAAAGCAGCAAATAAATTCTAAATTTTCCGCATTTTATATTGGTTGATTGCAGGCGTCAAACTATTTCTGTTTATTTGGTTTAATGCTAATTAAAGAAACCACAGCTAATTAATTAAGTGGCACAAATTTGGACGTGACATTTACACCAGACGAAAGCCAAGCGACAAACAAATTTCAAAACATCAAGCGTGCGAAAAAAAAAATATTATATAATATAAATATATAAAAATCGTAAATCCAACTAACGAACGCCCACGCAGAGCTTTAAGTGGGTTGGGGAGGGGGAAGGGGGTGAGGTAGGAGAAGATGGGGGCAATTTGAGGTATAAATTGAATTACGCGCGAGCACAGAGCAAACTGCAGATTTCACGCATCGGATAAAGTTTTTGTTTCTTATCCGTGCTTATCCGTTGCCATTTTCATATACGGATAAATAAATTTATTGGTGCGGGACTTATTCTTGCTTATCCGTTGCAGATTCGACGCATCGGATAAATTTGTTGTTTCTTATCCGTGCTTATCCGTTGCCGTTTTCATATACGGATAAGTAAATTTATTGGTGCGGGACTTCTTCTTGCTTATCCGTTGCCGATTCGACCCACCGGATAATAGTTTTTTTTTATTATCCTTTGCCGTTTTCATATACGGATAAGTAAATTTATTGGTGCGGGAATATTGAATTTGCAAAGATAATAAACTGAATGAGGGAATTTTGGGGCAAGAACTGAGGGAGTGAGGGGCAAGAGTAGAGAGACAGAGGGTTAATAGTATGCATGTGAAAATAAACGAGAGAGTGTGATGGCAAAGCTTCTTGCTCGACTGAAAGATACTAATTGCAATTTAAGGTTTCAAAACTGATGACGCTTAAAAGTGTTAATGTGCTATGGCTCTGAACAATATGGTAATAAACCGATGAACAGCAGATATATCTATTGAACTATAAAATAAATAAAAAACTTAAAGAAAATCATGAGAAAGCAAAAATATTCGTAATTCCTTTGTCTTCGTTTCTGTGCAGAGTATAAATAACAAAGCAAAGCTTAAGAATTTTTAAACAACTTAACATTCTTCCACTCTTTGTTGCTGAACTCAATTTCGCATTCTGTCATAAGGCAGTTGAGTTCAGTGCTTAACCGTGAACCTCGCGAGAGATCGAGGCTTGGCGACTGGCGTCTGAGTTGGAAGAGGAAGAAGCTGCCTTTGTACATAATTCACTTTATTCAAATAATGTATAGAGAGTAATATAATAAATGCCTGTATGCTAAATACAATGGGCAGAAATAACTAAACTACGCGCCATTGTCGGCCTCGACAGACACAAGAGGAGAGAGAGAGACAAGCGACTTATTCGGCAAGAGCTGAGGGGCACTCGGCTCGGTGGTTGTTGTGTTGCATTGTTGGGGGCCGGATGTTTTTCGAGCAGCTTCTCGGTGCAAATTGAACTTATCACAATGAAGAGTGACAACAACAATGGCAAATGGCAAATGGCAAATATGAGCGAATGTCGCGTGTTGATATCGTTTGCTTTTGTGCTTAATGCGGAAAATGTCGCAACGGATAATGGGTAAATGGGCAATGGGCCGCAATGAACGTATGTGCTTTAAAAGCCTAACTGCAAGCCACTTGTCGACAACAATAAAGCCGTTTATCCGTGCATGCGGATAATAAGTGGATAGCTGAGAGCAACTTGCACACAAATAACAAATCTTAGATTGAAGAAAGTTTCAGTGATTATTAAGAGGATACAGCTTATCCGGTTGGTTTAAGTGAGACGGGTAAATAATTTAGTATTGCAGATTAAGAGGACTTAAGAGATAGACTTCTAAGGTTAAGCAAATCATGAATACAGCTTATCCGAGTCGACGAATAAAGACGGATAAGAGTTAACGCATCAATGTAATGTTATCCGCTTGTCAAAAGTAAGTGGGACGGATAAAGGTTTGAGTATTGCAGCTTAAGAGGGGTAAAGAGATAGACTTCTAAGGTAAAACAGATCACGAATACACCTTATCCGAGTCGACGGATAAAGGCGGATAAGAGTTAACGCATCAATGTAATGTTATCCGCTTGTCAAAACACAGGAGACAGCTTATCCGGTTGGTTTAAGTGGGACGGATAAAGGTTTGAGCACTGCAGCTTAAGAGGGGTAAAGAGATAGACTTCTAAGGTTAAACAAATCATGAATACAGCTTATCCGAGTCGACGAATAAAGACGGATAAGAGTTAACTGCTCAGTGGAATGTTATCCGCTTGTCAAAACACAGGATACAGCTTATCCGGTTGGTTTAAGTGGGACGGATAAAGGTTTGAGCATTGCAGCTTAAGAGGGGTAAAGAGATAGACTTCTAAGGTAAAGCAGATCACGAATACACCTTATCCGAGTCGACGAATAAAGGCGGATAAGAGTTAACGCATCAATGTAATGTTATCCGCTTGTCAAGTGAGACGGATAAAGGTTTGAGTATTGCAGCTTAAGAGGGGTAAAGAGATAGACTTCTAAGGTAAAGCAGATCACGAATACACCTTATCCGAGTCGACGAATAAAGGCGGATAAGAGTTAACGCATCAATGTAATGTTATCCGCTTACCAAAACACGACTAGTAATGCTTTGAGGTAATGAAATCAGTTCAGAATTGGTTCGTATATCGAGTAAGCAAAATTCGTCTAATCATAATATCATAAACTAACTTAACTTATCCGCCCCTATCGTATATACAAGGCCCGATAACCTTTACAACACACACACAGACACCGCGGCAAACAAAATCAAGGTTAAATTAAATCAAGCAAAATATGTAAAAAAAATATATATACTATTAACGTTTACATCGTACATATGTCGTGTGCAGTTATTAGCTTTTATATTCATTAACTGAAGCAGACAAAATGTGATATGATATTTATATCGCTCGCAAAGTTAACTTTTCTGCAGTTGTTGTTGCACAAATTAATGCCACATCAGACAGAGCCGGACTGAGCCAGACAATTGATTGCTTACTCTCTCTCTCTCTCTCTATCGCGTTATATAGATCTATATACACATATGTTATACATGGTTGTTATTCTTCTCATACATGCATAAATATACTTTCGGCTTTCTCGCTTATAGGAAATTGTGGGCGTATATTTTTTGTTTTTGTTTTTTTGTTATTCTGTCGCGTTGTTATTAACACATTCGAAGCGACAAAGATACACACACAAGTTGCACTTGATTTAATAAATTTGATTAGGATTTATGAGCGTGTGGGTTTTAAGCCTGCATACTCATGATTTTCATACAGTTGGATCATGTGATCAATGCAAACGAACAGAAACCAAAATCATATTGTTGTATCATACAGCGGATAAGAGCGGATAAAGTTGCATTCAAACGGTGCATTTTGTTTGGATCTTTAGAACATATCATTTTCATTACACTTAACTGCTGACAAAAATCATTTGGAAAATATATTTTTAATTCGTTCGATTGTAATAAAATACTTGATAAAAGTTGAGCATTAAACATTTTGCTAATAGCGAATGATATCATTTAGTAAATGAATATTTTATGTCTTATAATTGAATTCAATGTTGCAGTTGCAGTTGTCAGTGTATGAAAAAGTACGCAAACAACATTAAATTTAATCTGCGATTGGGAAAAATACATTCTGTGAAACATAACCCAAAAAACTGTAAAATAATATTAAATATAATGTATATACTCAGATTTAACGCTTTGCACAATATTAATTAAATATTAAATGAATTATTATCGAGTTTATGTCTACAAAAATAACAACGGAAAAGTTGTTTTTAGGCAAAAACATATACGAATAAGAGTACGAAAGTTTGAATACCCTTTAACTAACCATAAGTTTAACTTGCCTAACATATTCTTAGACTTATTTGGGCTGCATTAAATGTATTCTTTCTTTCATTTATTCTATTGTTTGTTTTATTAAGACTTATTTAGAAATCATAAAGGTAGAAACACTTTTTAACAAACATTTTCCCAGTCTCATGATGAACAAGGACAAATTTGACTGTAAAGTTAAGGATAAGTTTATAAAATCACACTGTAGAGTAAAAAGTACACACACTAGTTACATGTGTTTGTGTTTATCCGAATTATCCGAACCTTTCGTTAACAAGCAAATGGCGTGACAGGTCAAATGGCACACGGCACGAACCTATCACCTATAAATAACCCAAGCTCGCTCAGCAATTTAAGCCAACCCAAAAAAACAGGGACAAGAATAGCAACAACCAAAATGGAAACTTAAATAAAACTTATTGATTTTGTGAAACGAAAACACAACTCACCTGCCAGCCACACATACAAAGCGTGTGTTGTTGCATGGGGTGAGTTTTTCATTGGGTTAGTTACATATCTATAAACTTAAAGTTGAATGAACTGAACTAAACACAAAAACTTGATACAAAACAAATGTCAGACGCAACTTAATCGCGTTTTAAGCTGAGTTTTGATCAAGGAGCGCTGATGATTCAGAACATAAATCAGAAATCGATTTACGTGCTGAAGTTCTGTCATCGACTTAAGCGGCACGTACACAAATCACTAGCGACAATATCGATCGTTAGCCGATCTGCGACTTGCTTCGAAACCAAATTGATTCGATTCTGCATTTCAAGTTTAGTTTGCAACTTGACTACTCTCACTTAAGAGGGGTATAACAAGTAAAGCATGCATTTTGTTAGGGGTTAAAGAAAAAGAAAACTTGGAAGATGAAGAATTTTCCTTATAATTTTAAGATTTTATTTCAATGTATTATTTATTTATTTATTAAAATATGCCAACTTCCATGAAATTTCATTCGAAATCAAACTTTACTAATTTTTTGTAACAGCTAGTATTTTATTATTAATTATTAAATATATTATATGATTTTCATATATTTTTAAAGAAAAAGAAAACTTGTTCCCGCATATACGAAAGATTTGGAAGATGAAGAATTTTCCATATAATTTTAAGATTTTATTTCAATGTATTATTTATTTATTTCCATGAAATTTCATTCGAAATCAAAGCTAATATTTTTTATAACAGCTAGTATTTTATTATTAATTATTAAATATATTATATGATTTTTTATATATTTTTTTTTTTAACAAAGTAAAGCATGCATTTTGTTAGGGGTTAAAGAAAAAGAAAACTTGTTCCCGATTTGGAAGATGAAGAATTTTCCATATAATTTTAAGATTTTATTTCAATGTATTATTTATTTATCTCCCTGAAATTTCATTCGAAATCAAAGCTAATATTTTTTATAACAGCTAGTATTTTGTTATTAATTATTAAATATATTATATTTATATTATATTTTTCATATATATATATATTTTTTTAATTTTAAGATTTTATTTCAATGTATTATTTATTTATTTATTAAAATACGCCAACTTCCATGAAATTTCATTCGAAATCCAAGCTAATATTTTTTATAACAGCTAGTATTTTATTATTAATTATTAAATATATTATATGATTTTTCATATATATTTTATTAACAAAGTAAAGCATGAATTTTGTTAGGGGTTAAAGAAAAAGAAAACTTGGAAGATGAAGAATTTTCCATAATTTTAAGATTTTATTTCAATGTATTATTTATTTATTTCTTAAAATACGCCAACTTCCATGAAATTTAATTCCAAATCAACAGTACTAATTTTTTGTAACAGCTAGTATTTTATTATTAACTATTAAATATATTATATGATTTTCATATATTTTTAAAGAAAAAGAAAACTTGTTCCCGCATATACGAAAGATTTGGAAGATGAAGAATTTTCCATATAATTTTAAGATTTTATTTCAATGTATTATTTATTTATTTCCATGAAATTGCATTCGAAATCAATGCTAATATTTTTTATAACAGCTAGTATTTTATTATTAATTATTAAATATATTATATGATTTTCATATATTTTTAAAGAAAAATAAAACTTTTTCCCGCATATACGAAAGTTTTGGAAGATGAAGAATTTTCCATATAATTTTAAGATTTTATTTCAATGTATTATTTATTTATTTCCATGAAATTTCATTCGAAATCAATGCTAATATTTTTTATAACAGCTAGTATTTTATTATTAATTATTAAAAATGATTTTTCATATATTTTTTAAAATGTAAATTTACTAAAAATAGAAATAAATCCCCCAAAAAAAGAGCATCTTAACTTTGATTAGGCAGTTTCAATAGCCTATTAACTGTTTTTTTATGCGCCTGACTAAAATGGAATCGGTAATTGCTATATTTTTGCAGTTGATTGCTTACCGGCGAGCCTTATGCGAATATTTTTCGAAAGCATTAGCGAGAAAAAAATACTTTTAAAAGTCGTTTTGCGACTGGACCACCGCCCTGTGGATGCAGTTTAAAGTCACTTTTTTCGAGTTGAGTAAATGATTCGACGGTCAGTTGTGACAGCTACGCAATGCATAATTTGTCTATGCGCCAAGTCACAGTGATTAAGTAAGATACAAATATTTCCAAACAGTAACTAAAGGTTTTTGCTTAAAGTCAATTTTGTTTTGAACCTAGTGAACCGGTTAATTGGGTCGTTGGCGCCAGAGATAAGATAAAACGAAGCTATTTGCCCAAGAAATTGATTTTTCCGCTGCTTTATTTTGCTTTTCTACGAAACTTTCGGGGCATAAAGTTCACGCAAAGCTCGAAAAAGTAACTGTAAATTAGTTCATTTTCAACATTTATGGCAACTTTGAACATAAAGCAAATATTTTGGCAGTGCAAACTTTATGATTTCAGCCAAAGTTGTGAGTGGGTGGAGTTCTTCTTCGTAGAACATTATCTAAATCACGTCGTAAGCTTATAAAAAACTTTTAAATTTCCTCATAGACGAATAAACTTTGAATTGTGAGTCATAAAAGTAAAAAAAAAATAATTATATGTTTTTTTTTGGGTAATAAGAAGCATGTAGTTTTTTCTACGAAGATAACATAAGCTACCGCACGCACTCGATATAATGTACAACAGATTTAAAAATATTTTTAAGTGAAGAAACTTAGGAAAGAATAATGTATATTTCGGAAGTGTTCACCAAGGCGAGGTTCCACTGTTTCTCGAAGTGTTTATATCAACACTTTAGGACTCATCATTTCTTCAAAGCGAGGTTCCACTGTTTTTCTAATTGTTTTTATCAACATTTTAGGACTCATCATTTCACCAAAGCGAGGTTCCACTGCTTTTCTAATTGTTTATATCAAAATTTTAGGAATCAACATTTCACCACAGCGAGGTTCCACTGTTTCTCGAAGTGTTTATATCAACATTTTAGGACTCATCATTTCACCAAAGCGAGGTTTCACTGTTTTTCGAAGTGTTTATATCAACATTTTAGGACTCATCACTTCACCAAAGCGAGGTTCCACTGTTTATATCAACATTTTAGGACTCATCATTTCACCAAAGCAAAGTTCCACTGTTTCTCGAAGTGTTTATATCAAAATTTTAGGACTCATCATTTCACCAAAGCGAGGTTCCACTGTTTTTCTAATTGTTTTTATCAACATTTTAGGACTCATCATTTCACCAAATCGAGGTTCCACTGTTTTTCTAAGTGTTTATATCAACATTTTAGGAATCATCATTTCACCAAAGCGAGGTTCCACTGTTTATATCAACATTTTAGGACTCATCATTTTTTACGCATAATTTAAAGCCCCCTTCTTAATCGTAAAACAAATAAATGTCAAAAATATCGTAAATTGCGCAAGGTTAGAATCGTTGTAACTGTCTATCTAATCATTGTCATTTGGACATCAACAACTGTGAAAACTATATAAAAATGATAATAAGTGAACAACACAAAAATATGATGAAAATTTATAGTTTTTGTGAAACAAAAAAATACCCAACTATGTATTCATAAATTTACGATCAGAATCTACGTGATTGAGTCATCGAAAACGTTGTTAAAAAGCAACTCTTCGCCAATTGAGTCATAGAAAAGGTCAGAAATACTATTTGGGAAGAACTCAACGCAAGAGCAGCACGTTGGAGAGAGATAGAGCGATATGAGCGATGCACTTACCTGATGTTTGATGTGTTTAGTTTTTTTCTTCGTTGCTCTTTCGTCGTCTGCTTCTTTCTGCTTTTTTTTTTTGTCTGCTGCGATGCTGCAGTTGTCGATAATCGTTTTCGTTATGTTGTTGTTGTTTTTTTTGGGGGGGATTCTTATGCTATTCTCTCCTTCTCTTTTCAACACACTCACTCACTCTGTTTGATGTTTTTGTTTTTTTTTTCTTCTTTTCTTTGAAATTCCTTTTTTTGCTGCTGCTGCTTGCACACACGCGTTTTGTTTTGCTTGCCTCGTTCGTTTGTGTTTTCACTTTCACAGGTAAATTCTACGCCAGGAAATAAGGTTAAAAGAGAGAATTTTTTTTATTGGCTGTAACAGCATACAAAAAATAGCTGTTGTTGCGAAATATTTGTACTTCTTTTTGTTGTTTTGCTTTGCTATAGAGAATGCACGTTTGGGACCTTTTGCTTCACACTTGTCGAGGAACAACCGCAGGAGCGGCGACTACCTTACGATGCGAGAGTTAAAAATCAACTGAATTGTGACGTTATGGCCAGGCCGCCACTGAGGCGTGAGCGCGCATTTGATACCGTTACGGCGAGAGAGAGAGTGTGATGGGCGAAGAGCGACAAAATTGCGCAAGTGTGCGTGTGTGTGTGCGACCCACTCTCTTTCTCACTCACGCGTCTAAAGAACTTAATGCATATGTGTGGGTGATTTTTAGATTTTTTGTAAGACGTTTGTATACGTATGTGCGTATTCTTATTCCTATGTGTACCTCTTTACCGGCTGATTAGTTTCTAATATGCTTCTTGTTGACAGCAACAGTGATTATTCTTAGTGGTGCACCGATCGCTCTTGTTGTGTTGAATACCAAATATTTGCCTACTGCACAAATTGCAGTGCACGCTCATTACACGTGGTTTTTACTTTATTGCAGCTTCACGCAACGCAAATTCCCACACACACTCAAGCACAAAAATACCCACACGAACACCGAAAACGTAACACGTCACAATAACAACAACAACGCAGCAACAGCAACTTGCTCTCTGTAGCAAAAAATAACATTGCTTTGACTCTCTCTCTCACTCACATCTCTCACTTCGCATTGGAGTTGTTGTTGGGCGCATATAAAAATCTGTTGTACAATAAAACTGCGTACACTTTTATTGTGTTAAGGCATTTAGTTAGCACCTTACTTTATTAATAATTGCCCCGACAACTGACGCACAAGGTGTGAATTATTAAGTTTTTGCCCGCCTTTTAAAGCTGACAACTGTTAAAATAAACAATTAAACTTAGCGGTATTTAACAAAATACTTGCGTATTTTTCTTTATATAAAAACTTTAAAAAAATCTAGGGACTGTCCAACGTTTACAAGTGTGTGTGCGGCCAGGCCTCCACACACACACACACACACATACACTCAAACTTGCTCACTCACGCACATTAGAAAAGCGACACAATTGCAGATTTGGCCTAATTTGATGAGCAGCAGCCAAGACGACATTGATAAGCACTGCGTTTACCTCTCACCACTTTTATTACGCACGCTGTTGCATGTTTCTTGCTATTTTCTTGAATTTCTTTTATTGTTTACTTGTTACAAATGAATAATGCCCGCGACACAAGCAAATGTCAACTAACTGTTAAGTTAACAGACTCTGGGAGAGCGCAGCTGTGTTAGCAGTAAACTGGAGTGTTCACAGAAACTGTTACTTCGATAAGTACAAAGTCACAGTGACAAAGCAATGAGAATGTAATGTAATAATAATAATCTGTATTACATTCTCATTGTGACAAAGTATTAATGTTTAAATAAAAAAGTAATATAAGTGAAATAAATTGATTTAACGGGGATTATGTTAGTACAAATATTTAGTTTTGTTGTGTGCTCAAAAAAGTAAGTAAAGCAAGACAGCTATACAATTTTGGCTGCTCAGCTCTACTGTTAAAGTTGTGTTAACATAGGGAGAACATAAATGTTAAATGGCTGCATATTTATCGCAATCGATTGCAGCCTGCTTAAGGCGCGCATTTAAAACTCCCAAAGTGAAAAAAACTGTTTTAATAAATTCAATAATAACTTGTAGGATTATGTTAGTACAAATATTGAGTGTTGTTGTGTGCTCTAAAAAGCAAGTAAAGCAAGACAGCTATACAATTTTGGCTGACTTTAACAGTGAGCTGCTGTTAAAGTTGTGTTAACATTGAGAGAACATAAATGTTAACGCGTTATGGAAATGGCTGCATATTTATCGCAATCTACTGTTAAAGTTGTGTTAACATTGTGATAACATAAATGTTAACGCGTTATCAAAATGGCTGCATATTTATCGCAATCTACTGTTAAAGTTGTGTTAACATAGGGAGAACATAAATGTTAACGCGTTATCGAAAGGGCTGCGTATTTATCGCAATCGATTGCAGCACACGTTGGCGCGCATTTAAAACTCCCAAAGTGAAAAAAAGTGTTTTAATAATCTCTTAGTAACTTGTAGTCTTAATCTCAATTGTGCAAGATTATTCTAATATTATGCTGCACATCTCATTGTTCTTCTGATTCAATACAAAAGTGCATCCGGCCGTCTTATGCGTCCAACTGGAACGCAAATGCTTGGCATAAGCCTGCTCCACGGCTTGCAAATAAACCGAGCGAGTATTGGTCTGACTGCGAAATAGATGGTGTTAAAAGTGGCTTCCAGTTTTTTTGTGTGTACTTACGTGAGTAACTGTTCGGGTCGCTGGAGTTGCATGCAGAGCTTGATGCCACTGTAGAAGTCCAGATCCGCCTGCAAGCTGAGTTTGGGTTCGTGTCGGAGCGTCAGATCCTGCACCAATTTGGCATAGGTGAAGCCCACAGCTATGTGAGAGACGACAGCGCTGCCAGTGCTGGAAAGGACAGAATTAACTAGGAGATTCCCAACTAATCCTCTTTTGTAACTCACTTTTGCTGGATTTCCGTTTGAGCATTGCGATTCCAGAGACTGAAACCCACTTTGCCATTGAGATCGACACTGCGGGCGCCCAGGACACGCCAGTGGAGCGTGGCACCCGAGGCCAGGACAATGTAGTGCTCGTGATCCTGTGCCAGGGTGGTCGCCTGATAGGCAGGCGTTGGCTCCGACGCCGTGCCGCTCCAGACATGACCCATCAGCTCCGCTTTGCCATTGAAGAAGATCAGTGGACGCAGTTGCGCACCCTGCACACTAATCTCCATGCCCGCCGTGACGGCTTCCTCCAGCTCCAGCTCATCATCGGCCGGAAAGCGATCACCACCCTTGTCTCCCTCATCATCACCCACAATGGCGCCCAGTCCGGCCGTATAGATGCCCAGCTTGAAGCTGCTGGCCGCGGCGCGTCCAGCGTGCAGCAGGAACTCGACGGAGCCGCGCTTCAGTATGCCCTGACTCACCTCCTGGACGCTGAGCAGTGACTCATTGAACGCCGGAGCCTGGGACAGCTGGCGCGAGAGCACAGTGGTCAGACCTAAGAAGGAAAGGGAATCAAATGAGCATTAAGTCGGATCGAATCCACTTGAAAGTTCACCTCTTTGTGCCAGCACATGGTAGTTATTGATATGACCTCGACTACCCAAAGCCGCCTTGAACATACCACGGAAACGTGGACAGATCTCGGCCAGCAGGCGCAGCTTCTGCAGCACATACGTCTTCAGCTCAAACTGGCGATCCGTCGAGCCCAAATAGTCCAGCAGCTGACCCAGTTGCTCGGCACTGCAACCCCCCCCCAGCAGCATGTCCAGCGCCAGGCTGCGGGCGGAGCTATCGAAGCGCCGCTGGCGCTGATAGAAAATGCTCTCGAAGAGCTGGCGATGTGGCGCCGCAAAGCTGGCAGCTGGAAAGGATTTCAATGCCTGCAGCGCAGCCACCGAGAGCTTGGGTTCGGCGGCGTCTACTGCCCGTTGGAGCAGTGCATCGATGGTCAGCGGATCCTGCAGATTCTGCAGAGCGCGCAGGTAGCGTTGGGGTTCCTGGGCGCTGCCGAGTCCTTCGAGCAGATGCTGGCGTATTTGTTGCAGCAGCGGATCGGTCGCATCCAAGCCGCTGTGGCGGGTGAGTGTGGCCAGCGCTTGGAGCACAGTGTCCCGGAGTGGGGCATGCTCCTGGAGCAGCTGTGGCTGCTGCAGCCAGGCGAAGAGATGCTCCAGGATGCTGCGTTCCGGATGTGTGCCGACTGCCAGCGCTTGCAGGTACTTCTCCAGCAGGTCCAGCGAGGCTGGAGGCGTCTCGGCGCCCTGGTAGAAGTGGGTGAAGCTGGCATTGTGTGCTTGAAAGGTTTGCACCGCTCCCAGCAGATCGACCAGCTGTGGGGCAAGCTGCTGGTGGGTTTGCAGCAGTGCCTCGAACTCCGGCTGCTTGGTGATCCTGGCCAGCGGCAGCAGCTGGACAAAGCGCAAGGCTAGCGAGGATTTGCCCACATGCGCCGAGGCCAGCTCCTGGACAGCCCGCTCCAGTTGCTCCAGCAGCTGTGAAAGGCAGACTGTTAAAGATTTGCTTTCAAGGATTTGAATCCTTACCGTTTCCTGCTTCAGCTCACTGATAAGGCCATCCACATCCGCCTCCAGGTCAAAGACGCGATACCATTCGAGCAGGCTCTGGATGGCAGCCTCCAAAGTGGATTGCTCCAGCTGTGGTGGCTGCTGCGCGCCCAGTGCCACATGTTGCAGCTGCAGCTTGCCGCGCACCAGGCTGCCAGCATCGGGCTTGGCGGCCAGCGTCAGACGATGCGTCTCCTCGGAGTCGGCCAGCAGTAAAGCGCCATCTGCCGACAGTTCGTAGTTGACCAGCTCTTGTGAGTGTTGGACAACGCCCAAAGCCGGCTCCGGCTGATAGCTGACACGCAAATCCCACAAACCGCAATCCCTTTTCGTTTTCTCAATGCGCGTCGAGGATCTCACATTATAGTGCACCCGACAGGAACCGGCAACATCGCCCGTATTGTGTTGCAGCTGCAACAATGCTGCAATGCCGCGCTCCAAGTTCAGCAGCGACTGATCCCGCGAAGTATGCGCTATCAGCTGTTGGGGTTGACCTTTGACCAGCGCTATGTAGAAGGGTCGATCGGGCAGACTGTTGATCTGACGCTGCTGCTTGTCGCTGCTGATGCTGCTTTGGCTGAAGTAGATCTCGAGCAGCTGCTCATCGTTGTTGTTGTTGTGCCACACGGAGTTAACTAGAAGCTGCGACTCAAAGCTGTAGCTCAGATCCTTTGCTTGGGCGCCATTGAGTGGTTCGAGGCTGACTTGGCTGAGAAGCTTGAAGTGTTGCTGGGAGGCGGCTGGTATGAGCGAGGCGCTGGCCGCAGCTAAGAAGGGTGGGAGGAGGGAGAGAACGATACACGTCATTAGCAACAAACAAAACTTTCGCATAGCGAGGCGCGCCTAAGTGCGCGCTTAGTTTAAAAGGTTATCAAAAAGTCGCTGTTGCTGCTGCTTCTTCCTGTTAACTCTGCCGCTCTCTCGCTCTGTATGTATGTGTGCACTATTATGGCTATTTGTTGCTATATTTAGCAACAAACAAAACTTTTACATAGCGAGGCGCGCCTAAGTGCGCGCTTAGTTTAAAAGGTTATCAAAAAGTCGCTTCTTCTTCCGCCAAATCAGCTGTTAACTCTGCCGCTCTCTCGCTCACTGTATGTATGTGTGCACTGTTATGGCTATTTGTTGCTATATTTTAGGCATTTAGCAACAAACAAAACTTTCACATAGCGAGGCGCGCCCAAGTGCGCGCTTAGTTTAAAAGGTTATCAAAAAGTCGCTTCTTCTTCCGCCAAATCAGCTGTTAACTCTCCCGCTCTCTCGCTCTGTATGTATGTGTGCACTGTTATGGCTATTTGTTGCTATATTTTAGGCATGTGCGCGTGCGTGCGTGTTTGTTTGCTTGCTTTCGTTACAACAACAATAAGTTCATTCAACTCTACATTCTTTTCTCGAACTTCTTAACAAATTACTCACCCAAACAGCTTAACAGCAGCAAAAGCAAACAAAAAGTGTTGTTGTTGTTGTTGCTGCTGCTGTTAGTTTGCCGGCGTTGCTGCATTTCTTTGTTTTTGTTCACACTTAACGCAATTGATAATAGAATTAAAATGTGTGCATTGATTGATCGTTGTAGCTTTCTTGCCGCTCGCGAGCGCTCTAATTGAACTTTAATGTCTCATTAGATTTCCGGCTCGTTTGACTGCTCAATGTGAACTAACAGAGGCGTATTTTTCGAGCGTGGTATTTTTTTTGTACAACGAAAACGGTCACGCTGGTTTGGGAGAGTTGCCACATCGATGAAAACAGAATGTTGATTTTAAATGTTAGCCGTTGAAAATAATTTGAAATTATTAAAATTATGCAAATATAAAATGAAAATAATAAAAATGCACTTAAAATAAAGCTGGGGAAACATAAGTATTTACACACTATACATTCTTTAGCAGTTTTCTTATCAATAACCAAATAACAGTTACAAATAATCTGATAAAAAAAGGGACACACCGCTGTTGACATATAATAAACGACCAGAAGATTTAATTTATGTTGACTTTACAGGAAAAAAAGTGATATGCGTTAATGCAAAAGGCAAATAAGGGCAGAGAGAAAGGTAAATATATAAAGGCAATAATAATAATCGGAACGCAACGGACATATGTGTAGAAGTACAGTGAACTCTGGTTAGTAAAGAACACGTGAGTTCACTTTACCACAAAATAAATCTTTTTTTTTTATATTTATTTTTAAAAAATGAAAAAATCAAAAAAAAAAATATTTATTTTTTATTTTTTTTATTAACATGCCAGTGACCACTGTACGCAGTATATTAATAGCTATGCAGCGATAAGTGTGGCCAGACGGACATAATTGACATGGCTGCAGCTGAGTCAATGCAAACTCCACGGAACAGTTTATCAGCAGAGATGGAGAACAACAACAACAACAACACAAAGAGAACGCAGCTTGAGTGCGGCTGTCACTTAAGGCAAACATATGTTTCGTTACAAATTGAACGAGCGACCGCAACGACTTAAACTTTTAGCTTATCAGTGGCTGCTCTTGATAACAACAACAACAACAACAGCAACAACAATGCGAACAGAGTGCAGACAGGCAAACGAAAATTAACAAAAACTAAATTTAAACACGTCTTGCTGCGGTCGAGAATGCGATTGAACAGCTAGACGTGAGTGAGAGCGAGAGCGAGTGCGAGAGAGAGGCTGAGTGGGAGAGAGCGCGTTTCATTAGCTGCTGCAGCTGCAGTAGCAGAGCTGCTCACTGCGGTCGTTTGGCAAGGTTAACGGTGCGTATGTGCGGTGAATCAGAAGTGTTGAATAGGTGAGAGAGGGAGGCATCACAATTGGCATAGGGTGCGAAAATGGGAATATGGAAGGCAAGAAGAATGTGAGCTAGACAATGGGCAGCATTGGACCAAACCAAGCGCTTACTAACTGTACTCTGCGAGAGATTTTACTGCCGAGATGTGGAGGGAAGGAATAAGATGCTTATTGCTAAGACGGCACAGTGGAACTTAGTTGATGAATGTCAAGTGATTGAAAAAGTTTAGATGTTTAAATGCATTAATTGCTTGATGATGTTATTATTTTATGAATTATTTGATAAAAAAAATACTAAAAAAACCAAATAAAAAGTTTACAATAAATGCATTAATTTAATTTGCTGATGTTATTATTTTATGAATTATTTGATAAGAAAAAATACTAAAAAAAAACCAAATAAAGTTGTTTTCATATATAACAAATCATTGAGTGACAACTTATTTAAATGTTATATAAATAACTGTTTGTATAACACTTTAATATAAATATCACACTCATACAACTTGCACACGGACAAAAACAAAAGACTTATAAATTTACAGTTTTATGTGTAATGTTTTTTTTGTCATCGATTGCCCATACCGTTACACCTGCGCTCAGTGCTCAACGTCAACGTCGACGTCAGCGCTGCGTCGATGCGGTGTGAACAGGCAAAGGCAAACAAGCAAATAAACAAACAATCCAAGTGCGGATGAAAGGGCGAACCGTTGCCTGTATGTGTGTGTGCGTGTGCAGCTTTCGGTCAAGCTTTGCAATATGTGTGTGTGTGTTCTAAAGATAGAACGAGAAGGAAACAGAGTGGAGTGAGATTTTACGTGTGTGTGTATATGTGCGCTGTGGTTTGTTGTTGTCGTCGTTGCTATTCTTGTTGCTGACCTCTCCACTAAGTGGTTGTGCAAGAGTGAGAGAGAGAGAGAGGTGTGGTGGGATTGTGTTGCTGGTATTGGTAGCCTGGCGCAGCAGGAAACAATTAGCTCTAAATAAAATTTCAAAATAAGCAACTGTTTGCGCTTAAATCCGGTGGCAGCAAAACGAGGCGTGTGTGTGCACGCGATTGCTTTTAGCCCCAGCAACAACAACAGCAACAACAACAACAGCAGCAACAATACAAATATCAACAACAACAACAATCGCCACATAAATAGATACCATGCTATCACTTAATTACGGTATTTAAATGAGCAACAAATGATATGATAGAATTTCAATGCTTTACACACACGCACGCACACAAACACACACACACATATATTTAGACTCGTTTACGCTTTCCAAAAGTTTTGTGAATTATTGTTACGGTTTCCGTTTATACAACAACTAGTAGATATTTTAATTGTATTTAGGAATTTTCTATGTACATTCATGTATTTATGCTTGTGTGTGAGTTGAATTCACGAATTGAGCTTTGCGTATTAAGCTTGCATTTACATTTATTTACACACAAACGCATAGACATGCACGCTGAAAAGTATGCAACATTTTAATATATATTACAACAATGTTGGGATATGGAATTTGCGAGAGGAAAGTTTTTTTTTTGTTAAAATAACTGAATTTTCTTAAAGAAACGTTTAGTTTTATAAAATATTTAATCTCAAAAATTCAGAAAAATAGAAATTCTAATTTTTTTTCCCATCTTTTTTTTTTTTTAAAAAAAAATATTTTCCCTCCAAAAATTACTCCACTGTGCACAGTGAGTAACTTTATTATTTTAAAAAAAAATATTTTCCCTCCAAAAATTACTAAAATTACTCCACTGTGCACAGTGTGTAACTAAACTTTGCTATTTTTTTTTTGGTTTTCTTCGGATATTTGCTGTTGAAAATGTAATTGAAATTTTAGGCGCACAAAACACTAATTGAAATTGTTGCATTATGCAAAAATTGCAAATGGCAGCCACAGAAAATGCTAATTAAAATATATGCAACACGCATACAAACATATATACACATATATGGTATTAGCCGCATTTTTCAGTTGACCGAAAAATGCGAAACGTTCGAAAAAAGCAGCGTAAATAATTGAATTATAATAATTAAACGACAAAGTGACAAAAACAACAACAAAAATTTATCAATTGAGCGAAACTTCATACTCAAAATTTAACTGTTGACCCAATTAGAATAATATATATATATATCCAAATATTTGGTTCAGTCTCGGGTCAAATTATGTATAGATAAAACGTTTACGGGTCGACAAAAAGTTTGCCCGAGTTCATTTTTTGTTTGTTTGTTTGTTTAACACATTTCAGGAACTTTAATCCTTGTGCGGATTGTGCACAGTATTTCATTTAGCTGTAAACAAAACGCAATTCGCATATTAATGCACCCAAACTGAGGCGAAAAAAATAAATAGTAACGGGTTTATTTACTTTATGCATTTTTAAGCCCGTTTGATTTATTTAATAGCAAGCATATTATTTGGATTATTTTTGGGATGTGATTATTATGACATAAAACAGTGTTGTTTGTCTTTAGATTTTGGAAAAGTCTGGAAATACATAATTGCTACTTTAAAATTTTTTAAAATATTTTTTCCCTTTGTTTTAACTCTGAAAAGTTGTTTCTAATTGAAAGCTCTTTGGAAAAAAGCAACTCTGGGTTTTATGTTATATTAAATTCCATGTTAATTGCAGTTTATTGCCAGCTTCAAAAACAGCTTACCCGAAACAAAATATTTCTATAAAGTTCACTCTTCCTTAAACCACCTCTCTCTCTCGCCCCTGCCATACAAAATTAGTATTTTGTGTCCTTTTTTTGAGTTATTTTGTGGCTTTTTCGCCTGTAGTGCAAACAAAGTTTTAAATTTTTCGTGCTAAATGAAAATGAAATACCAACAGCTCGCAGCCCACAGTCCACACAGTTCTAAAAGGTGCTCTCACACACACGCACACGAGCGCACACATGTATACACACTGTAACATGCATTTATACAAACACGCAAATTATGCAAACGGCCACCGCAAATAACATAAATTTCACAAACTCGTCGGCCCGCAACGCACCTGACGAGCAGCGTGAAGGGAGTGCAAAGCAGAGCGAGCAGGAGCCGACGGCAAAAACGACGACAATGAAGGTGTTTGAAGCCAAACTTCGAATAGAAATGTAAGCGACTGCACGTACATACATACAAACAGACATATAAGAGTGTGTGTGTATGCCTGCGTGCCTGTGCATTAATTCTGCATTTGTGTATTTAAAGCGAAAATAACTTCATATAAGCAGCCGCTTTTGATTTCATCTTCTTGCAAACAGCTTGTTTTCGTTTCGGTTTTCTTGTTCCTCTTTTTGCACGTTGTTGTTGTTACCATAATAATAAAGGCAAGCTTACGAGTGCTGACAACAGTGTCAATACAAATACAAAGCACAAGAGCAACTGAGCTGCAGAGAGTTGTCCCAATTGTCGTAAATTTGTATTGACAATCGAAAGAGAAGCGATTGAGTAAAAGCTGAACGAAGTGTAAATGCACTTTAAACCTGTATTGATTAAGCATTTAAGTATATTACAAAACGCATTATTTTTAATGTTTGTGTAGCCTGAATATAAGCTCTTAAGTGTATTAATTCAAAAGCCGCCGTAGTAAACTTTTAAGTGAATAATTTAACGTAAAATTAAGTAATCCTACAATCCCACACACAACGACACGCAACAGTGGTTTCATAGCTCATGTGACCCGTTGGGAGTGTAAAAAAAATCAGCAGCATGCGCTTAAAACCAAAGATCAACAAAGCGTTTAAAGTTATGACATGTTCCCACTGTTTCCCACTCTTTCCCACTGTTTCCCACTGTTTGTCTGTGTGCTTACAGTGGCGCATTCGCTTGCCCTTGCCCAGAGCTTCTTTTTCTCGTAAGTTGCTGACATTAATGCGCTTAATTAAAGCAGAGCGCGCGAATGTCAACAGCAACAGCAACAGCAACAACAACAACAGAAACAAAACGGCACTACAAAAATAACAGAGACGGATAGAGAGAGAGAGAGTCACACATGCAATTTGCATTGCTGAGCTCATGTGAAGAGGGGAATACACACCACTTGACTCCCCTGCGGCCATCACTAGAACAAAATGGCAGTCGAAAAAAAAAAATTGCAAGCGTTGAGTTGATTTTTCTTTTTTATTTTGATGTGAATGCGTTTGAGTGGCTTTTTTTGTTGTTGTTGTTGTGCGCGAGATTAAATCAAATCAAATTGAAGCGGCGAACGGACGAATGGCGACGACAAAGCAGAAAATTAAACTGCAAACCGAGCGGCGAAGGAGATTTTTTGCATTCCCATTTCAAACAATGCAATACAAATTGGGTCAAAGATCAAGTGGAGCTCAGCAGCAGCAGCAGCAGAAGCAAAAGCAAAAGCAAAAGCAACAATAAAGATTCCAAATAGAGTTGTGCGGCGGGTAGAAACAACGTTGACGACGCAGCGGCGCGTGGCATGCACATGAATGCAGTAGCAGAGGCCAGAGAGCGAGGTGCTGTGTGGTGTAGTGTGGTGAAGTGTGGTGTAGTGTGGGGTGAGGCCAGAGCATAGGTCGCGCTTGCTAGGCATGATGGATATGCTTACACACACACACACATACACACAAGCGAGTGCAGAGAAGCAGCAAGCAAGAGACGGGCACAAGAAAAGATTAAGAAATGTGCGCGTCAGTTTTCTATGTTGTTGTTGTTGTTGTTGTTGTTATAACTGCTGCAGCTGGGTTCCATGTGCATGAGCATGCATATGCAAAGTAGTAGTTGATAAAGCAGAGAGCGAGCGAGACGGAAAGAGATGCCGCATTGCTTGTCAGCGCCACAGCTGTGACTAAGCGGCGCATAACTACCAACTGTGAACTGTGAACGGAGTAAGCTTCTGCTGCTGCTTCCTCTAACTTCTTTCTCTCTCTCGCTCTCTTTCTCGCACACGCTGTCTATCGCTGCATCTACGCGCCATGCCTTCCTGTCGCTTTCGCCGTGGATTTTTTTTTTTTCGCCAATGCATTTTGCAGTCTTTCTTTTTGGCATGCTCGTAGGCGTTGATGATACTACATAGCATAGCATAGCAGCAGCAACAACAAATACCGTAAGGCACTGCCAAGGCATGCACAGTGGTGCAATAGTGCGTAAATACTGAGATGAAAAATGAGGTAAGTGAAAATATATGCGGAAATTTTATTATTTATTATTATTATTTATTATTATTATTTATTAATATTATTTATTATTATTATTTATTATTTTTGTTTTAGTTTTTTTTTTTAGCAATTTACATCAGATATATATATTAAGTAGTTTGTTTTTTACGATAACAGACTTTTATTTGGAGAGAAATAAATGAAATTTATTTATTTATAGTTAAGTTTAAGTAACAAGTATGAAATTATTTTATTTTTCATTTATTAAATGTATTTTTTGAACCAACAATTATGAATATTATGGAAAATCATTGCAAATAAGTTAGAAAGGAAAACGAGTTTTAAGAAATTGTTTTTGCTTGAGAAACCCAACAACATTTATGCACTGTGCCTTATCTAGATAGCAATTTATCTTTTTCATTGACTGAGTTATTTATTCAACCATTGCCAATCAAATTGTGACCACTGTGCGCACTGCAGACGCTGTCGCTGCCAGCACCGAAAACCATCAAAGTGCAAAATTGCACGAAAATATGCAAAAACGGCCAAATGATTGTGGCTCAGTTGTGCTCGCGAGCATTGCATCAAAACCATCAGCCCCCCCCCCCCCCCCAAAAAAAAAAAAACCAAACCAAACCAAAGCAAACCAAGCCAAACCAAAGGCATACCACACCGCTCCCCCCTCCCCCTCCCCTTCCAAACCATTTCCCGTTCTGGTTTTTCCCCTTTGTTTGTCTGTGTGTGTGTGTGTGTGGGTGTAGGTCGCCGGTTCAGTCCTGAATCCGGGCATGCATGCAACGAAAATGAAATTAAGTCAAGACGGTAGTCACATTAATCGACCCCGCCCACTGCCACCCCTTCGCCCCCCCCACCACTTGACAGCAGCGGCTTTGCTAGATTTATTTTCCCTTTTGTTGTTGTTGCTGTTGTTGCCAGTGCTGCTGCCGTTGATTTTCACTTCTTAACAACAATTAAGCGCGCACATAAGTCAAAACCGCAACAACAACAACAACAATGGGCACAACAAAATGGAGCACACACAAAGTGGGCGAAAAAAACGAACTCAAAGAAGAAAGCATGAAAGAAAAAGTACGTCAAGTTTGTAAAGAGTGCTTGACCTGGGAGGCACCCTGTATGCGAAAGCTTTAAGCTTGCATACATTAATTTGATTATGCATCATTAAGCAGATGTGTGGATTTAGGTTTTCAGAAGCTTTGAGGACTTTGGTGAGTTTTGAGGTTAGGTTTTTGTTGAAAGAGGAAGAAAATTCGACAAATTAGTAAATAATAACAATAATAATAATAATAATAATAATAACAATGAATAATAACAAATTCATTCAAATATTATATTACTTCTCCATATAGTTTGTTATAGATTAGGTAGATTTAAATAAAATAATAATAATAGTTAAATAAATATATCACAATTTTGTGCGCATATTTCTGTTCAACTTTTGCTTTAGGAATTTGAAAAAAAAGATGAAAATCTGGTGATACATATTTTTATTTATTTTTTGATTTTGAATTTTTTTTAAAATTTTTTTTTTTGATTTTTTTTTTTTAATGTTTAATGCTATTAAATGGTTTTCAATTGTTTTTTTTCTGGATTTCAAATATTTTACAGTTTTGAAACATTTTGGATTATAAATCTACTTTGTATTGATTTTTTTTTTGTATTTCTTAAGTAAAATTCTTTATTTTAATACTATTTAATGTTTTAATTCAATTATTTTTGGAATAAAGTAAGTAAACTTTCCGACAAAAATCATCTTCTCTTTATCTTACTTAATATAAGCTCTTAAGTGTATTAATTCAAAAGCCGCCATGCTTTAGGAATTTGAAAACAAAGATGAAAATCTGGTAGTACTTATTTTTTTTTTGTTTGTTTTTTTTTTTTAAATATTTTATTTTTTCTGGATTTCAAATATTTTACAGTTTTTCAAACATTGTAGATTATGAATTTACTTTGTATTCAAATTTTTTTTTGTATTTCTTAAGTAAAATTCTTTATTTATAGATATATAATATAATATTTCATGTTTTAATTTTATTATTTTTGGAATAAAGTAAGTAAACTTTCCGACAAAAATCATCTACTCTTTATCTTACTTAATATAAGCTCTTAAGTGTATTAATTCATAAGCCGCCGTGCTTTAGGAATTCGAAAAAAAAGGTGAAAATCTGGTGGTACTTTTTTTTTTTTTTTTAATTTTTTTTTTTAATTTTTAATGCTATTAAAGGGTTTTCAATTCATTTTTTTCTAGATTTCAAATATTTTACAGTTTTTCAAACATTTTGGATTATGAATCTACTTTGTATTGATTTTTTTTTGTATATCTTAAGTAAAATTCTTTATTTGAATGATATTTGATGTTTTAATTCAATTATTTTATTTTTTTTTTGTATTTCTTAAGTAAAATTCTTTATTTCAATATAATATATAATAGAATGATATATAATATAATATTTCATGTTTTAATTCAATTATTTTTGGAATAAAGTAAGTAAACTTTCCTACAAAAATCATATTTTCTATATCTTACTTTCCCCAAAGTATTTCTTTTATCAAGTTTTGATAAGTCTGTTTTTGATATCGGGAAAGTTCTTGTTGATTAAGACAGACTATAGTTTGTTCTACCTATATAGATTTCCCTCAAAACTTTTTCCTTTCTTTTTCCCTTTCTTTCCCTTTCTCTCCTTTAAGCAATATGGCTTTGTGGCCTGTTGATTTAACGCCTGTTGCATGCAACCATGACATGTTCTGAGCCTTTAATGAGTACAGGGTATAATGAGTAACCGCTGTGGCAAGCAGGCGGGGGCAATTGCAAATGCTCGTTGCACAGACACACACACACACACACACACACACACATACATAGTAGCAAAAAAAAGCCATTTCCTGCAAAATACAGCTGCCGTCGACAGCCACGCCCCCACACCCCGACATACCGCCCTCATCAATCGAGCAACGAGCAACTGAAGCTTTTTAACGGCGGCTTTAACAGCTCCCTCCCCTCCCCCCCACCTTTCCACCCGCCCGCAAATAGCACAAAAGCATCGACCGCACAAATAATTGGAACTTAGTCTAGTTAAGGGGCAGGAAGTGAAAAAAACAGGGGGTGGGGTGTGCGGGGGGTGAATGGCACAAACACAATGAGCCCGTTTGCCGCAGCCTCTTCAAGTGCATTATCGTTCGTTCTTGACGTTCTCTCCTTTTGGATCGAAGCAGTTTCCCCTCCCCCCTTTCCCCACCACCCTCCTTGCCACCGATTCTGTGGCTGCTGCTGCTGCATTGAAACTGAAAATACGCACACTCAATCATCGGTTTTTGTCTTTTTAATGGTCTATCTTTGCCACTTCCTCCACCCCACCACCTCAGCTCCCCTCCCCTCCCCTCCCCCTCCCCTCCCCTCCCTCCTTCTAGTTCTTTTCTTTGGCGTCACTTTGGCTGCCAGCCGCATAATTATTGCCATTAGAGTGCGTCTCAATTGAGTTGAAAGAGAGTTTTCAACAGTTGCAACAACAACAACAACAACAAACGACGCGTGTCATTGCGGTTAGCACAGTGGGTCAATGCAACAGCACAGAGTGGGGTGGGGCAAACTGGACCTGCCACATTTCAAGTGGCCTAGGCCCAAGTGAAAGTTCTTGACAATTGTGCATCATTAATATTGTGTCTATGCAGCTGCTGCTTCTTGTTGTTGCCCCAACTGGCAAAAGTTGGTAATCAGACTTGGAATTGGTCTTGCAACTCTTTGCACACACACTGATGCGCTGGGGTTACTGTAGTGTGTGTGTGTGTGTGTGGCATTGTTTGTGCTTGAGGTCGGAGTCAGGTATGGAATGAGCGCTGGATGTTGCATGCCACAATAGAGTAGCGTAGAGATAGAGCTAGTTGTAATGGCAGTGAAATCTAGCTGAGGCAATTGAAAACCATTTTAGGTCATTTACTATGCCCCCAAAACGGTGGCAAGCGCAACTAGAACAAGTTAAGGCTAAAAACCAAGAGTGCTTCACTTGAAAGAGGTCGCATCAAAGGTATCCCAAGCTGAAGTTCAAGAATACTTAAACAAAGTAAATGTTATATCCAAGAAAAAGTGGAACAATGATATAATCTATATTAGTTTAAGCTGAAGTTCAAGAATAGTTAAGCAAAGTAAATGTTATAGACATAATAAGTATCTTAAGTGGAACAAAGATATAATCTATATTAGTTTAGGATCATTTGCAGGTATCTCTATATATTTCTTAGGTAGAAACGAACATATTAAGAAGTATTAAAAGTCAAAGAAAATAATCTTTATATATTTGTTGATATCATTTTCTAACTGCTTAAGGTATCCCAAGCTGAAGTTTAAGAATACTTAAACAAAGTAAATGTTATATCCAAGAAAAAGTGGAACAAAGATATAATATATATTAGTTTAAGCTGAAGTTCAAGAATAGAAGCAAAGTAAATGTTATAGAAATAATAAGTATCTTAAGTGGAACAAAGATATAATCTATATTAGTTTAAGATGAAGTTCAAGAATAGTTAAGCAAAGTAAATGTTAAATGCAAAAAGAGTATCATAAGTGGAACAAAGATATAATCTATATTAGTTTAGGATCTTTTGCAGATATGATATCTCTATATATTTCTTAGGTAGAGTATTAAGTATTAAGTATTAAAAGTCAAAGAAAATAATCTTTATATATTTGTTGATATCATTTTCTAACTGCAAGAAAAGGTATCATAAGTGGAACAAAGAAAATATATTAGTTTTGGATCATTTGCAGGCATGATATCTCTATATATTTATTTCTTTACATATTAAGAAGTATTAAAAGTGAAAGAAAATAATCTTTATATATTTGTGGATATAATTTTCTAACTGCTTAAGGTATCCCAAGCTGAAGTTCAAGAATACTTAAACAAAGTAAATGTTATATCCAAGAAAAAGTGGAACAAAGATATAATCTATATTAGTTTAAGATGAAGTTCAAGAATAGTTAAGCAAAGTAAATGTTAAATGCAAAAAGAGTATCATAAGTGGAACAAAGATATAATCTATATTAGTTTAGGATCATTTGCAGATATGATATCTCTATATATTTCTTAGGTAGAGTATTAAGTATTAAGTATTAAAAGTCAAAGAAAATAATCTTTATATATTTGTTGATATCATTTTCTAACTGCAAGAAAAGGTATCATAAGTGGAACAAAGATATATTAGTTTTGGATCATTTGCAGGCATGATATCTCTATATATTTTTAGGTAGAGTATTAAGTATTAAAAGTCAAAGAAAATAATCTATATATATTTGTTGATATCATTTTCTAACTGCTTAAGGTATCCCAAGCTGAAGTTCAAGAATAGAAAAAGTATCATAAGTGGAACAAAGATATAATCTATATTAGTTTAGGATCATTTGGTATATATATAATTCTTAGGTAGAGACGTTCTTTACATATTAAGAAGTATTAAAAGTCAAAGAAAATATCTTTTTATTGTTATATCATTTTACAGGATAAAGTATCATAAGAGGAACAAAGATATAATCTATATTAGTTTAGGATCTTTTGCAGGTATGATAGCTCTATATATTTCTTAGGTAAAGACGTTCTTTACATATTAAGAAGTATTAAGAAGTTAAAGAAAATAATCTATATATATTTGTTGATATCATTTTCTAACTGCTTAAGGTTTTAAGAGCTTCATGATGAAGTAATTTTATTTTTTTTTCCGGTTTTCTTGGAACTCAAAAGCGCATAAGACAATTCCCCCAATGTTCAGATAGTATTAATGTAGTCAAAGTTATATATTTCTATGTACATATATAACCCAAAACACCTTCTTTAACAAAGTACGGGGTATAATAAAAGACAAGCTGAGAAAGCTGAAGCGGTCGCCGCAGCTAGAAATGAGTAATCGCTGCTGAATAAATATTCAACTGAGGATGAAATTATGCAGTTTAAGATAGATTTGATTGGCATAATATCCGGCTTTGAATTTGCAGCCATCAATAACCGAAGATAAGAAACTTTAAAGAGTTAAATCAGCAATTATTTTGCCATAAAGAACTTTAAACTAATGTTAGTTCGTATTTATCTTACGTTTCTTAGCAACTACTTTATGCTACCGAAACTTAGTTTTTCGAGCTTCGAAAGCTTGATTTGCTGTTAACTTTATCAGTGACATAAAGCCAGATTCAATTTGAATCCAAATGCTTATTTTGGGAGTAGGTTATTCGAGGAATTTACTGTATCAGATTCGAAGAATCCTCCTAATGTGTGGGCTTATTTCCACTATGACTTGTTTCAGAATATTAAATTAATAATCAATTGAAAACCTTTTTTGCACTTCACTCCAAAGTACCTTTTAAAGCTACATATTGTTTTGTTCTGCCCAAAATAACTCAAAAAAGGGACAGCCTAATACTTAATACATATAGACTGACAAAGTTGACAACAAAATTTTCGAACTTCGATATTCAAAGGCAATGGTAAAAAGGTCAACGTATTGAAATTAAATTGAGACGCAACTAGGGGCAGACAGCTGACCTCACACACACACACACACACACACACACAGAGACACACATGATATTGAAATATCATTTCTGTAGCTGATAACAAACAGCAACAAACAACAACATTATCATCATGTCTGCCTCGAAGGCAACACAGAGCCGACGCCCAGAAACTTTATCTATGTGTCAATTTATATTTGTTCGACAAGCCATTACTATATTTATTATTGTCAAGTATGCGTATGCGTATGTGTGTGTGTGTGTGTGTGTGAAGTGTAGTTTGCATGTTTTCATATACATCAAATGAATACTAAATGCGCTCAGTTATCGTAAACGTAGCTGCACTTTGACCTTTGGCTGCTGTTTCTTGTTTCTTCTCTGTTTTTTTTTTCTAATCTCATTTGTTTGCCGCATTTGGCTTTTGTGTGTTTCACTGGATTCGAGGGGAAGGCGTGAATTATTTTACTACTGCTGATGAACTCTGAACTCGTGTTCCCCCCCCTAAAACACTGCAACGCCCCTTTCTGTGGCTGATTAAATGATGTTGTACATGTTAATCCATCATATACTTAAACAAAACCTCTGGCATTGTATTCTCACCCTCTCTCTCTCTCTCTTTCTCTTTCTCTTTCTCTCTCCTTCTCTGTGTTCAAGTTGAAAGCCTTGAAGGCCATTTCGTGTAATTTTGGTTAATGTTATTGGCCTGGCTGCTCGTGTTCGTAAGTATGCATTAATTATTTGCATAACTTATAAACACAACACTCTGGAGGCGGGGTCAAGGAGTTCATCAACCGAACTAACTCGGGGTGTTAAAGAGCGATATTGTAATTAGATTTGAGCTATAAGATTATAATCAAAATAACTTATTTATACCGTAAAGCAATTTAGGTCATACTAATACGTTACGTTACGATATTAGTTTAGCAGAGTTGAGCCCGCAAATAAATCTATAAATAATTTTAAAGCCTTTCCTTGTCATTGCATTATTTCATTTTATAGATTTTTCTTTATATTTTTAACTTGTAATTCGAACTTAATCACATTTATTTCTGGTACAAAAATCGATAGCCAAAATGCTGTTCAATCCAAAATGTCAACCAATTAAAGTCTGACAAAGAAACCCAAGTTGCTCTACCCATTAAAAGCACAATTTGTATTAAGGATTTGAGTTTCAATTTCCATTATGCGTACAAAAAAAAGAAAAAAGGAATTAATGAGCTCGTATGCAAAAAAAAAGAAACGTTGCCTACTTTTGTGCGTTCGCTTTTGTGAAAAGTTTATTGTGATTATTTTTCGCTACGAGCAGGTCAATCACCAGTCAGAGACCCTTTTTATCCATTGTTGTCTATTGTTCCTGTTGCTGCTGTTGTTGTTGTTGTGTTGGTTTTGTGTCTGGTTTTGAGTTTTTGGTTTGCCTTTGGAATTTTCGGCCGCATTTGTAATTTTTGTCTTTGACAGCTGAAAGAGCTTTTGCGTGTTTTGTGTGTTTGAAGTGTGTTTGTGCTCTTCAACTGCATTCAACACCCTGTTTTGTCACTAATTTTACAACTACACTCACACGCACACACTTACCTAAGCGCACACACACAGATACTCATGTTGATGAGTTGAGAATGTTTATTCGCAAAATATGGAAACAATTTTGCCTTTGTCTCTTATTTTGTTTTTTATTTGGCTTTATGGATTGTTTAACATGCTTGTTTGTCCTCTACCACACACAAACACACACACACATGCAGACAAGCTCAAGTACAGTCAGCTACAAGCAGACTTACATACATACATATATATATATGCATTGATATGCATGTCTATAAATTTTATTTATATGCGAGTATCCGTGTGTATTTTGTGCAGCCAACAACAGTAACAAAAAAACTGTCAAGATATTTGTCATTTAGTCAATGACATTTATTTTCATGTCCTTTACAAGTATTATTTTTTTTTTACTTTTTCAATACCCTGTGAACAGAAGGCGTGAAAAAAGATTGAAGAACTTATTGCCAAAAGGTTTTGAAAAAATATACAAAAATAAAATGAAGAAAATTCTAAATAATATATATATTTTGCGATTTAATATTATATTAAATAAAATATTTAATAAAAAAAATCAGTGAAAAAATATTAAATATTTCATAATATTTATTAAAAAAAAATCATCAATTATTTTTTCTAAACAATTAGATAAAACATATTCACAAGAAAAAGAATAAAACATTTAAAAAAGGGAAATATTTTAGATATATATAATAATATTTATAATGATGTTTATAATAATATATATTTGTATTAATAATCAAGTTAAATTTATTTTTATTTCTCATTTTTTTTCCTTTTTTTCTTGATGTTTATAATAATATATACTTGTATTAGTTTATTTTTATTTCTCAATTTTTTTTCTTTTCTTCTTTTTTTTTCAAACCTTTTTTTTGGTTCTTTGTCATGTCCTCAAGTCTTTAAGATTCTAGTTCATTTATCTTTGGTTTATTTTGATAATTTTTTTTTTATCTTATCTTATTTCTTACTATTTTCTTGCAGAGTATCTCTCTAACACATGCAAATTTGCTTTCAACAATCATGATCTATTGGGATATTTAAAAAAAAAAATATTTTTTTTTTATGTTTTGTTTCCACAATGCGACAATACCCAATGCTGCTGTCCATTGTCATTACTATTGTTGCTTTTGTTGTTGTAATTGAAGCATGTAATGCAAGTGAACCCGCAACCATACCCCTTCCCTACCCCTTCTTCTCACCAGGCAGCGAGTCCCATTGCTTGTACGCCCCAAAAACTTGTCGTGCCCCCCCCGCTTCGTCTCTCTCTCTCACAGAACTTGTCACACACAAAAGCTTTTGGGAACATTTTGGCAACTGCTGTTCTCGATATATAATGACCTCGAGGCAACAACAGCAACAGCAACAACAACAACAATGCTTGCTACAAACGAGCTTTGGCTCTTGGTTGAGTGCACTTTGTCTACATGTAACGATGTGTGACCGATTGTTATTGTTGTTGTTTTTGTTGTTGGTGTTTGCTCAACTACATAATCATCTATTAGTATTTACATAAAACTACACTTGTTTGCATTTAAGCGTCCAAGCGCCAAGCGGATTATTCTGAGCTCCTTGCAATATTGAACCCAAATACACAAAAAAATCACACACACAAAAACATTTCTTTTCACATTTCACATTGTGGCTTAAGGCAACTGTTCTTCTTCTTGTTGTTGTTGTTTAACTAATGGAAAATATGTTGTAATTGTGTTGTTTAAATAAAACGTATGGCAAAATATTGATAATAACTGAACCTTTAAATCTGCATTGATCTCTGTTCAAGTCATGCGGAAAATACGACAAAAATAAAAACAGAGACAAAAACAAAGCTCAAGAAAAACCATATTTTCTTCGTTTTCTTTCACTTTTTTTTGTGTATTTATTTGGTTTTATGATTCAAGTGTCTCCAAACTAAAACACTAAGATATTCATGTTGGCTTAATGCTTTTTAATTTCCCAAAAAAAAACTTCCTTTTTGTTTGCTGAGAAGCTTTTGATTTTTGTAGATAATATGCTGCAGTGCTTTTTGAAGCATTCTACAAGAGAATAGAGTACATCTGTGTACTGAAACAGTTGGTCCTTTGGAAAACGAAGTTATATTTAGAAACAATAAGTTTTGAAGATTTTCTGGCAGAAACTATGCGAGGATTATGAAAATTGAGTACGAAATTCTTGACATTGCCATTGGAAACATTCTTTAAAGTGAGAATAAGAAAAAATGCATAGAAAAAGTAATTAATTACTTTTTAGTTTATATCTTGACTTAAACTAATTATTAATTGAGAATTGTGAAGTAATTAAAACGATTAACAACTTTGTTTCATATAAAGATAAGGGAAAAAGTAGAGTAATAAGTTTCAGTTCATAAGTTTAAGAAAATATTAAAGTAATTGTAAAGTAATTCAAAAGGATTGGAGCTTCTTACTAAGGAAAGAGTGATTATTAAAGATCACTTTCTTGTCTCTGCGAAAATATTTAAGTAATTCAAAAGTATTAGAACTTCTTACCAAGGAAAGAGAGAATATTGAAGTCCACTTTCTTTCCTCTACAAAATATTAAAGTAATTGTAAATTAAAAAAAAAAAGAATTAGAGCTTCTTACCATGGAAAAAGAGAATATTGAAGTTCGCTTTCTTGTCTCTACAAAATATTAAAGTAATTATAAAGTAATTCCAAAGAATTAGAGCTTCTTATTGAACATAATATTGAAGTTCGCATTCATGCCTCTATAAAAATATTAAAGTAATTGTAAAGTAATTCAAAAGTATTAGAACTTCTTACTAAGGAAAGAGAGAATATTGAACTGTGTTTTCTTGCCTCTCTGAACAGAATGGCTTTAAAAATGGAAATTGAATACCAAAAACACTAACAGATAGAGTATTCAACTGAAGACTTGCGTAGAAAACAGAAAATCTTTTGCACATTGATATTTTATTGTGTTTTTAGATTAAGTTGCCAATGCCAGAGACAAAGTGTTCTTGTTGTTGTTGTGTTTTTTTGTGCCATGCCCCAGGAGAGGTGGCATAGAAAAATCAAAAAACACACAAACAACATTCGATATAAGGACATATACCAAATTAAGCTGCAAAATTGCTAGCAGTCGAGCCTGCAACATTGATGAGCCTTTGTTTCTGTCACACGCACGTTCTATCTCTCTCTCTCTCTCTTGCGTTGTTTCTTTCTCTGTTTCTGTTGTATAATTAAAATGGTCCAGCTGCCTTTAGCTAGTGGACATAAGTACTTGTACATTTATGCACGTAAATACATGTATATATATATATATATATATATCTATATGTATATGTATATATCTATATATGTGTGTCTGCCTTGATTATTATGGGCAGCAAGAATTTGCATTTGCTGCAAGTGCTCAATGTCTCAATATCTGTTGGGATATGCAAATATTTCTGTCTCTCTCTCTCTCTCTCACTCTCCCTCTGACGCGCAATCTCTCTCTCCATCTCTTTCTATGAAATTTAAACATGAATTTTAGTTATTTATTGTTTTGCAGTTGCTGTTGTTGTTGTTGCATGTCTCGTTTGTGGCAAATGCATTTTAATATTTCAGCATTGATTTGTTATGCAAAAATGTGATATGCCTGTGTGTGTGCCTGTGTGTGTGTGTGTGTATCACATCACTCAATGCGATTACATTTCGTTAGCGCAAAATTATGCATACGCCGTGTTGTACTCACTCACATAATTTAGCATTTATTATTACATATTATTATTATTATTTTTATGATTATGTTATTTAATTTAATTTCATTTCACATTTCAATCGAAACATTCTCTCTCCCCCCTTCTCTCTTTCCCCTTCTCTCTCTCTCTCTTTCTGGCAGTGGCTTACGTGTTAAGCTCTTCAAAGTGGTTTTTCTTTTTGAGGGTTGCATGTGTGTGTGTGAGTGTGCGTGTGTGTGTGTGTGTGTGTTGCCCCCGAAAATGTCTTCGATAATAGAAAATATAATCAAAGCGCTATAAAAATGACATTTAACATGCGGCATGCGTCGCCAACGCGTCTCGTCTTCTTGCCTCATGTCTTCTTCTTCTTCGTGTCTGTGTGTGTGTGTGTGTGTGATGCGGTTTTTATTTCATTTCACTTCGATGTTCGAGGGTTGGAACTCAATTTACTTGAAAACGCATCAAACAGCAAATTTTATGAATTTACAACGTTTCGGTTTTTGTCCAACCCCCCCGCCTACCCCCCTCACCAGCCCCCCTCAAAACCATCCCCATTAGCTATAAAGTAGATTCTTTTTTTTTTTTTGCTTTACTTCCTCCGGGGTCACTGCGACAATTGTCTGACTGTGTGTGTGTGCGTGTGCGTGTGTGTGTGTGTGTGTGTGTGTGCGTATGTGTCATGTAAGTTTAATAGAAAGCAAAGCTGATGGTTTGCCAAACTCTCACACTTGTGCGCCGCTTGCCCCATCATCATTTTGGGGGCACAAAGGAAGCTGCTACAAAAACCACAGCAAGCAGCAAGCATCAAGCGGCTGCCGTAAGGCAAATGGTAAAAGTAACCACCGACCAACCAAATGAGTTTGAGGTGTGAGAGTGTATAGAGAAGTCGACACACAGAGAGAGAGAGAGAGAGAGGGAGGGAGAGAGAGAGAGAGGGGGAGAGTAGCTTGGACCAAGAACGACTTTTGCCTTTGATAATGGTGCGATGGGTTTTTGTTGGGGTCTTGCCAGTAAGTGTTGCATCTTCCCGCTCTCTCCCTGTGTGTGCTTGTGTATGTGTGTGTGTGTGTATATGTGTGTGTCTGTGTGTGTGTGTGTATGTGTGTGTATGTGTATGTGTGTGTGTGTTAGGGTGTTTGCTTCAAAATTGAGCTAAGAAGCCAATGTGCAAGTTATTCGTGGCAATCATATTGAATATTTGCAAATTGATTGATATGAACTTCAACATAATATATATGTATGTGTGTGTGTGTGTGTGTGTACATTCGAGGTTGTTAACTTTTCGAGTAGTTGTTCGAATTGTCACAATGTTGGGTGACAATAAAAGTTTATTGAGTGCCAAAGTACTCGAAACTTAATGACCAAAAAACAACAGACAGTTGGCTTAAGTAAATGAAGAATAAATAAGTCAAAGAAGAAAGCAAGAACGACAATAGTTGTTGTTAACTTGAATTTGTATAATATAATTACAATTATTATATACAAATTATTATTTTCTAAATATTATTTAATAACTGTACATGGAAAAACTTACTATTGCCTTGGAAAAATTAGGAAAAAATTGTGAATTAACTCAAAACAAGCAAGAAGGCTCTAGTCGAGAAATCCCGACTGCACTATACCCTGAACCCGATCACAGTCAGTGCTTGCAAGTATGTGTGTGTGTCTGCATACTTGACTTAACTTCAATGGTCTATATCTTCGGTGTTTCTTAACTGATTTCAATACAAATTTCACAGATTGCCAATATTTCGTCTAATGTTTCAAACTCCGTTTAAAAGTTCTTCAAATTCAGGATTTTGTTGTTATCGATCACATGTGTATATCGGAAACGGAAAGAGTTATCGAATATTTAAAACAAACTTGTATTGCCGAGGGATAAGACGAGCTTATATACCAGATCTGGAGTCTCTAGCTCTTATAGTATCTTAGAACGACGCCTTCATACATACATATGGGTATATCGACTCGGCTGATCAAGAATATATATAGTTTATGGGGTCGGAGATGCTTCCTTCTGCCTGTTACATACTTGTGCAAAACCATTATACCCTTTTTACCCATTTTCAATGGGTTCAGGCTATAAATATTATAGATTTTTAATTTTTATATTTTTATTGATTTTTAATTATTATATTTTTATAACTGTTTAATTATTATATTTTTATAGATTTTTAATTATTATATTTTTATATTATTATAGATTTTTAATTATTATATTTTTATATTTTTATAGATTTTTAATTTTTATAGATTTTTAATTATTATATTTTTATATTTTTATAACTTTTTAATTATTATATTCTTATCGATTTTTAATTATTATATTTTTATATTATAGATTTTTAATTATTATATTTTTATATTATTATAGATTTTTAATTATTATATTTTTATATTTTTATAGATTTTTAATTTTTATATTTTTATATTATTATAGATTTTTAATTATTATATTTTTATAGATTTTTAATTTTTATAGATTTTTAATTTTTATAGATTTTTAATTTTATATTTTTATATTATTATAGATTTTTAATTATTATATTTTTATATTTTTATAGATTTTTAATTATTATATTTTTATATTTTTATAGATTTTTAATTATTATATTTTTATAGATTTTTAATTATTATATTTTTATATTATTATAGATTTTTAATTATTATATTTTTATAGATTTTTAATTATTATATTTTTATATTATTATAGATTTTTAATTATTATATTTTTATAGATTTTTAATTATTATATTTTTATATTATTATAGATTTTTAATTATTATATTTTTATATTTTTATAGATTTTTAATTATTATATTTTTATATTATTATAGATTTTTAATTATTATATTTTTATAGATTTTTAATAATTATATTTTTATATTATTATAGATTTTTAATTATTATATTTTTATAGATTTTTAATTATTATATTTTTATATTTTTACAGATTTTTAATTATTATATTTTTATAGATTTCAAAGCGATATTCCTGCTATACATCTCTTCTATGTTGAAAATCTCTTTCAAAGCTTCCTTTTTTTCAGAAGTTTTTATAAATTAAAAAATGTTTACCTTTTTCTAAATTATTTTTCGTATTAAAAATGCATTAATAGTTTATTATAAAATATATATTTACACGTAGTGTGTAAAAGTCAAATATTGAGAAACTTTCTGATGACTTATCCGGAAAGTTCATTATTGCAAAAGCTTATTGAAAACAAGCCCCAAACAGTATACAAAACTTTTTTTGTTGTAAACTCGGCTCTAATAAATATTTGGCATCAAAATGTTGTCAACTGAAGAGCAAATATTTATTAAGGCCAAATGCTACTTAAATGTTGGTTGCTATGACAGGTTTCTTAGTATTTGATAACAACACTCCCACACACTTACACACACACACTTGCACACACACACACAAGGACATACGTACATTTTAATGGAGTCTCTTAAGTTTTCATTGCGAACTTTTCTCTTTGGCTATTTAAGAGGAGGCGGTGTCCAACTTTAAGTGGCATGTGGCGCATATTGCGTTGCACGTTTCGGAGTAAGCAGGTGTATGTATGTGTGTGTGTGTGTGTGGCACATATGCTATGTGTGTGTGTGTGTGTTTGAACTTTGCTGCAGTTGATCAAAAATTCATTTTCGAAAACTTGCCATAAAAATGCCAGCTTTATGCATGTGTGTGTGTGTGTGTGTGTGTGTGTGTGTGTGTTTGAGTATTTCTCGCTGCATAGCTGATGCAGGCAGAGCGCTGCCAGAGTTGCCATCAGCAGCAACTAACTTGAGACTTTATTACGTAGCACAGTGATCAGTGTTGCTGTTGCTGTGTGTTGTTGTTGTTGTTGCCACTGTTGCACGTCGCGCTCGTCGACATGTCGTTGACAGCGTTGTTAACATTTTTATAACCAAACTTTACGCTCTTTGGGTGTGGGTGTGTGTGTGGGTGTTGGTGCAAGGTGGTTGGGTTCGTGCCACATGATGTTTTATGCACGCACGTTGCACGCTTGCAACCTGCACGTTGCACTACAGCCAAAGTTGCAGTCGCGCCACAGTTGGCGACCTCGAGCCACATTTAGGACACATATATAGATATAGACAACAACACGTGGCAACAACTTGGTTAGCTTGTTAGCGAAAGTGTTGCAGTTGCCACATCATCGCTGCCGCTCCCGCTGCCTCCGCTGTTGCTGTTTTTGACGGCTTCACGTTAACGCTTTTTTGGCCTATTGCCTTTTATATGCATGGCGGCGGTTTTTCCTTTTTTTCCATTTGTTGTTGTTGCTTTCATCATGATGGTGATGACCCAATTCCATTTGCACACGCCCCCTTCCGCTGTTCGCCCCCTTCATCGTTTGCTCAATTTAATTTAGCAGCAACTATTTGCGTTTGCCCAAAGTTTTTGGGCTTTCTCGCTTGTTGTTGTTGTTGTTGTCTGCTCACCGAAAAAACAACAACAAAATGAAGAAGGAGAGGAAGATACAACAAACAACAACTATGCAACACCCGCTAACCGCTATCCAACACCCTGCCCCGCCTTCCCTTTAGCTCCTTTTGCCAGCTGAATTTTTGGCTTGATGTTATCAGTTCGATCTGCGCATTTGCATGCCAAATGAAGTACGGCCGAGGGGTGGGGTGGAGGGGGTGTGGTGGGAAGGGGCATGTAATGTTTGGGTAATGCTTTTCCTTTTTTTTTTTGCTCAAAGTGGTTGTGCATATGGCCAAGAGGATGTGGGAAAGAGGCCAAAAGGGTCAAATGCTAAAATGCGGCGAGTGTGGACACTGTGAGGGGCAGCAGCGGCTGGAGGGGCAAGGCGGGGTGTTACTGTGGCAGAGTCAAGTTTTAATAGGCTTCGCATATGCCTCTTCATAACGTATGTGCCTTTTTTTGAATCGTTAGATGCGAGAGAGCACTCACACCATTTGCATCCTATTAGGGGCATGCAACATTTCGAATGCTGTTGATTATTGGGCGGAGATGAGTGCTTTAATATTTCACTCATGATGCTACAGCCACAAACTTGTTTAGGGCTAAAGAATATTCTCATTTACTTGTTTCCAAAAGTTTACTTTGAGCTGTTGTCAAAACTTTTTTGGCTTACGAAAATTCGAAAAACAAAAAACTGAATGCTTCACTTTTATGTGGAATAAGCTTTGAGCTTAGTTTTACATATTAAATATATTAATTTTCAATCAATTTTGTTTACAACATGCATTTAAAATTGTTTAGTTAAGTTTTAGTTAAGAATAATGAGAGCTAAAAATTTTATAAAGTTTGGCAACTTGTTTTTCATAATTTTAAGTATTTTTAGGATAAATAAAAGTATTGAAATTGTTTCTTCTAAGAGATATTTTTTTATAAATATTGATTTTTTAGTGGTATACTTTTTATACCCTGAACCCATATTCCAAAAGTATGTAACAGGCAGAAGAAAAGAAACCCCATAAAGTATATATATTCTTGATCAGCATCAACAGTCGAGTCGATATAAGCATGTCCGTCTAGAGACATTTAGATTTGAAACATAAGCTCGCCTAATCCCTAGGCAGAACAAGTTTGTTTCAAATTTTCGATAACACTTCCCGTTATCGATATAAACATGTGATCGATAACAACAAAATCTTGAATTTGGAAAACTTTGAGATGACGTTTTAAACATTAAAGGAAATAATGACAATTTGCTAAATTTTGATTAAAATCGGTTAAGAAACACCGCAGATATGAAGCATTTAAGTGAAGAAAGTATGAACTATAAGAAGCACTGACTGAATGCGTAAAGTAAGGGGTTCAGGGTATCGTCTAGTCGGGATTTCTCGCCTAGAACCTTGTTACATGTTTTTTAATGATTTTCTTTTTATTTTTTTTTACCATAATAGTTGAACTATTTTTTAGTGCATTCGAAATCGTTGCTCTTAAAATCCACTTATTTCGAACAATAAATAAGCTTTATTGCTTTTTGTGCGCAGCGCCATTATAGATTATAATCAATAATTTCCTTTCAAATATGTCAAGTCGATTTATTTTCCCTTTCCCTTTCCCTTAGCCATAAGCAGGCATTTAACCCTCTTCTTCATTGCTAGCTTTAATTTCAGTTCAACGACTTGCAATTTCCGCCTGCATATGCTCACAAATTAGTGGCGAGCTCTTTGGTAAAACAATACTCAGCCAAAGCGAGGCAAAATAATCATCAATTTTATTTACGGATTTGTATTTTTCTCTCCCTCTTTTTTTTGTGATTTAAGAGGCGCCCCACAGTCACACACACACACGCATAAGCTTGATGTGACAATGTGACACAGATCTCCCAAAGCCTCCTCTTCTCTCCTCTCCGCGGAATGCCATGATAAATAAGTGTCTCAAATTACCATTGGCAAAACTTTCGCTGTGCAGAATAATTGTATTTTATTTTACTTGACGGAAATTAAATACTCTGCAGATTATTTTTAATGTTTATTTTGGTATTTTGTGTATAAATATTTAATTAAAATAATTTAAAAAAATATATTCTGTATATATAATAATATATTCTGTTTAGATTACTCTGTAGATTATTTTTCATATTTTTTTTTTGGTATTTTGTGCATAAATATTTAATTAAAATAATTTCAAAAAATATTTTCTGCATTCGATTACAATAATTCCCATTAATAGATGTTGAAAATATTTCTTAAGATTTTAAAAAAAATTGATATATGGAAGTTATATAAATTAAATACTCTGCAGATTATTTTTCAAATTTTTTTGTTGGTATTTTGTGCATAAATATTTAAGTAAAATAATTTAAAAAAAATATATTCTGTATTCGATTACAATAATTCCCATTAATAGATGTTGAACATATTTCTTAAGAGTTTAGATTACTCTGTAGATTATTTTTCATATATTTTTTTTGGTATTTTGTGCATAAATATTTAAGTAAAATAATTTTAAAAAACATATTCTGTATTCGTTCTTAATAATTCCGATTAAAATGATTAAAGTTTGTTGAAAATATTTAGAAAAAATCTATATATGGAAGTTATATATCATATTCAAAACCTGATAGCTTTATTCATTGCTCAATCAATAAATAGTTAGGAAATATTTTTGATTTCCCTTTCTTAACAAAAGTTAACGTATCCTTCAGCCTATATCCTTGCGAACTTGCGAAACGTTCGCACTGCAATTGTTTGCTTATGTGCGAAGCTAACCCAAATTAAGGACACGCCAGGTGGGCACAAAAGGTGATGGCCGGCCGTTGCCGTGGCCAATTAAAAGGCATATTTGTTAATTGCATTTCCATGACACATGTGTCACACACTCCGTTATTATAATTTCCCGTTTTTCCATTTCTCTCTCGCACAATATTATTATTGCTTTTAACTGCTGCTGTTGTTGTTGTTGTTGTAATTGCTTTATTGGCACACACTCAAGAGTTGAACAATATTTAACAGCAATATATATGAAAATCAAGTAGGCACACACACATATATATATATATATAGCGACGATATATTCCAGATGCATTTTTGTTATGTTTGCTTAAACTTTTTGTCGAGCTCAATTAAAAATTGTTTATTTAATTCGTGGCTGTTGTGCGTTTTAATTTTAATTAAATATATATATAAATATATTTTTTTTGTTATATGCGCAACGAACAATGAAATCGAATACAATTGCAATTTCAAAAGGGGAAACTACTGAATAATACATGATTTATGGTAAATTCTCTATCGAAAATATTTTACAAAAATCTAGTTTTACATTTTCATATATCGATTATGCTGTGTAAGAAACTACAAAATAATATAAATGAAGCAAAAATGTTTTTAATTAAAAATACGTTACCAAAAGCGACCTTCAACTATTTTTAAACCGTAAACCGTATCCGTAAATATTTCTAATATAAAGAAGCGCTTTTTCAAAATGTTGCACAATAAAAATCCAGTTAAATGTGAAAAGAGCCCATAAAAAAAACGTTCAAGCTACCAGTGTTTAGAGACAAAAGCCAATTTATGAAAATTATGAAAACAAAATTCCAATGTTGCGGCTGGCTGTCTGCTATCGTTGGCGTTGTCGTCGCCAAAGATCTTCTACTTGTGGCAAGCCAATCTTGAAAGACGCCCACGCGACCAAAAGCGAACACAAAAGTTGAGTAAAAGATGCGTTTAACTGTAAGATGATGGTTGCTTTGGCATTTTTTGGGTATTGGGTTATATGCCGCTCCTTTTTGGGCTCTGCCCAGCCTTTGTATCCAAGGCAAATATCTCAAATTGCAAGCAAGCCAAGACGAAGACGAAGACAATCTTGAACGGCCTGCTGGCACACATTTCATTTAAGCCCGGCCCAGCCCAGGAAATCAGAGAAGATGAAGGCGAAGAAGAAGCACCAGAAAGATACTTTTCGGCTAGTGTGAAGGGTTGTCGTCTGTCCTTATGAACGCGCAACATCATCATCATCATCATCATCATCATTATCGTTGTCGTTGTCGTTGTCGTTGTCGTTGTCGTGTGTGCCGCCCATCAAACGAAAAGAGCTCAAATGGTAGGAAGTCGAAATGTATCTTTGTATCTCATTTTGAGTATCTCTAAATATGCACGTGTGTATGTGTGTGTGTGTACATATATAAAAGAGGCAAGTACCTTCCGAATGCATTCAAACTGGGCTTGAAAACTCAACACCAACCAGCTAGCTGACTGGACACACGGCTCACTTAGTCATCAACGCAGAGGGAAACCGCAACGTGTCCCATTTAAGCGAGAGAGACGAAGAGAGAGAGAGAGAAAAGATAGTGAAGTGCTGCGCATACCCCCAATGGTCATAAAGCAACTAAAAGCAACAGCAATTGCCAGGCGATATCCTTGAGTGCCTGGGCCAGTTCCAGTTTGAGTTTCCACTGCCAAAGCCAAAGCCATAGCCAGAGCCAAAGCCAGTGCCAGAGCCAGGCCATTAGCCGCAAACGAGAAATGAAGATTATCTAAAAGATACATGCGACGACGACCAGCGGACGAACAGCGCAGCAAGTTTCATTACAACCAACATAGCGATACCCTATAAAGTATGTAGACCAAAAGGCAGCTTGATCAGAGTACAACTTATACTCAGAATACTCCGAATGTTCTTAGCTTCGTTTAGTTATCCGATCTACAAGGTATTCGCAAGTCCGTACAGTTGCTTTAGTTAGTAATATTACCCATATTGCTTGTATCTTTTGTTCTGTGTTTCTCAACGCCATTGTCTGCGGCATCTTTGCACATGAACAGACACACACACACACACACACACACACATTCGGGTGGTGTCCGAAATGTAACTTATGCTGCAGCCAAAAGCTGATGGCTATGAGAGTCGCCTGCATTTCACATTTCGCATGCATTAGTCCGGCAAGGGGCAGGGGAACATGAGATGTGATGTGATGAGAAGGAGAAGGAGAAGTAGAAGGAGGGGGGTGTGGCGCGAAGCGGCTTTTGTGGCCAGGCTAGGCAATGAAGGAGGCGCCATTGTTTGGCATACTTTTTCCACAGAGCACACACACACACACACACACGTGTGTATGTATTTGTGTATATACAAAGTTGCGCCTAGTTTTCGCATAGTTACAGTTACTGGCCGCCAGGCAGACAATGGCATACAAATGCAAAAACTGCAACAATGTTGATGCCGCTGACATACACACAAAATGATGAAGCTGATGAAGATGATGAGCTTGTTGTTGTTGTTGGAAGGCCATTCACAATGCATTGAATTCTGTTCTGTTCTGTTCAGTTCAGTTCAGTTCAGATTTGGTAGCTGCTGCATTGCATAATTGTTTTATTAGCTACATTTGCCAGCATTTGCCTAAGCCAAAATCCGTGCCCACAAACTAGCACTCGAGCAGTTGTTGTATTTTGTGTGTGTGTGTATCTTTCAGATACTCTCGTACGTGACCACCCACAGTCTCAATGCTTTTGCTCTTTGTTTTCACAACTGTTTCTTGTTTGAGTTGTGTGTGTGTGTGTGTGTGCCTTGCATAAAGAGTGGATCAGGTCAGAGGCAACAAAACATTGGGCACATTCCACATTTTTATTGAGCACAGAGAAACAAGCAAAACAATATTTGCTTCGATTGCCCCATGCAACAATGTTTCTCCGAATTGTTTTGTCTTCCAATTTTCTTTCACCTGCATTTTAAGCTCTGCTTTTTCTCGAGTCTTTGATTAAATTTGTCAGCCTTTGTGTGCATTTCGATTAAGTTATTTCGATGCATTTTTAAATGAAATTATTTCAAACTTCTCGGAGTCATAACTTACCTGAAACACAAGCAAATGTTTAAAATATTTGCAGTTTTAGTTGTGGTTTAACATCTAAGCTAAGTTCTCACTTAAAGTTCAATTGAACTTAGACCAAGTTGCAACTGGCTTAAGTTCGTTAAAACTGAAACGATTTTCTTAAGCAAGGCCCTTTAAATCCGAACAATACAGCATTCCAAGTTGAAAACATTATTTGAACTCTTTTCACTCTTATGCGGATAGAACTCAAGTTCTCACTTAAAGTTCAATTGAACTTAGACCAAGTTAAACTGGCTTAAGTTCGTTAAAACTGAAACGATTTTCTTCCGAACAATACTGCATTCCAAGTTGAAAACATTATTTGAACTCTTTTCACTCTTATCCGCATTGAACTCAAGTTCTCACTTAAAGTTCAATTTAACTTAGGCAAAGCTGAAACTGGCTTAAGTTCGTTAAAACTGAAACGATTTTCTTAAGCAAGGCCCTTTGAATCCGAACAATACTGCATTCCAAGTTGAAAACATTATTTGAACTCTTTTCACTCTTATGCGCATTGAACTCAAGTCGAATGCATTGACTTTAACACTCTGTTTAAGTATAGCTAAGCAAATCCCATTAATGCATTGTACTTACAAGAAAACACAAAGAATAAACTTTCTTTTGAAACAACTATTGATAGACTGTGTGCAATCAATAACGGATTGCAACTACCGCATCTCTCGGGCATCTGCCGGCTTGGCAATTTAACTTGGCTCGAAGGCGATTTAAAGTTTGATTTATTGCCAACTGAATGCTGTCCGTAGCCAGTTTAAGCAAGTCAGCTGTTCGGTTCTGGCAGTTAACTTTAGCAGTTATACATATGTATTTGTATCTTGTATCTTGTAGGTTGTAGATTGTGTATCTGTGTAACAACCCTCAACGCTGCTGCATGTAAACTAGCTAAATAAATAACGCTGTTGTTGTTGTTTTATGTGTTGTTCGTAATAAAAAACGACAACAAGAGCAAGTTTATAGCCGGCTGCTGCTTTGATCAATCAACCGTCAAAATTATATCTGCCTGTGACTCGTGCCCTGCCCCTCCGCACCCGCCCAACAACTGTTGCCACTGCGGCAGCCGCGGATGCAATTATAAGCATTTCCACGTGCCGCTTCATTGGAGCTTCACCAGCTCGCGGCCAACACAGTAGCCGTTAGTTAGTACCTCTCTCCCTCTCTCTCTCTCTCTCACTCTCGCAGTTTCTGTCTCTCTCGCTTCGCCCGCCTTGTCACTTTTTCTGCCCCTATTTGAGTTCACGTCTATGGTTAAATAGAAATTTATTGGCCCAACGAAATGAAAGGTAATCGAGTGTATGTGTGTGCACTGAAAAAAAACAAAAATGCAACTCAATAAAGTCTTTAATAAAGTTTATCATCATTAAGGTCATATGGAACTTCCGCAAGTGCTTAAAACAAACTATTATTGAGACATATCGAAATCTGGGTCAAAAATGTTATTTATTTAATGGCTTTGAATAACTTGCGTTGATTGCATTTGTTATTGTTATTAGTTGTTTTTCTTTATCTAAACAAATTTCAAAGAATCTTTGAGTTCAAAGTGCATTAAATGATGAATGGATTGCTGGAATGCTTGATGAGGAGTAGAAGCTAACTGGAACTAGAAATATATAACTCTGTTAAAGTTTAGTTATGAATTTTAGTTTTATAAATCGTCATTTAAACCTTTGCCTCTAATCCTCTACCAACTTAAAACTTGCTGTTAACTAAATGCAACATTAGCCAAATAAAGGGTGTTTTTTTTAGAGGTATAGAACTTTGAAATGGAATAAAACAAAGATGATTTTTTTTTATTAATATGAAATTTACTTTATTCGACAGACAAACTTCTGGCATTATAATTTAAATATGATTTCTGGCATATGTCCGCCACGGCTGGCTCGAACGTAGTCCAATTTTCGACGACTTTATCCAACATCGCTAAACAAAATTCGCTTATGATAATCGGGATCGACGGCAATCTTATTTTGGGCCCATTCACCGAATCTACACCTTTCTCGGTGATCGCGAGGCTTCAATTCTTGCACGAGTTGGATTTTTTAAGCACGATCTTTTCGCAAAATCTTCCATAAAGCGGATGGACACAAATTCAATTCCTGTGCACGAAGGCAGATTGACTGATTCGGGTCTACAGCGGCAATGACTTCTTCTACTACATCTCTGTGGATGCGTATTATCATTTAGAGTAAACGTGGCCCGAAAACGTTCCATAGTTAATCGAATTAATTGCTCTGATGGACGATTATGTTGACCGTAAAATGGAACCATGATTTTCAAAATAAATTTGCACAATTTGGAATTTTGTATTCATGTTGAAATGCCAAACCAAACTAAACATAAATCACTTAACAGCTGACAAAATGGCCGCCAGTTATAAAAGTGTTGCCAACTTCAAGTTCTATACCTTTAAAAAAAACATCCTTATATTTATAGTTATATTTATATTTTAAATAAATTATATATGTTATATATATATATAAGAGTGATTGAGGAAGGAGATAAAGATCTTTGGAAAGAGATAGATAGTTAAAAAAGTGTTGCCAACTTCAAGTTCTATACCTTTAAAAAAAACACCCTTTACATTTGAAGCACTTGAAACTTTGTTCAAAAGCAGTTTTTCGCGCAGTGCTTGCAGAACTAACAACTGTTAACAGATGTACAGCCCCCAAAAACGGTTAGAACGCGTTGTGCGTTGTGCGTTGCGCGTTGCGCGTTGCACGTTGCACGTTGCGTGTTGTGCGTTGTAGTTTGCTTTGTCGTTTTTGTCATCACTTATCGCATCTGGTGCGGCTGTTGCAGTCGCAGCACAAGTGGCCACTCACATATGCAACAACGACAACGACAACGACAGCAACGATGACAACATGGGCGGCCCTTGGCGTTAGTGTCGGCCTATGAACTAGCTGTGTGTGTGGGGGTTGGTTTGTTATTATGGGCCCAGCGTGGCGCATAATGCAGTTAATCTGGGGAATTAGGTGAAAGAAAAAAGCTGACAAAAGGCAAACAAGCGAAATACAAGTGGATGTTGCTGATGTGCAGCAGCAGCAGCAGCATCAGCAGCAGCAATGCAATTTTGTATCCTATTAAAGTAAAGTAACTGTCAAGTCGTTTAGGCAGCAACAACAACAACGAGAACGAGAACGACGACAAGTCGAGTTGAGAGTGAAGTGACTCAGAGGGCTTATCTGGCTGGCAGGCAAATGTTGCTTGTGAAGGATTTACGCACAAAGGAAGCGATACGGCCAAGCGGCGAAGAAAAGCCAGCAACTGGAGCCCAAAGAGTAGCTAAGCGAATTAAAAAAGTAAACTCCAAGTAAATTAAATAAAAGACACAGCGAAGAGACGCACAGATAGCAGCAAAGTAAACTAAAGACCAAAACGGGGGAGGGGCCAAGAGTGAGAACGGGGCTCAGACGGCCGATAAGGCGCTAAGCCCGGCAACGATGCCGTCAGCGACCGCAGCGAGAGAGAAAAATGTTTTTCAAAAATGAAATCACTTTTAATGAGTCATTCAAGTGGCAACAAGAATGCGGGCAGCAGGCAACGGGCAACGGGCAACGGGCAACAGGCAGCCGCCATTCTCCACTTGCCACTTGCCACTTGCCACACAACGGTCTAGCATAAAAATAATAATTTTTACAGCAGCAGCAAAGCCAAAAAAAGCAAAGAAAAGAAATATACAAAAAATATATAATTATGGTACAACGAAGTTTGAATACACTCGCCAACAAGGCGAAAACAAATTTGTGTCCATCAAAAAGTTTGGACAGCAAACAGTAAAAACAAAATGCTTGAACAAACTTAAAAAGTAACAAACAAAATCATTTTCAAGACATGAAAACAATTTATATTAAATTTCCAAAAACTATTTTTACTTTTTTGATCATAGTGAAAATTTTTGCTTCAAACTTTGATCAAACTGAATATTAAAAATGCACAAATTAAATATTTTAAGGATTTTTCTTACGATTTTCAGAACCATATCCTTAATATCAAGCACTTTGATAATATTTAGCTATTGAAATTCACTTTTATATTTTTATAATCGAATCTAAAGTTCATAATATGCATACCATATCAGTCAGCTTGCACATAATGGCACTCAATTAAAGCGGCCAAAGCAAGTGTATTATCAAAGGAAGACAAAAGCAATAATAATATCGGATGCTGCATGAAGCGTCAGTCGCCAGTTGCAAGTTCCCCAACGCAGCTAAAGCTATAAGCAATGTTGCCGCCAACGTCGCTGTTGCCGCCTCACAGGAAATCACAAGCATGCCTGGCAACGAGAAGTGGCATCCTGTTCGGGAGGGAGCAACAAGTTGCACGCTGTCATCCACCCCCGCCCAAAGGACTCCATTTTATTACTAATTCCCTTTTTCCCGTTTGGCTCTTGTTTATTCTTCAGAGTTTTTGCAAATTATAACGACAACCAGAAACAGAAACACACAGAGAGAGAGAGAGAGATAGAGAGAGAGATAGAGAGAGAGTCAAGTCCAGATGCGAAGTGGGCATCCAATTCGAATTAGACGGCTCGGACGGGGGGGCGAAAGGGGAGTTCGCTTCACTTGGCGACTGGACATTCAATGAAACGAAACGACAACAAATTGTTTAAACATTATTTGCGCTTTCATATTTCAGTTTGTGCGCCATTTCCTTTTCCCGTTTCGCCCTTTTCCTTTCTTTTTTCTTTCTTTTTATACACTGAACCCATTGAAAATGTGTAAAAAGGGTATAATGGTTTTGTTCAAAAGTATGTAACTGGCAGAAGGTAGCATCTCCGACCCCATAAAGTATATATATTCAGCCGAGTATGTATGAACGCGTCGTCCTCAAAGACTCTAAGGGGTGGAGACTCCAGATTTGGAACATAAGCTCGTCTAATCCCAAGTTTGTTTCAAATTTTCGATAACTTTTCCCGTTTCCGATATACACATGTGATCGATAACAACCAAATCTGGAATTTGAAAAACTTGAAGACAACGTTTGAAACATATATATATTCTTGATCAGCATGAACAGTCGAGTCGAAATAGCTTGTATGAACGATCTCAGAGACTATAAGAGCTAGAGACTCCAGATTTGGAACATAAGCTCGCCTAATGCCTAGGCAGTACAAGTTTGTTTTAAATTTCCGATAACTCTTCCCGTTTCCGATAAACACATGTGATGGATAACAACAAAATCTTCAATTTAGAAAACTTTTTGATGCAGTTTGAAACATTAGACGAAATAATGACAATCTGTGAAATTATTATCGAAATCAGTTGAGAAACACGGGAGATATGGAACATTTAATTTAAGAAAGGATGCACTATACACCCTATGGGGTTCAGGGTATCGTCTAGTCGGGATTTCTCGACTAGAGCCTTCCGACTTGTTTTTCTTTTTCTTACTTGTAAGCATTATTGCACATAAACAGACATTACAAAGCGCATAATGAGTTGTAGAGTGGAGGGGCAATCAGAGGGTTTGACAGCTGCTAAATTAAAATGATTGCCACTTGAATCTGATTAATCTAGCGTTTATGAGTTTATTGCATTGAAACCCAAGTTGGCTTCTTGGAATTCTTTAGCATCAACTTTTCCACATCTTGAGAGCGTTAAACCGTGATTTTTTTTTTCAGTTTCTGCTAACATTTAAATTTATCGCATAAGCGATAAAGTATTCTTTATTAGTTATAATTCTAAATCCCTGTCTGGCTGTACAAAGTGATAGTCTATCTCTGGGAGACCTTGCTGTTTGCGCAGCTTGTTTAAATATTCAAGAAGACGTTGCAGTACGGGACCCGTAACCTCCTCCAAGGCCGTAACACGTTTGCCAGCACTGAAAAACGCTTTAATAATTTTACAACACTCAAAAGTTTTAGATTGATCAAACGAACCGTGCCATGCGATCCGGTAGATACTCGTCCTGTTCCAAAAGAACCGGATTCCTTAGGAAGGAAACTTTCAAAATAAGTTCTCAGAACACTCAAAGCTTACTCACTGCAATGCCTGGCGGCGTTGGCCCGCCATGTTGGCTGCAATCTTCGGATCAATGCGCTTATCGAACTCGAGTTCACCCTTGACTTCCTCGTCGTATTGCATGCGCAGCTTACGCTTGCGACGGAAGAGCAGATAAAACAAATCGTAGACCTTATGGAACATGATGAGTAGGGCCAGACCCAGCTGGGAGGGACGTGTCTGGGCATACGACTTGACCGTGTCGTAGGTGCTATTGACGACGGCCAGAAAGGCAAAGATCAGCATTGTATAGACCGTGATCAGGAATGACAAGTAATAAATCCAGCTCTTAATTTGATGTTTCTTTTTCAAATCATCGTAACAAAAGTCTCCGACCACCCAGCGTACCATGGTCAGACTGGAGGTTGCCAATGTGATAAACTGTTCGTCGCTATCGCCAAAGTATGCCATGCCACACTGTGCGAAGGCCATCATAATGGCCGAGAACATTAGGAGAAAGCCAATCATCTCGTAGACAAGCTTTACGAAAACCAAAACGAAAACGAAATGGAGTACGCAATAACAATGTATTACTAGTAGTATGTACTCACCTTTCGAACCACCATAATGAATACGACCATTGTACGATTGAATACAAAGAATGATAGCATACGAATCCAGGTGAAGAATATGACAAAGCCAGCAATATTGTTGTACATTAAATAAATCACGCCAGCCCAATCTAGATTTATGAAAGTATCGCAACTACGTATCCTTTCCATTATCATAATAATATAAAAGTGTTGTGTTATTTGCATCAAAAACATAAAGTAGGCGCCCTAAGAAACAAGATATATATATGATATGATATATGATATGGAAGGATATGTCTGCACTTACGACAAGCACCACAAAGTCCGCAAAGTTATCAAATTGGCGGATGTATTTGCGAAAGCCCTGTTGCCTGATCAATTGAACCTCTCTGATATTGTAAGTGAGGATCATAAAGTAAAAGGCAAAGATGAATATGGACATTTCAAGGGTATCGCTAAAGAATGTCGTCCTGGGAAATGTTTGCAACGAAGCCGTAGGCACGAAGATACCACTCGGGGCACGTTCCACGAATAACCTATAGGAGGATATAACAAAATGTTGAGAACACATTCTACTATCATTCATTAACATCATACTGACTTTGTGCTCTGGAACAGAAATGTATTCACATGATACAAGTTGAACTCGATCATGGCCAAGCGAGAGCCACGATCAATCCAGTATATATCGCGTAGATTTTTAGCCAGTTCCAGATTTGTAGCTCTGTCGTAAGTGAAACTTTTGATAAACCCACTTCCCAAATATGTTTCAATCTTGCCAAAAATCGGTCGGCTAGCATCTTGGAACATGTTCACATGCTTGTTTCCCATATAGGTGGTGCGGTCCTCGTTGAACCAGCCGTAGGGCGCATAACAGGTTTTCATATATTTGGAAAACGTTGGACTGTCCTTACAATGGCCCCTTGACACACGCACTTGCCTCAGACGTACCGGTCCCAGCAAAATATTTCCATGCAAAAACGTTCGATTCGCGTAACACTCAAAGCCCTTAAACTCCTCTTTCCCCTCGGTTGGTTTGTATACGGATAGGGGATCGTTTGCCTTAAAGTCACCCTTATCTAGGACAGGTATCAATGTGAGCATCACAAAGTCCCAATACCTTTCCAAACAGGTGATGTTCCTGAAATTGTTAATCAATCCGGGCTCTATAACTTCCGGCCGTTTCGCCAATTGTCGTGTAATCGCATTGTTAAAGTAATACATTTGAATGTTCGTGCTTGTCTGTGTCACTGTTGAAGCGATTTCCATTTAGTAGCGACTTACTTTAACCTATTCGAAAGACACACATACCAACTGAGGCCAGCGACAGAAACACTATGTAGATAATGAAATCGCATAGCGATCTGCGTGATTCCCGTATCGAACTGTAGCGTATTTTTTTGGGTCGATCAATATAGCTCCATAAGCTTTTGAAAACGAGCTTCGTTATTTGTTTGCACGAACATTGTCTTTTCTCCTTTCGTTTTTGCCACATTTTTAAAAGTAAAATTTTCAATTCAATATACACCAACGGACTTCAACGACTGACTGAAATCTAGATTTATTTCGCTTCAACGAGTACAGAATTTTTCAAAGCATCATTTATTCGTTGGCTTTAAAAGCTAAGCCAGCTGTAAATGTTTTCACTTAACACAATAAATATTGCTGTTATCATTTAATATAACATTTTCCTGTCATTTCATTTCGTTTTATTCGCTTCATCCGTTCTTATACCCTGAACCCATTGCAAATGGGTAAAAAAGGGTATAATGGTTTTGTGCAAAAGTATGTAACAGGAAGGAAGCATCTCCGAGCCTGTAAAGTATATATATTCCTGATCAGCATCAACAGATGAGTCGATATAGCCATGTCCGTCTGTCCATCTATCTGTCTATCCGTCCGTATGTATGAACGCGTCGATCTCAGAGACTATAAGAGCTAGAGACTTCAGATTTGGAACATAAGCTCGTCTAATGCCTAGGCAGTACAAGTTTGTTTTAAATTTTCGATAACTCTTCTCTTTTCCGATATACACATGTGATCGATAACAACAAAATCTTAAATTTGGAAAACTTTTTGATGCAGTTTGAAAGATTAGACTAATTAATGACAATCCGTGAAAATTGTTATTGAAATCGGTTGAGAAACACTGGAGATATGGAGTATTGAAGTTAAGAAAGTATGCACACTCTCACATACGTGCAAGCACTGACTGTACGCGTTAAGTATAGGGTTCAGGGTATAGTCTAGTCGGGATTTCTAGACTAGAGCCTTCTTACTTGTTAATGTTCGTCTTTTTCTTGTTGGATTCCTTTTGTGAAATTGCTTTGTTTTTGCGCTGATGCTTTGGCTGATTTCGTAGAACGCGATGCCAAATAGAATATCATCATAATTTTCGTTTATTACGAGACTTTTTACTCATTTTGTCATAGTCGCTTTGCTGTTGTTGCTTCTGCTTTTTATGGACAAAGTTTGTGTGCTTTAATTGCCATTGTCATGAGTTGTCCTTGTTGTTGCAAGAGTCATTGTACCGCCACCTGCCACTTGCCACCCCGTCTCCGCAAGTTGATAGAATAGCAAAGCAACTTTGCAACTCCTTTGATTTGTTTGGCACAACAAAGCAACGACAGACAAACAAACAAACAAAACACAACATCAACTTTTTATTTAAAAGGACCCCCTGCTGGCTGGCCATGAAGAAGACCATGCTAAAAGGTTTGGACTGAACTTCCACTAGCATAAGCCAAAAACAATTTTTGAGTTATTAATGGAAAAGTGTTTTGGCCATCTCGTACGCTCACTCGCAGTTAGTTAGCCTTATATAAATACAGGTGCTAACTGAATGTTATGTTTTCATTATGCTTAGGGTAGCAGCAACTTTCAGCCAACTTGCAGTCAGTTTCGAACTCCAACTGTGCATGTCTTCATTTTGCTGCTGGTTATTGGCTTAGACTAATTTCTGTTGTGTTCTGGTCCATTGTTTTGTGTGGGTGGAGTTTGTAGTCTCTCCGCATATGGATAGACTGCCATTTGTTAGCCTAAAGTGCACTTTTTTAACTAACTTGTCTAACGCAACTAATGAAAAGATTTGTTATTAGTTTTGCAACGCAACAACGCAGCAGCAGCAGCAGCAGCTTAAAGCAGGTGCAACTTTTGTTCCACCAACAAGGAGAAAAAAGGAAGCTATAAAAGACTGGCAAAAGCAGAGCTAAAAATAAACTAAGAAACAAAAACTTGAAAAAGTAAATAAATATTTGAACAACTTCTTATGGCCTGCTATTTGTTTTGGGTTTGCAAGTTTTGCTCTGCGTGGCAGCTGAAGAAAGGACGTTGCATGAAAGTTTTTCGTGGAATTTGCCAAAAGTTTTTTAGCCTTAGAAAATTGATCAGACAATTTTCAAGCTATATTAACAATAAATTCTGAAATGTTCTCTCAAACTCAAACAGACACAAAATAATACATAAGTATTATTGCAAGTTTGCTGCTAAACCATGCCCATTTGATATTTAATACCGTCTTTTGTTGCCAACTGTTGCTGGTTGTCAAAATATTTAGTGCATAATTTGCTAACACAAAACCCATTCAACGTCCAAGCGCTCTTAATATGTTCATAAACTTGGCTTTGTTGCATTGTTCGCCCGGCAATTGGCATATCATGTTACCAATTTTGTTATTAAGCTGCTATTTTTAGTCACGACACGAGATAATTAAGTTCATTTTAAAATAGACGCTGTCGCAACTGATTGATTGACTTTATCTTTGCGTCTTAGCTTATCAACACTTGCCTGCCACTCGATCTCTGCTGCCTTGTTTGGCTCGAACGCATAATATTCGCATCTCCACAGCAGCCGCAAAAAGCTGGCTTCAAACACGTTTCTCTTTGGCTTGCACTCGCACTCGCACTCGCGTAGGCCGCAACGTTATCTTTATATAAGGCATTTGCCTGCTCCACTCGACTTCCTGCCCCACCCCGCTCGGCTGGCCATGTTGCTTAAGCATAATGGCTTTAAGTCAAGTCTAAGTAGAGCTATCTTTGATCTCATTAGAGATTTTCAAAACAAGGATTGCCACATTGTTTAAATTTGATGTTTGAGCTGCGAAGACATGAAGAAGTTTAGCTGAAAATGTTTAGAATTGTCCAAAGAAAAAACGAATTAAGTTTCTAGTTTAATTACAATCAGTTTATTTGTGTTTAAGATGTTTTTATTTTACATTTTTTTGTGTTTTATAATCTGTTACATTTAACTTTTAGAAGTTTAGCTGAAAATGTTTAGAATTGTCCAAAGAAAAATCGAATTTAGTTTCTAGTTTAATTACAATCAGTTTATTTGTGTTTAAGTTGATTTAATTTACAATTTTTTTGTGTTTTAGAATCTGTTACATTTAACTTTTAGAAGTTAAGCTGAAAATGTTTAGAATTGTCCAAAGAAAAAACGAATGAATTTTCTAGTTTAATTACAATCAGTTTTTTAATTTACATTTTTTTTTTTGTTTTAGAATCTGTTACATTTAACTTTTAGAAGTTAAGCTGAAAATAAAAATCGAATTTAGTTTCTAATTTAATAACAATCAGTTTATTTGTGTTTAAGTTGTTTTTAATTTACAATTTTTTGTGTTTTGGAATTTGTTACATTTAACTTTTAGAAGTTAAGCTGAAAATGTTTAGAATTGTGCAAAGAAAAATCGAATTTAGTTTCTAGTTTAATTATAATCAGTTTATTTGTGTTTAAGTTGTTTTTAATTAACAATTTTTTTGTGTTTTAGAATCTGTTACATTTAACTTTTAGAAGTTTAGCTGAAAATGTTTAGAATTGTCCAAAGAAAAAACGAATTAAGTTTCTAATTTAATAATCAGTTTATTTGTGTTTAAGTTGTTTTTAATTTACATTTTTTTTTGTGTTTTAGAATCTTTAGAAGTTAAGCTGAAAATGTTTAGAATTGTCCAAAGAAAAAACGAATGCAGTTTCTAATTTAATAACAATCAGTTTATTTGTGTTTAAGTTGTTTTTAATTTACAATTTTTTTGTGTTTTAGAATTTGTTACATTTAACTTTTAGTTCACAATGAATTCAATATTTCATTAAACTTATTTGCATTTATTATTACTAAATTTAAATATATTTAAGGTTCAGCTGGTTCAATATTTCGTTAAACTTATTTGCGTTTATTATTACAAAATCTAAATATATTTAAGGTTCAGCTCAACTGGTTTTAACGACCAATCTTCAAACATTTACTCGGCCATAGAAAATGTAGTTCAAGAACTTAAAATATGTTTCCGCAGAGAGTGGACATCATTTGTGTGTCCTCCAGGTTATTTGTCGTTGCCTACATAAATAAAAGTATGTCAGCAATTGAAGTGCAAAGTTGTTAAAGAACTTCCCCCCAATAACACTTACTTGACAGTTTTAATAGTCCCAGCTGTATGATGGAGATGGAGATGGAGAATAACGGCTGCAGCTGGAACTTGGCTTGATCAAATGCTGGCTTGCAAATCAATCAAGCAGTCAAACATGGTTTGGTGCCCGTTCAGCTGTCTGTGGGTCAATGTCACCCGCATGCCCTGAAACTCAACTCAACGGGGGGGCGGCGGGCGAAATCGAATACTATATCAAAATGCATAATTAAATAAATTGAAAGGGAAAACCTGCAAAGTGAGTGTTTGTGTAAAATGTAATTATTCTCGATTATTTAAATGCAAATCAAAAGAGCTGTGTGAAAAGTGTTATTAAAACTCATGTTCAACATGCATTTTTTTTTTTTTTTGCTCATCAATGTGTAATGAGCTCCATTGTCTGTGTGAGATGGAAAAAAAATATATATATATATAGATGTGTGTGATGAAAAAAAAATATATATATAGATGTGTGTGTCTGAAAATAAATGGAATTTTCATTAAACATGGTTATTTTGATATGCAATGTTTTAATGCCTGCAAAGGTAAAATATTAATTGTAATATTTATGTGAATTATTCAATAAGCTGCAAATTAAAATCAATAGACTAATTAAAATCAATGTGGCCCGGCGATTCAGTTGCTCCTCCAGTTCTCCTCCGGATTCCAAAAACCAAAACCAAACTACAGCAAAACACGTCAACGCCTGTGAAATAGAAAGAGAACACACAGAGAGAGAGAAAGAAGGAAAAGTAGGAAAAAGAAGTGGACGGAAATGGGCAACTTTATGTACTACGTATAAAAGCTGTTTTCGGGATTAAAGTTTTGGCGAACGGCGACGCCGACACTTGGGATTTGTTTGTGGCGTTCCACTGGATTGTGTTTAACAAGAAAATACCCTTTAATCAGCGCAGAAGAGGAGTATGAGTAGCTTACTTTAAAGTCAACATAAACTTAAGTTAAGTTTCAATATACTTTATATCGTTTGTTAAGTTATAAACTTGGCTAAAGCAGGCTTCAAATATATCTCTTGGTATGAGAAAGTGTTCTAGAAAATATTGTTAAGTATGGTTAGAAGGCAACCTGGCTAAAAGAGCCCACAAACACACACATACACACACTATTGCACTGCATTTACTGCTCAACAAAAACAAAATGAAAAACAAAACTGCAAAAATAAAAGAAGCTCCAAGTGTATATGAGGAGAGAGCTAAAAATATATATATATATATAGAGAGTCAGGTGAAAATGGATTCTGAAAATTGGGTTAATTGATGCTTAGTGTTTTGCCAGTATATGTGCACGTCTACGTGTGTGTGTGTGTGTATAAGAGTTGGGGTGGTGCTTGGCTCTGGGCGTGGTTATTTAGCTAAAAGTGGCTAATAGTTTTTTTGCGCCAGCGTCGGAAACGGAAGCCGGAAATGTGCACAAGAAAATATACACACACACACAAACATAGAACAGGAAAATAGCCAAAATGGCGGCGTCGCCTCAACATTTGGTTGTTTTTAGTGGGAGTAGGAGGGGAGGGAGGGTTAGGGGCTGTTCACAGCAGTTAAACAGCTATAGATGTAATTAGCATTAAACCATTTGTCGAATTATACACACCGGGACTGGCGAGATCCGTGAGATTGGCACTTAGTGCGCCCGGCGGTCCACTCAATGCTGTGCCACCACCACCAGCTGCACCACCGCCGCCCGTACTGGAGCCCGCACCACCACCACCAGCGCTCGCTGCATTATCCAGAGCCCAGGTGACGTTACTTTGGCCAGGCAGCAAAAACAGCAGCAGCAGCAACAACAACACGTGCAGCAGCGTGTGGCGAGGGGTGGGAGGGGTGGCTGCGAATGCCTGCTGCTGCTGCATCATCCACGCTCTAAGCGACCTCATTTTGCAATTTGGTATTTTGGCAATGTGCTTGTTGTATTCCAGCAACGGCATCAACATGTTCCATTTGTTGTTGTTATAGTTGTTGTTGTTATTGTTGCTTGTTGTTGGTTTCGTTGTTGGCGCCAATTGTGAATTCACTGCGGACAGAAAGAAACAAACCCCAAAAATTATTATTATCAGGTGAAAATGCGTTAGAGATTTTTGCATATTTGATTTAAAGCTTTTTGTGTTTGCGGCTTTAGCTGTTTTCAAGCTGATTAAGTTAACAATCAAATTGTTTGGTTGGGTTTTGAGAGAGGTAAAAAGTAAAGTCGAGGGTTTCTTTGGCATTTAATAAGCTATGCTTGTTGAAAAAACTTTGCTGCTAGAGTATCTTTAAGACAATGAGAATGTAATACATGTTAGTGTTAATTTAGTATTTATTAATTTTAAACCTGTTCAATAAGTCATTAATGATCTACCTAATTCCCAATATATACATACGCATATATATTTTCGAAGTCATATTTAAGTATCTCACTTTTGGGCTTACAATTGCACAAAGTGATTATAAAGCTATACTACCCTCCCAGATTGAACTAAAAGTCGAAAATTGAGAAACTCAAGTTCTGCGACAACAACAAGAGTAATGAAGTGAGGCAACAGCTAATCGTTGTCTCACGCATCGCTCTCTTCGCGATCAAAACAAAAGCGCAAAGAATAATGGCCGACCACTTACAGGGAAATTTTCCCCACGAGCTTAACCACAGGTTTATTCCCTTCTGTTAAAAAGAGGAGTACTCTTGTTTCCACTCTATCTGTATTACATTCTCATTGCTTTAAGATACAAATGTTAGATCAGTGTTGAAAATGTCAAACAAAATATTTGTTTCCTGTTTTTTTTTTGGTATTCACTTTATTGTTTTAATGGTTTTTAACTCCTTTTTGGGCACTCCCTAAATCGTTGCAAAATATCTCACTTCGAAGTTTTGTGGTATTTTTTTTTTGGTTTTGATTCTTTTTAGCGCGCACTTGTCACAGATACAAATGTATGTTGCGCCTACGAATTGCACTTGCGGCACGTAAATTCGCTGCGTGTTGTTATTAAAAACAATCGCCGACACACCCTCAATGCTAATGTATCTTGCAGATACAATTGCAATGTTATTTTTTTTGTTACTTTATTTTAAACTGGATTTCACGTCGCGCGGTTACAAATGTAATTTGCTGGCGCTTTAAATTATTGATTGTTTTTTTGTTGCTGTCGCTGTCGCTGTTATTGTTGTTACTGGCTTAGCTCCTTTTGCCTGTAGCTGTATCTTTTGTTGTTGATATATTTATGCATTGCACTTGCGACCAACTGGCTGTTGTCTGCTTTTTTGTTGTTACATTTATAAATGGTTTACAGCAGCAGCACATGTGCCATAAACACACTCGCACACACACTTTCGCACAGCTGTGGCTACAATTTGTTACTGTAGCGCATTTATAAATGCGGCTCCTTGCTTCGCTTGCCTCAATCCCTTTTCTGCCTGGCTTTGCTCGAATGTTTACACACTCAACAACGTCAACAAACCATCAAGCGCGTTTCGGCTTGGCCCTTGTTTGATTTCCTTCGTTTCTTATCACCGAATTGTTGTCAACGTTGTCGTCCTGCGGTTCCTTATTTCGTGCGTTTCTTTTGAATTTCCACAGCAACTCCTGCTCTTGTTGTTTCAGTCAATTGACGCATTTTAAGAACGCATAAAATTGCTTTATGTTTGCTTCGTTTTTATCCCCTCTCTCGCCGAGATATTTATGCAATCTCCCTTTCTCCTCCCTCCTCTCCTCTCTTGAAGTGCAGCTGCAGTCGTCGTCGTCTTGTTCGCGGTTAAGTATCTGTAAGTGGTGCATAAGTGGAAAAGAAATGTTATTGATGATTTATTTGCATTTGCCATTGATATATGCTAATGTTTTTCTCTCTTTCTCAAAAGAAAGAAAAGCAAAGCAACAAGAAAAGGTTAAGAGCGGATATTTGTGTGCGTGTGTGTGTGTGTGTGTTATCTTTGTTCATTGGTTTTTCAATTTTTCATTTCGTGCTCGAGGAAAAATTATGATGGCATTTTAAAGTCATTTTTATTTGCATTTCGTGATGCCGTAAAGACAGATAAGCCGCGACTTCAACTCCAACTCTCTTCCCCCCTCTCTCTTTCGCTATCTGTGTGTCAACTCAAATATTTGATTTAATTCCTCTGACATATAATTAATCACTCTGCACCTTTTACGACCAGCAGCAGCAGCAGTTACGATCCATCCCATTGAGTTTCGGTCTTTAAGATTTGTGTTCGAGTTGCGTTTATTTGCTTATAATTAAATATTATTTGGCAGCCCAAATGAGACAGCAGCCGTCGAGTGGCATTTATCAGTCATTTCCAGCTAGTTTCGTTTCGTTTCGTTTTCTTTCTGTTTTTCTTTCTGTTTTTTTAATGAGTTACAAATTTGGTTTTTCAGTTGTTTAATGTTTAATGGCTGACAGCATTATAGATTAGCGTTCCAAAAAAAAAACGTTTTTTTTTTCTTCTAGTTCGCTGCATGCCCGCTCCCCGCTCCCCTCCCCCCGTTCACTCTGTGTGTCTGGGAACTGCTTTAGCTGGCGGCAAAAAATATATACACAAAAATTTGTTGGTTGCGAGCTTAACTTTTTTGTCGTCTGTCTGGCTACTTGAATGTTTCTGTTTCTGTGTTTCGGGCTAATGTGTGTTTTTCTGGGCTAATAGCCAACGGGCCTGGAAGCCAACTGGCCACACACATTCACAAAATGTTTGTGTGTTTTGTTGTCTTTTGCTTAATTTTTGGCTCGTTAGATATATTAGTTTGTGAGAGAGTTTTTGGAGCGGAGGAGAGGGTTAAAAAGTTTGGCAGCTCAAATGACTTGTTTGATTAGGTTTAAACAGAAGGAATTTATCGAAAATGACAATGAGAGCGAGAGAAAGAGAGCGAGAGAGAGAGAGAGAGAGAGAGAGAAAGAGAGAGCGAGAGCGAGAGAGAGACAAGCAGCAAATCTCTTGAAATATTTGAAAACGAAAAAAAACGATTAACAAAAAAGCAGGTCATAACTTTTAGCCAAGCAATAAATCAACGAAAATATATATAAAACAAATATATAATGACAACAACTAAACATATCTGAACATTTAATGCGTTGACTTGTTTAAGCAAGAGTCAAATATTTAAGCATGTTTTTAGGTTGACTTTCAACCGCAGCTTAAAGTTCACAAAAGCTTTGTTTTACTTCACAAATTTAGTATTCAGAATATGGTTCTTATGCTATAAATAGCAGCTTTGTGCATTAGCTTCGCATCCTTTTTGCTTTTTGCTGTGCAAAGGAACAGAAGAGAGAAAAAGTTAAGCATGCTCAGGAAGGATATCATCCAATAGCCCCAAAAAACCACCTGAGTACTTTACTTAGCATCTCCATTAGGCGAAACACACACACACACACACACAAAGATTGTGGGTGTTGTGAAACGATTAGCATATTGATAAGCTTGAACCATATGTAGATTTTCGCGTGTTTCCAAAAGCCTGCCACATGCCCCATTAAAAATTCATATGCTCAACTGTCAAGTCGGTTTAGACACGCGGCCGAAATAAGTATTTGCATTTTTAAAAGGCGCAGACGTTAAAAGTGTCAAATTGGCAACAATAACACAAAGAAACAAATACTAATATATATATATATATATCTGTATCTATATATATGTTTGTTTCCCAAGAAAAACAGCGCAAGCGAGTGCATAAGATATTGATATCATTTATCAAACTGAGGCGGAGAGAAAATGAATCGAGCGAATCTTGAAGCGTGGAAGTGTATAAACATATAAATTATGCGCATGGGAGTGTATAAAGAAGGCAAGGGGGCGTGGCACACGCACAATTCAATTTAAACCAAGAAACAACGCAAGCCACAAAAAAGTAGTTCATTAGTGAGCTTTGAAAACCTCGAAAAACATTTGCATAAAAAACTTTTAGCAATAATCAGTAGAGATAAAATTGACGGAATATCCTCGAAAAACAAGGAACAACAAAACAAAAGAAAATGTAAATTGAAACAAACAAATTGAACCCTCGAAGGGGGCAAAAAAAAAGAAGTAAAATAAAATGAATGCGAGAAAAAAAGGAAGTTTCCACTTCAAAAGTCAGCGAACATGCAACAAGAATATCAAAATCGCAATACACAATAATAAAACCCGAAACAAGCAAATTTAAAACATGACGATGATTAAATACACTATTTATATATTACAAATTGGTATAGCTTGCAAGCTTTAACACTTAATTGAATGCAGTTGCATCTGGATCAAGTACTCCATGGATGTTCCAATATGCGCACTAAACTTATAATACTCTTCTATAATACCCTCACAAATTGTTCGCTTATAATGGGCCAGAGTTCGATTTTTGGTTGGGAGAGAAGAGAAGTGCTTTCATACCCTGAACCCATTGAAAATGCTTGAAAAGGGTATAATGGTGAAGTGCAACAGTATGTAACAGGCAGAAGGAAGCATCTCCGAGGCTGTAAATTATATATATTCTCGATCAGCATCAACAGCCGAGTCGATCTCAGAGACTATAACAGCTAGAGACTCTAGATTTGGAACAAAGCTCACCTAATCCCAAGTTTGTTTCAAATTTTCGATAACTCTTCCCGTTTCCGATATACACATATGATCGATAACAACAAAATCTTGAAATTGAAAAACTTTTAAACTAAGTTTTAGACATTAGACGAAATATTGAGAATCTGTGAAGTTTTTATTGAAATCGGTTAAGAAACTTCGGAGATATGGAGCATGGAAGTTAAGTCTGCAGACTCACACACATACTTAACTGTACGCTTAAAGTATAGGGTTCAGGGTATCGTCTAGTCAGTCTCTCTCAACTAGAGACTTCTTAGTTGTTTGTATATATCATGGGTAACGACGAGTGCAGCAAATCAATGCGCCAAGCAACAGCAACAGCAACAACAAATCGAACAAGTGGGGTAAAATATGAGGAGCCGCGTGTCAGGGCCGAATTCAGGGTAAAGGAAAGCGCTTCACACAGAGCCCACCACTTGGTAATAAAAAATATTTTCAATAATAAAGTGTATTAAGTTGTGAAGTGCACACTGATATACATACATCAACATACACACACACACACTTACACGTACACGCACACATACAGATACACAAACTCCCAGTTGAGTTGACTGCAAGTGAAAATAAATGAAATGTGAACCAATGGAAGCGCTTCGAAAAGCAATAAGAGTGAAGAATTTTTTTTTTATATTTCCTCTTTTATAAAAAAAAGATATAAAAACAAGAACTTGTTGTGTGTGTGTGTGTGAGCTGCGTGTAAATATAAATATTTTTCCATAGAACATATCAGAACAGAGAGTTACGAGCATGTCACGATTATTTTGTTTTCTTTTCGTTTTTATTTTTAATATACCCCGCAATTATGGGCAGACAATGTAAAAGTTATGAGAAATAATAATATCGAGCTGACGATTGAAATACTTTTGAAAAAGTTTGCAAGAAAATTCTATGAACTGTTTGTTCTTATTGAAATTATAGAGAGGTTCTTATTGAGCTTAATAAAAGCGAGGAAAAACTTTTGAAATTCTAAAGTAAATTATTTTAAGACATAAACTTGAGAATTTTTTTTATAGATACTTTCTATTTGATACTTATTTAAAGTTGCTTCTCGCTTCATAGGACATCTCCGAGTCGTTCCATATGATACTAAGAGCTATTCCCCGCTTGTTTGTAACTGTAACTGTGCATTCCACACATACATATTCATAGATATGTGTAGCTGTTGTTTTCAACGAACGAATGCATGAATGTGTCAATGGCTCAAAACGATTTATACAGCATATTAAATTCTGACATCAATGTTTGATAGTACCAAACACAAACACACACATGCACATACATACTGAAAAGCAATAAAAGGAGCCTAGTGCCATCTCGCTCTAACCTTGAGTGAGCGTATAGATTACGCTCCATCTCTTTTTGGAGCGCTTTGTCAACAAAAGCTACGAACAAAAAAAAAACCAAAAAACAGGAACGTAATGAAATCAAATAAAGTGTAGCCAACTGTAACATTGCAGCAGCAGCAGCAATAGCAAAAAGCATCTAATAGATTTATTTATACAATTTTGAACAGTACATGAAATGACATTTTGGAGAACTGGACAGAAAGAAAGACAAACGGACGGACGGACGGACACTCACGAAATTGAAACTCATTTAAGTTTCTTATTTTGTGTAGCGAAAGAATTTGTTTGTAACAACTTTTAAGAAGAATTCGAGTTCGAAATCGATTGAAGTGCAGCTTGTCGTGTGTTAGAAACATTGCTTGTTATTGTTGCTGTTCGTTTTGTGCGTTGTTTCACATTTAAAGAGATTACATGAGATTGAAGTGGTTTGTGCAGCGCTTTCCTGTTATGTTTGGTTGCATGACCTGCGGGCCATTGTTGCCACCAACAACAACAGCAAACAGCGAAAAAGACGTGAAGCGAATTGGATTTGCTTTGTAGCAGCAGCAGCAGCAGAGTTGATGGATGGGCCTGGGATTAGGGCCCAGCACATGCAACGAATGCTTAAGGGAAACCAGTAAGACGAGAGAGAGAGGGGTAAGAGTGAGTAAGAACAGCGTGAAAATTACCTAAGTAATGTAAGGTGTTGGCTGTTGCTAAATATGCAAACATCTAGAAACAGCTGTTGCCGTAATAGCAACAAATTTGTCATTCCTTGAGACCCTTTTTTCAAGCTTAATGCAAAAATTGCCGTTATTATGATATGCTAGATTTGAAGTTTTCTTAGACAATTTGCTTTGGTTTCGAAGTAAAAATAACAACAAGGCCTAACGAACATCTTTATCAAGCAAGATCTCAGAACTTTTCATTTGTTTTTACTTTTCATATCATATCTTAATAAATTATAACAAAAAAACGTTCCCACATACACCCAGTAAAACGGATATTTGTACATCATACTTTTCGTAATTGTTTTTCGAAACTTTTACTTGCTCGATTTTTTTTTTTTGATATTTGTACATCATATTTTCTTCATTTTTTTCTCGAAACTTTTACTTGCTCAACTTTTTTATAATAACAAAAAAACGTTCCCACACACACCCAGTAAAATTGATATTTGTACATCATATTTTCTTAATTTTTTTCGAAACTTTTACATCATATTTCTGTACATCATATTTTCTTCATTTTTTTTCCCGAAACTTTTACTTGCTCGTTTTTTTTTTTTGATATTTGTACATTATATTTTCTTTATTTTTTTCGAAACTTTTACATCATATTTTTGTACATCATATTTTCTTCGTTTTTTTCGAAACTTTTACTTGCTCGATTTTTTTTTTTGAAATTTATACATCATATTTTCTTCATTTTTTTCCAAAACTTTTACTTGCTCGTTTTTTTTTGATTTTTGTACATCATATTTTCTTCATTTTTTTTTTCGAAACTTTTACATCATATTTTCTTCATTTTTTTTCCAAACTTTTACTTGCACGATTTTTTTTTAATATTTGTACATCATATTTTCTTCATTTTTTTCAAAACTTTTATTTGCTCGATTTTTTTTTTTTTTGATATTTGTACATCATATTTTCTTCATTTTTTTCGAAACTTTTACATCATATTTTTGTACATCATATTTTCCTCATTTTTTTTCTCGAAACTTGCTCAATTTTTTTTTTAATATTTGTTTTAAATAGGTAGTTGATATATACATTTAATACACAACATTTTTTTTCAGTATTAATTTATTTAATTAAGAAATTATTTCTTTGAAAGAAGTCTTCATGTAAAGTTGGTATTTGTGCAAAACTTCAATTTACCAAATATTATTGTATTGAAACCTTTTTCCCCTTGTAACTTTTTGAAGTATTTCTAAATGATTTTAAATATTTTTTTCATCTCAAGTTTTACTTCAAAATCGTGTACGTTTGCCTATGAAACTGTGGTATATTCGAGTTCATTTTCTATTTCTACAATTTCCAAGCTTCCCAAAACATTTCTAGCACATTGAACTTCGCAATATTAAAGCTTATTTTAAAGAAATAGCTCAACCATTCCGTTTGCGCTATTCAAAGCGAACATACGCAAACCTAAACCTTTAAGCTATCTCTGTTCTGCCCCTGCCCCTTCTGCTCTTCGCTCGCCTTCTGGTCCTGGACGTTTCGCATGCATTTGAAATAGCGACCGCAAATTTGAAATTCTCTCTCGCGTTGCGCTAAGAAATTCGCTGCGGGCAGCCCCAAAGACGAGCGAAGCAAGGGTCGTGGCAGCACGTGGGGCACGTTGCACACGAATATTAGCGGAACGCGGCATCCACACGTTGCATATATACTAATTAAAGGTCTTCGAACTGGGTCACAAGAACCAGGACCAATGTAATCTAATGTAGGCGCAAAGATGACAACACAAACAAACAAGCAGAAAGGCAGGCTGCAACGTCGGCAAGGCCTAATAACTAACAGCATTTGGCGGCGTCTCCCTCTCCACCTCTCTCTCTCGTTGTCTCTGGAGTGCTATCAATCTTGTGCATAGCCAAACATAATTTATAACTGTGGTGCCAAACTCTAATGTCAAATACACACAGTTGACGGGTGGAGGGGTGTGGCAGCTGCAGCTGCAGCATTGCGGCGCTTTTAATGAGCCGCCAAAGCGTGAAAAAGCGCAACGAAGCCAGCGTCGACGTCAACGCTGACCCAACGCAGATAATTATGAATGGAGCCAACTGTAAATCAACACACACAAAACAAACTCAACCCACACACACACACACACACACCATAACGAGGGGGCAGCATTGAGCTGTCTCTCTCTGTGTGTGTGTGTGTGTGTGCGTGGAGTTTGCTGATGCGGCAGCTACACCCAAAATGCTACGCCCCACAGGTAAGCAGCTTAATCATGGTGCTCCCCAACGTTACCACACCTCCCCCCACGCCCCACGCCCCACGCCCCACTCCCTCTACCCCCATGCTCAACTCAACTGAACTGCTGCGGCTCTGTGTCGTTATCATTAGTTGCATCTTAGAGGCACTCAGCCGCTTTCAATAGTTTTCAGAGAACTGGCCAGGCGCAGGCAAGTGCATAGTGCAGAGAAACGAGGGGGGGGGAACGTTGTAGCAAGAAGGTTGAGTGGAGAAGAATTTTATAATTTATTGCCTTGACGATAGTGGAACAAATCTATTAAAATGCGCATATTAAGCCAAAAGCAGCTTAAGTAAATTACGCGCTTATGAAAAGTGGACAAAAGAAAGAAAATAACGAAACGAACACTAAAAACAACAATAAAGTTGAAAAAATACTCGCCGAGAACGACTCTAGAACAAAAAGTCGAACACGATTCGAATTGCTTAATGAAGCACTAAACTTCATTTAAGAAGGACATAAAACTAAACACAACAAAAAAAACACAAGTAAAAAGGCTCTAGTCGAGAAATCTCGACTAGACGATACCCTGAACCCTATACTTTACGCATACAGTCAGTGCTTGCAAGTATGTGTGTGTACGCGTATATATATATACTTTCTTAACTTCAATGTTCCATATCTCCAGTGTTTCACAACCGATTTCAATTCAATTTTCACAGATTGTCATTATTTCGTCTGTTTCAAACTGCATCAAAAAGTTTTCCAAATTCAAGATTTTGTTGTTATCGATCACATGTGTATATCGGAAACGGGAAGAGTTATCGAACATTTAAAACAAACATGTACTGCCTAGGGATTAGACGAGCTTATGTTCCAAATCTGAAGTCTCTAGCTCTTATAGTCTCTGAGATCGACGAGTTCATACATACGGACGGATAGACAGATAGATGGACAGACGGACATGGCTATATCGACTCATCTGTTGATGCTGATCAAGAATATATATACTTTATGGGGTCGGAGATGCTTCCTTCTGCCTGTTACATACTTTTGCACAAAACCATTATACCCTTTTTACACACTTTCAATGGGTTCAGGGTATTAACAGGAGAAAATAGTGGTTTTGGAACTTGTTGAGTTGAGATTTTCCTTTGAGTTTAAGCTAGATTTGGCAGATAGAAATATAATAAAATATTGAATTTATATAGCAATATTGCGATTCCCAACTTAGTTTATCTATGATATAAAAAAACTATTTCAACAAACTTCAACACAAAGTCAAAGTACCCCTTCGGCGGCAAGTGTATTCACATACTAGCTAGCTCTGCTGCTGTTGCACGGAGCAGACACTAAAATTTAAGTTCGTCTGGCGATAAAAATAAAAAATAAATTAAGAACAAGAACAGTCACATTCGGAACGAAAAGAATGAAGAAAAATATATGTATATATATATATATGTCTATATAAATATAATCAGGAAAGCTATAAATAATTAGTGGAGCTGCATGTCAAGACAAACGGAAGAAGCGAAGGAATGGGGCCAGTAAGGGGGAGGGGCGGTGACTAAAACCAAGCTGAGATTGGCTCAGAAATTGCTTAATTAGTCACGCTGCCCATCGACGGAGCGACTGTAATATCCGTGAATAATATATATATATATGAAATATGTGGCAAAAACTTAATACACACAAAAACAAATCGTATGATAAACGCTTGAGAAACTTGAGAAATTACAAAAGATTTATTTTTTTTATTATTTTTTGGGGGTTCTTTATTAATTTGCGTGCGGTTTTTGTGTTCGCTTGCCCCAAGTGTGTTGTTGTTGTTGTTGTACCTGGTCGGCAGTTTATTTATGGCTTTGCATTTATTAAAAAAATATATTTATACGCTTGAAGAGAGTCGGGCTAAAACCAATTCACGTAACAGGTTGTCGTCGTGTGTGTGTGTTGTGTTATTATTTAATATCAATTAGGGGGAACTTCCCTCACACACATTCCAACTCTCCCCCTCTCCGTGTTGTGGCTGATTTCAAAATAACGACACGCATTTCAGTTGATTTTGTGCTCGTAACAAATGGCAGCAATTAGAACAATATGGCAATGCGGCAATACTCCAATTTCAACGCTTTCGGTTTGTGCGTGTGGTCGAATTGAAATACGGATCCAAAGAGCTTAAAAGCACTCAACAAACGGAGACGGAGACGGAGACACAGATGTGTGGCACGAGGGCAAACCGAATTTGGATTGGGAAGCAAACGAATCGAATCATGTTGATATTGATAAATGATCATTGCTAAAGAGCTGGCGACCCACAACGCATAATATATATATATATAACTTGAGAGATCGTTAAAATCGTCGTGTGTGTGGCAATTGTCTGACAATTGATCTGTGACATATTTATGATGTTCAGTTTCACTCGTGAGTAATCAATTGTTTATATTTATAGCGACAAACGAAAACGAGGAGAATTTGGAATTTGTAAGTGTGAGATAAAAACTTTCATTAGGGTTTAGAAGCAACGAAAATTGGTATTAGAAAAAGTTAGAAAGGTTCTTATAGCTATGAGAAAATACAATCTTTTGAGCATTAATCTTAGCGTCAGCTTAATGATCCGTGACTATTAATTAATATTGATAAAAATGAATGACCTTTGGAGCCATTCAACTTTCAAAATCGAAACTTAACCCAAACAAAACTCACAAATTCGCTACAGTTTCAACACTAGCAGCCGCTTCTCATGGACCTTTCAACCCTTTCACGCGCTGAGCCACGCCCCATTAGGCATGATTTTGGGCTAGGGTAATAACCAAAGAAAGAAAAAAACCTAAATAATGATCTAACCACATTACAAACAACACCAACAGCAGCAAGCAATTTAAATCAAATGCTGACCATATATTATTATAAATTAGATTACAAATAATATTTCATGGCTAAAAGCTGGCAAACAGTTTGCCATGCAAATGAGGCTCGAGAGAATTTAATCGATAAAATAAAAATATAAATTAAATTTTTTTCGGCACCTCAAAGATTAAATACTCTAACACAACATTTTAAGAATTTAATAGTTAAGGAACAAATCGAGAAAAAATATAGTTTTTAAATGTTTGCGCCTTAAGAATCGAAAAAATATTAAAATAAAATACTAAAAATATATAATACAAAATAAATGTATATAGAAATTGAAATCTCTAATATTTTGCCAATAATAAAAATTCGCTTCAAGAATCGCAAATGAAATACTAAAATAAAATACTAAACAAATTAATAAAAAAATGTATTTATAAAAATTGAAATATCTAAGAATTTTAAGAATTTAATTTTTAAAAAACAAATCGAGAAAAAATTTAGTTTTTAAATGTTTGCGCCTTAAGAATCGAAAAAATACTAAAATAAAATACTAAAAATATATAATACAAAATAAAAGTATATAGAAATTTAAATCTCTAATATTTTGCCAACAATAAAAATTCACTTCAAGAATCGCAAATCAAATACTAAAACAAATTAATAAAAAAATAAATTTATAAAAATTAAAGTATCTAAGAATTTTAAGAATTTAATTGTTAAAAAAAAAAATCGAGAAAAAGTTTAGTTTTTAAATGTTTGCACCTTAAGAATCGAAAAAATACTAAAATAAAATACTAAAAATATATAATACAAAATAAATGTATATAGAAATTGAAATCTCTAATATTTTGCCAACAATAAAAATTCGCTTCAAGAATCTCAAATAAAATACTAAAATAAAATACTAAAAATATAAAATAAAAAAATAAATTTATATGAAAATTGAAATCTCTAATATTTTGCCAACTAAACCAATAAAAATTCGTAGAAAATTCATATCGCAAGTGTATTAATCATTTTTGGTCTCGACTCGCAGATTAAATAGTGCAGAATATGTTCCACTAATTTGCGGCCTAACTAATTAATGGGTTTTGTTGGTCAGCTTGCCAGCAGCCGACAATTTTCTAACGTTTCTTTCCTATAACCATTTTTTTGTTTGTAATTTTATAATAAATAAATTGATTGGTCTCTAATTATAATTTGGCATATTTTTATTGCTACCCCTTCTAGGTTTTTGGCGTAACATGTCGTTTTTTTCAAATTCGTTGCGGCTGATTGAGTTTGAAAAAGAATAGAAAAAATACCAAAAAAAAACCAAAAAAAAAAAAAAAACACCCTGAGCACAAATTGTGCCCACTAATTGACAATTAAGCAGGAAATAGTTTGGTTACAACAACAAACCAAATTGAATTGATTGATAAAAGCCATTTGATGTCCAATATGAGCGGCGAAGAGTGTGCGTTAGGGGCGTGGCATGCCTGCCACAGACATGGCAGAACTTTTCCTATGCCCAAGAAAAAAAGAACGACGACGACGACGACGACAAGAAAATAATAAAAAGAAAGAGAAGAGAAAATTAAGCGGCTAACTGATTTTGCAAGGCAAAAGTTTTAACTTATTAAAACTGCACTTGCCACACAGCCATTGCCACACTCCCATTTTCTTTGCTCGCTGGCAGCAACAACAACCGAAAACTCTTCAACGGAGGCGCTCAAGTATGTTGAACACGCGTCAAGTTCCTGAGGCAAAGTTTTGCGTCAACTTTTGGTATAAACCATCCTAACCCAGCACCACTCCAGCACCACCAACTCCTCCTTCTCCTGCTCCACCACCAGACAGCACCAGACAGACGGCAAAGGTGAGCGAGAGAGTTCATTGGAGGTGAGGCAAGTCTGTGTGCCGTCCAGTTGTCCGTTCGTCCCATCATTGACAATGCACGCCAGCCAGCCAGCCAGACAACAACAGCAACAATAATTCTAATTAAAGTTTTCAATTTGAAGTTTGGCAACGCCAGCCGCCGCCGCCTTCCACCCGAAAAATGTGTTATCAGAGTGAACGCAGCCTCTCCGCAGTCACGAAAACAATGCAGAGGAAACAATGCACAAAAGCTGCCAAACAATAGAAACGCACAATGCACATTGAATCCGAAATCCTCAATAGAGCAAGGAGCAAAGCAAAGCAAAGCATAGAGTAGTCTAGCTCTTTCACTCTTATACTCTGACTCGCACATTAGACAAGAGGCTAGAGCTGTGGCTACGTGTAATCTAATAACAAATAACTTCGGAAGTATTAATCATATTCCATACGTGTCTGTTATGTGTGTGCGAGTGCGTGTGCGCGTGTGTGTGTGTGTGTGTGTGAGTGTGCGTGTGTGTGTTTTCTGGCTACTAATTATAAATTTCAATTGTGCACAGACTGCGCTTTATTATACACAAAACGCCAAAAGCGCTCAGAGCATGAGAGAGAGGGAGAAGCTTTTATTTTGGGGAGTTCTATGAAGGTAAGGGGAATATATGTGTGTGGGGGAGGTAGAGAGCTGCGGCTAATGGAGCCTATCAAGCGTGCTAAAGCAGCTCACAAGCATAGGAAATATTAAACACATAGAACATGAACAAGAAGTTAGAGAGATGAGAAATATGGATGTGGCAAACCGGTTGATAATGTTTATAATCAGCATATAATAATCAACATTATAATGCACTTACACTCAGCTACAGAAAGGGAAAGTGCGAGAGGGAGAACAACTGTCGACAGCGGTTGTCTGGCGGCGAACCAAAAAAAAACCAAAAAAAAATATAACCATAATTAAAATATATTAAATACTTGCACATAAAAGTGTCCAGCGATGTGCGAGAGACAGAGTTGGCAAACAAAACCAAATTAATAGGTTTCAAAATACACAGAGCCAAAATTTTGCATCACATGCACGAAATGAACATTTTAATATAATACATTTATTTTTGTTAAATAAACTTTGAATTATAAATATTATTTCTATAGCAATAACAAAATATTCCCAAGAACCAATCATTTATTTATCATAGTTGAAAACTTTGCCAAACGAAATTGGCACAGAATTCATTATACGTTAAAGTTCTATTATTTTTGAAAAGACTTAAGAAAGTTTCTAGAAAAACTTCATAAAGATATCACAAAATATGCAAAAAGAAAAAACTTTACGTTTTCCAAGCGAAAATATACTCTTGGAATCTATTTAGAAATTCAAATTTGCTTTTAATGCACAAATCACATAAACTTTTTGCAGTGTACAAGCACAGTGAGAGTGAGAGAGGAGTAGAAGTGTAAGGCATGGAGCGTTATGTGACAGCCTTTTGCATACATGTTGTGTGCCCCGTCAGGCTGCAACCAAAATGATTAAAAGCATTCGCCAAAAAGGAAATCCAACAGCGTTGACAATCCATCCGACAAAGAACCCCCCGCTCCCCCTCCTATCGACCTGCGCTGTCGACGAGGACAAATCAATATTGGTTATTTTTGTATGCATGGATTGTGGGCGTGTCTGTCAGAGGCGTGCCGAAATAATCATCATCATCCAGCATCTTTGACGCCGCACGCATATTAAATAAACTTTTGGCCTCGCCATCGGATAGATGGATGGATAGAGCGACAGATACAACACTAAACAATAGACAGTGGAGTTGATCACGATGAAAGTATCTCATGGCTATATATTAACTCAATTCGACTCGCGGCTTGTCTCGCTGCGGGTAAATGCATAAATTAGTCGGCGTTGTTCACATTTTTGGCAAAAGATTCAAAATTCGGAAGAGAAGAGAATTCGGGAATTTTAGTTTAGCGTTCAGCACGCCAATATATAGTTAGGGGTTTGTAATTAAGAGCAAAATTGTATGCTTGTTTGTTAAACGGCTGAGAGAGTGTGAGGGGAGAGGGATGCCCCCAGAGAGCGGTTGTTAGTTGACAGAAATTAAGTGCAAAATACTTGTGATTGCTACACGCTGCTGCAGGTGACTGACAACAACAATAACAACAACAACTGGCTGTTACTGTCATTATTAAACCGCTGATAGATTAGGCAATATATATGTGCACACACACACACACATCGTCAGCATTTCAATCTAACCATTTTGGGTTGCAAAAACAAAAAACCCTTTGCCAGAGCAGAGAGAAGCTTGTGGTTTTGCATTTTCATTGACTTTAATTGACAGTGAAATGCATGAAATACTTAATTAAAAAGCTAAAACTGAAATGCACATCAAACATTGAATTGTGCTTTAACTTTCTTATTGCTTTCTATTTGGCTAAAAGATTTTGTAGCAATTTAAAATATAAGCTTTTGGTTTTATGTAACTTCATATCAATAAGAAATAGTTTGCGCACAAAAGTATGCAATGATTTTTTTATTAATTCAACTTTGTCTAAATTGCAACTAAAATGCATAATTTGTTTATGGCTTTCAAAGTTTCAATTATTCTTCAGTACCTGATGTGGATGACTTAAAACTATTTCTTCATTCTCTGTGTTTTTATATTTAAAGCTTGATTAGCCCACTTTTCGCTACCAATTAGAGCCTTATGCACAACATTTCCAGCAACAAGTAAAGAGTTTCATGAAAATGCACAGCGTGTGTGTATGTATGTGTGTGTGTGTGTATGTATCAATGTTAAAAGAACCCATCGCAGTGACCACCAACAACCAACGACCATCAAAAACTGATAATGATTGTGGCCTGCGGGGCCAATGAACCAAAAGCCATGGCAATAACTTGGCGTCTGCTAACCAATATATGAGTTTTCCGTATAGAAAGAGAGAGGGAGAGGGAGACTGGGTGAGCGGGATATCGGGTTGTGGTAGAGATTTTAGATTTCATGTGCATATTAAAAGCCAGACCGGGGCCCGAAAATCAAACTCTGTTGGCCGCCATAGACAAACAAATTTTCATGTGCATATGCAGCAAATGGCAGTTGTTGAGTGGCAGCCAAAAACGATAGAGAGGGGGAGGGTGGGGGAAGAGAGAGGTGGGTTATGGCTTGAGGGCGTGGCAGTAGCAAAAGCGTCAGCAGCAGCAGCATCATCATTAAATATCATTAACACAGCAACGAAACAAGCAAAACTGGCAGCCAAAAACAGAAGCAACAAGAACAACGAGAGAGAGAGAGAGAGAGAGAGAGAGAGAGAGAGAGAGAGAGAGAGTGAGCGAGCGAACGAACAACACTTTGCTGATATCATTAACAAGTGAACCGAAGGCAAAGCAATTGCAAACGGAATCGCAATAACAGCAACAACAATGCCAAAAGGAAGCAAATGTGTATACAAAATGTTTTTAATTAAACGCTTCCTCTCATTGCATCATCAGCATCAGCCCGGCGACAATGTTAGAGACACTCACAGCGGGCAAGGAAGAGCGAGCAGGACGAAGAGTAGAGAGAGACTTTGTGAGTTTGTTGGGCCTTGAAGTTTTGTTTGTGCCTTTGTTGTGCCTTGTGCTGGTGTCACTTTGATTCCATTTCATTATACACTCGTCGTCGAGCATTATAATTGCGTATACTTAATTTTGTTAGCAACTTTGTAACGCATGCTTAAAAGTGGCATACAAGAGATATGTTAAGTAGTACCATGCTTTGTATTTATTAAGCAGATAAGCATCATTGGGCATTAAGAGAACATTAAAAGAAATCTTTTTATCATATTTGAATACATATAATGAAGCTAAAAGTTTGTATCCTTGAGCCTTTATCGCTAATACCATGTAAAATACGTTTAAATTTAAGCCTATTCAATTTAGTCAAAAGTAAATTTCATTATGAAATTTTGTTGAAAGCATTCTATTATTTATGGCCAGCGTTGTGTATGTTAATTATTTAGGAATATCGCGATAGACCTTTGTTAATATACATAGTTTATTTATCGTTTATTATTTGCCGGCAACAATAAAGCTTATTATTTATACGCTGTGCATTTGTGATATTATTTATAGGTTAATTCAAACTTATTTTCAGCACAAAGAATTTTTATTATTGGAATAATTGACTAACCCAAACGAAAATAAAATCGATTTATTTATTAATGACTCTTCTGAAGGATCAATAAAATGGCATTATAAATCTATAGATATATACAAAGTGTACTCGAAAAGTTTGCATATCCTCGGGTTTAATAATCAACTAGCACTAAAGATGATGAACCAAAGGGCAATGCAGATAATACATTTGCCAGCTCATAGATACATTTGTTGAAGAGAGCAGAGTGGGGGGAATCAGAGCAGAAGCATAAAATTACGGCACAGATGCATCTACTACTATGTATGCTGCTCGTCATTCGGTATCCAACTCTTGATTCTGTCATGCGATATTATGCAATGCAATGCGAGGTTTGTTGATGTTGTTCGTGGCAATCCTTTGATATGATTTCACATAATAATGTGCTTGTGCAAGCGTGTGACTGTATATGTGTGTGTTTGTGTTTGTGAGTGTTTGTTCATGTTTTCATTGCAGATTATAAACAGTAGCAACAAAAAACAAGCCAAGGAGTGAGATAATAAATGACAGGAAGAGCATAAAGCAAAAGTTTCTCATGATTCGCATAATTGCAGCGTGAATAATTACATCAGAAATCAACAAACAGTAGCAAAAAAGCAGAAGAAGAACGATAACAACTCATAATAAAAGATTATGCGCTCTATAAATCTGTTTGCAGTTTGGGTATATATATGATGGGGGTTATCTGGCATTTGAATCTCGACTCGTTTGTGTTGTTGGCTGGCTGGCAACAAATGTTGTTATTTATGCGCTTGGAAAAGTTTTTAATTGATTTAATAAGTAATGCGATTAATAGCCACAATATGCGCAAACACACAGCTCAGATACAGATACAGATACAGATACAGATACACACTCACATACAGATACAGATACATGTGCGCAGTGCACACATTTTTATATTGTTGCTGCTGCTGCTTTGACGTTGCATTTGAAGTGCTTTTAATTATGTGTTTAACTTTTGAATTTATGATCTGAATGTCGTCTGTCTCTGTCTCTGTCTGTTTATGCGGGCAATTGATATAATGAAATGTTTGACTGATTGCGGATTAATATTGACGGAGAGCTGAAGCCGTGTTGTCATAGAGACAGACAGCCAGACAGTACCTGCACTTGCCACATGCCACTCAATGCAGTTTGGGGTTAATTTGCAAAAGGCCAGAGCTTAAAATGATTCATTTGCAATGCAAACTTCAAGTTGAGTTTGTTGTTGCAAACTTACTTTAAAATTCATTGTTAAATTAACTTTAAATCAATTGCATTTTGCTAATAAGCTTATAGAATTATTAAGGCAAGGGTTTATGTTTAAGCAAACTTTGCTTTAGGGCTCATAACTATTCAATCTTGGTCGAAACCAAAGCGACTTTAATATAGTGAAATCTTTTTAAACATGATTCGATCTGTGGCATATAACTGCATTCAAGTTAATGTTGATGAAGATATGTATAAATTTAAGTTTAGTTATAAATATGTAATCGAATAATGTATTTAGTAGCGAACATACTCGATGTATTGAATAACTTAAAATGAACTATCGATACTTTTGTTATTATCGAGAGCTAGAAAGCAAATCGATCAGTTGTGATCACAGACCTAAGATCTTTAATATTTGAAATTTATAATCTAAGCAAATTTTGTTAATCTCACAATAATAAATAATATAAGTGTTTAATATAACTCAGAAAATGTTTTATTTCATTGATATGATATATATCTTGGAGTTTGGATGCGGACAACTAAAGAAAGTGAACAAGCCGGTCATTCGAGCCGGATAATATATAATTGTGTCCCAACTACCAGGTAATAACCCCAACAGTTAAGTTAAGCTAAGTTCATAATCAATAAAATTTACTTGTTTTTCTTTCCAAACTTTTCAAAAAACTAAACAGATACATTTTAAATCTAATTTTACTTTAATTTGTTTGCTAGATTCGAAAGTATGAAATCAGATTTTTACTCGGAATTATGCCAGAAATTTCTACCTCACTTTATACTTTATATACTTATATACTTTATATCTCGATCTCTGGAATATAACTGCATTCAAGTTAAGTTAAGCTAAGTTCATAATCAATAAAATTTACTTGTTTTGCTTTCCAAAACTTTTCAAAAAACTTAATAGATACATTTTAAATCGAATTGTACTTCAATTTTTATGCTAGATTCGAAAGTATGAAACAAGATTTTTACTCGCAATTATGTTAGAAATTTCTACCTCATTTTATACTTTATATACTTATATATATCTCGCATTCTTTTGTTGTTTTCAACTTGTCATTCCCATAACTTCTTCAAAACTTAACAGATTTTTACTAGAACCTCACAAAGTACACTTACTTAAAGTTTAAAACTTTAAACCCAATCCCAACGATCTTTGAATCCGTTTTCCAACGCTCATAATTGAATGCAAACACCGTGGAACACGAGAAAAAGAAGAAGAGTGTAAGCGTTATCGCAGTTGTATTTTTGATCTGAGCGCGGCAACAAAACATAATGCCCGATAAGAGCTGTCAATTTATCATTTTAAAACCGAGCGAATAATACAACACACACAAACACACACACACACACACACACAGAGAGAGTGCGAAAGACAAATACGTAAAAGGGACAAATCTAGTGGGCCAATAATGGTGCAGTTGTTGTGAACCGGAGGCGTTAAGCATTATGCCAGTCCAATTACAGAGTGACTGACAATTGGCCCAAGCTGCCGCTGACCCCATCCATCCACCCACCACCCCCCCAACACAACGGATTGACCATGACAAAGTAATGACAGTTTACAAAAGATGGAATGAAATAAACAAATGACCAGAGGGAACACGGGCATTGCACAAAGTAAAGCAAATAAAGATGGGCGAATGGTAGGGGTGTGGTGGTGGGGGAGGGGGGGCTTAGGAGTGTGTTTGTCCCATTGGGAAAGCTGCGTGCGAAAGGCAATACGCATAAGCAATTTTCAGCATCAACAGCAGCAGCTCCTGTGAATCCATTTGCTGCTTGCGTTTCGTTTGTTTTCGCAGCAGTTAAACGAAATTGCATGTAGCTGGAGGGGTGGAGGGTTGGGGGTAGGTATAGCATTTGTAGTGGCTATCATTACACATTTATTGTAGTTGTGTTGCCTGCCCCATTGTTGCACAGGCGTTGGTCAAGCGCGCACAAGACAATAATGATGATGTTGATGATGATGACGTTGTCGTTGCCTGTGTGGGTGTGAATTTAATAAAATACACACACACACACACCCACTCAAAGGCCGTCATGACAACAGTCAATACAAAGGAGCACCACCCGCTCCCCCTCTCCTGAGGCAACTCTTCCTTTGGCACTCTTAATGTACAACAACTATTTTCAATTATTGCCAATCAAATGTTGCATTCAATTGATGTTTACATGCAGCACAGCAAGAGAGAGCGAGAGAGAGTGAACGAGAGGGAAAAGAGGGGGGGGGGGGGGGGGTACAGCGACCTGATTATGGCCAACATTCTGTTTGACTGCAGCTTATTTGATTTTGCCAGCCTGCAGGCAAGCAACATTTGCACACAACCCAGCACAAAGCGAGACAGAGACAAAGAAAGAGAGTGTGAGAGGGAGGGAAAGAGAGAGGGAAAGAGGAGAGCATTTTGCCTATTGCCCAGCCGAGTGGGTGACCCAAGAGCCATGTAATTAGTTTGCAAGTGAGTGTCAGGATTAATCTTTGAGTGTGTGCTTGATTGTCGGCACTTCGCAGTTAGACGGAGACAGAAACAACGAAAGAGAGAGAGAGAGAGAGACGGAACATTATAATAATGCTGTGCAAATATATACACTTTGGTGTGCCCATTATGAGGCTATATATGTGTGTGGCAAGCTACAGTGGAAGACGAAGAAAGTGCGCGACGCACATGTTAATTGAAGGACTGGACAAATATAGACAGAATGAAAGAGACAGAACAAGAAAGAGGGAGAGGGAGTGGGAGAAATGTTGGCAGAAAGGAATCCTTGCAATTACGTATACGCACCAGAGTCATGCCGCCAACAATGCAGCGACAAAATTACACTGAAAAAATACACTTGAAACTTAAAAAAAAAAGAAGAGAAATTCTTAGAAAAAAAATAATGTGATAGAAAATGATTATTGAAGTTTTTTAATATTAAGTTAAAGCAAGGAAAGATTTTTTGATAAACTAGATAAACTGCGATAAGATATTCTTGGGATCTAAAGATAGATAAAAGATGAAAAGATATTTTTTAATACACTTGATACTTAAAAAAAAAAGAAGAGAAATTCTTAGAAAAAAAATAATGTGATAGTAAATGTTTAATGAAGCTTTTTAATATTAAGTTAAAGCAAAGAACGATTTTTTGATAAACTGGCTAAACTGTGACAAGAGTTTCTTGGGATCTAAAGATAGATAAAGGATTAAAAGATATTTTTTAATACACTTGAAACTTAACACAGCGAAGAGAAATACTTAAAAAACAAGTAAGAAGGCTCTAGTCGAGAAATCCCGACTAGACTATACCCTTAACCCTATAATTTACGCATACAGTCAGTGCTTGTAAGTATGTGTGAGTGTCTGTATGTATACGCGTATAGGGCATACCTTCTTAATTTCAATACTCCATATCTCCAGTGTTTCTCAACCGATTTCAATAAAATTTTCACAGATTGTCTTTATTTAGTCTAATCTTTCAAACTGCATCAAAAAGTTTTCTAAATTGAAGATTTTGTTGTAATCGATTACATGTGTATATCGGAAACGGGAAGAGTTATCGAAAATCTAAAACAAACTTGTACTGCCTAGGAATTAGGCGAGCTTATATACCAAATCTGGAGTCTCTAGCTCTTATAGTCTCTGAGATCGACGCGTTCATACATACGGACGGACAGACGGACATGGCTATATCGACTCGGCTGTTGATGCTGATCAAGAATATATATACTTTATGGGGTCGGAGATGCTTCCTTCTGCCTGTTACATACTTTTGCACAAATCCATTATACCCTTTTTACCCATTTTCAATAGGTTAAGGGTATAAAAAAAAATAATGTGATAGTAAATGTTTATTGAAGCTTTTTAATATTAAGTTAAAGCAAGGAAAGATTTTTTGATAAAGTAGTTAAGCTGTGCCAAGATATTCTTGGGATCTAAAGATAGATAAAAGATGAAAATATAGTTTTTAATACACTTGAAACTTAAAAAAAAAAAAGATAAATTCTTAGAAAAAAATAATAGTAAATGTTTATTGAAGCTTTTTAATATTAAGTTAAAGCAAGGAAAGATTTTTTCATAAAGTAGTTAAGCTGTGCCAAGATGTTCTTGGGATCTAAAGATAGATAAAAGATGAAGAGATATTTTTTAAGTTAAGGTTTAAGCTAAAAAGTTGGTTATCAACAAGTCTAGTTGAAAGGGTTCTAAGGAAATATATATTAAGCAATGAAAAAACTACGAAAAAACAATTCTAAGTACCATAAAATGATTATGATGACGTAAAGCGAAGAATAATGAGAAATTTTTGTATTAAATTTAAGTGAATTTTTGAAAATACTTCATTGTTAAAAATTCACTTAAATTTAATAAAAAAATTTCTCATTTAAATTTTGTATTAAATTTAAGTGAATTTTTGAAAATACTTCATTGTTAAAAATTCACTTAAATTTAATAAAAAAAATTCTCATTATTCTTTGCTTTAAGTCATTAAGATTCTTGTAGAAAAGATTTAAAGTGCTTGTTGATTTATTTAGGAAAGTTTACAAAGGATCAAAGAAGGCAACTTTTAATACTAATCATAATTATTTAAATTTGATCAGTACTAGCACAACTTTTCTGCACAGTGTAGGCAACATTCGAGCATCTTCTAATTAGGTTATGTTTGATTGTTGTAATATGCAACCGGAAACTAGGTGCTTGGTGGCGCCTCTCTTCATATAGATAAACAGCCACACACACACACACACACACTCACACATATATCACTCTTCATCTCTCACTGTATCCGCTTTCACCCCCACTCGCTCCCTCTCCCTATGGACAATGGCCAAGGCAATGACGAAATTGGCGTCCGCCAATGGAATTTAATCAAGTTTTATTTGCACTAGTTGGCAAAAGGATGAGCAATGAGCAATTCGTCACACACACACACACACACACATACCATGTAGTGCAATAAAGTTCCATTTGTGTGTGTGTGCCTTTGAGTATTGATTGTCATAATTAAACGCTGTTCCTGCTGTCTTCCTTGGGTGTTGCACGTACTTATATGCTGTTATTGTTGTTGTTGCACAGCAGCTGCTACTGCTGTTGGCAGGAGGAGTTTTGTAAGTGCGCTTTAAAAACTTTGTTGATTGAATGCAGCGCTGCACAATTGTTGCAAAAGGCCAGCCATAAAGTGGCCTTATACCCCCCTCCCCTCTTCTGACACCAGCTCCACGCTCTCGCAAGTTTTATAGCTATTCTTTTGTATGCTCTGTGGATTAGTTCTTCATTGTTTAGCTGCATGCGTGGCGCTCTGTAGATAACACACAGCACGCACACACATGCATTAAGAACTGTTGCAAGACGGGAGGGGGACTGGAAGGGGTTACCACTTGCGAATGATAGGTGGCGCTGCTGCAGCTGTCGGGTTAAGTAGTGGGTGTGGGTGTGCGTACGTGTGTATGTGTGTGTGGGAGAATGATGTTGCCTAAGTGGTCGTGGTAAGCACTGAAAGCATGGCTAACTAGCTGATTTTAAGTTCAGCTCATATATTAAGCTTAAAGCCGTAGCAGCAATAAAGTATTCTTGCAATGCTAGAACTAAACTACTGAAGAAATGCATAACAAGTTATAAGTTATATCTGTTAAGCAGGTAACGAGGAGATACTTTAACATTTCGAATATTTTCAGTACTTCAAACATTTTTTGAATATACATTTTTTCTTTCCATCAAAATATACTTAAATGAAGCCACAGTTCGATCAAAATTTTAATAAAAACCCTTTTGTCTTTAAAGTTATCAAAATTCCCTAAACTTCTAAGCAAGTTGCATATTGAAACACTTCAATAAAGTGTGAGAAACTTTTAAAAGTTGGAACTAAACGTTTTAAAAACTACCCCCAATACGAAACGATATGTGAAACAAACAGTAATCGATATTATGCGTGTTATCAACCCTAAATATTCTCATTTATTGAACAACAACAACTTCCAATCTTAAGTACAATCACAAGTTACCGTAATGTTGAGCTTATCAATGATTTAAAAATCAGTTTTCCAACACTAATTCTTGATCAACCCTGAATATTATCATTTATTGAACTACCACAACTTCCAATCTTAAGTACAATCACAAATTACTGTAATGTTGAGTTTATCAATGATTTAAAAATCAGTTTTCCAACACTAATCCCTGATCAACCCTGAATATTCTCATTTATTGAACTACCACAACTTCCAATCTTAAGTACAATCACAAATTACCGTAATGTTGAGTTTATCAATGATTTAAAAAACAGTTGTGCAACACTAGTACTTGATCAACCCGTAACATTCTCATTTATTGAACTACCACAACTTCCCATCTTAAGTACAATCACAAATTACTGTAATGTTGAGTTTATCAATGATTTACAAATCAGTTTTCCAACACTAATCCTTGATCAACCCTGAACATTCTCATTTATTGAACTACCACAACTTCCCATCTTAAGTACAATCCCACAATTATGTTGAGTTTATCAATGATTTAAAAATCAGTTGTGCAACACTAATCCTTGATCAACCCTGAATATTCTCATTTATTGAACTACAAAAACTCCAATCTTAAGTACAATCACAAATTACCGTAATGTTAAGGTTATCAATGATTTAAAAATCAGTTGTGCAACACTAATCCTTGATCAACCCTAAATATTCTCATTTATTGAACTACCACAACTGCCAATCTTAAGTACAATCACAAATTACTGTAATGTTGAGCTTATCAATGATTTAAAAATCAGTTTTCCAACACTAATCATTGAGATAATGTCCACATATACCACTTGCACGAGTTAACTGAACCAACTGCCCCTCTATCTTAATCAGATCTTAATTACCCAGCTCTCAGTCTGGCAATTGAACTTCAGCTACACTTTCCGATTCCCGTCAACCCTCCACCCTCCTTTTCTTTTCTCGTTTCTTTTTTACAACATTTTCACTTAGTTATTACATTGGTTTGCTTATTTATTTATGTGCACGCATTCTTTCCTATCCTATTTCTATATATTTATTTGTATTTTTTTGTGCTTGTTCCTTTGTCAATTGTTGCCGGGGCTATTTACAAATATTACGCCCAGTTCCCCCCATCCCCCACCACGTATTTCTTATTCCTTTTCATGGCCTGCAGGCAGTGTCATCTGCCGTTGTTATGATTATTGTCTGAGGCATTCCGAGTGAGGCAATTTTCTATACCCACAACACGTACAGTCGTCTGTGCGTTGTACTTTGCCGTCATCGTATAATACATTATTTGCATGGAATTACTTCGAAAAAGAGGGAAGGAGAGGAGTTGGGAAGTAAGAGGGAGTATCTTTCTCCCGTTTAGATCCTTGGTTTATTAGCATGCTCTGGAGATTAGACGTTGCTGGCGAAGGACAACATTTGATTTCGCTTTTTTTTTCTTTTCCGTTTACACAAGGCAACCAACCCAAACCACCCGAAACCAAACCACCCAAAGCCAAACCAACTCAACCCAGTGAGAATATCGAACCACACACACACACACACATACACACACACGCCCAGACAGACGACTTGGCTAATCAGCACAAATGCCAAAATACAAAAGCCAAATCGAAAGTAAAAGCAAATCAGAACAAAAAGCGGAAAAAGCGGGTAAAAGAATGAAAACCACCAACTCTCTCTAAAGAACTTCCAATTCGAAGTTGAACTCCGCCCCGCAGGCGGCAGTTCCTAAAAAAGAAGACGAAGAAGAAGACGTCAATCACAATCACGAATAGAAAAAGAAAATACTGAATTGAGAAAAAATTTGATATGCCTTCTAGGATTGCGCCTTTAACATTTTGTTGTATATATTTATGTATGTATGAGAGTTGAGGTTTATTGATTTGTTTCCCTTGCTTCCCGTCTGTCTTTCTGTTTGTAAACTGATATTTGGCATTTGAAATGTGAGCAACAACAACAACACAAACACATTTTTTTTCCCAGCCACGCAATATCCTTTGCGACTCCTTCGCCTTTGATGTATGATAAACCCAATGCAGCAGCGGATTAGCCGCTCAGCGATTTAAGTGATTGTATATCTTGCAGATATTTAGAAGACCAAAAAAGCAAGTGCTGAGATTTAATAGCTTCGGCTAAGCTACTAAGTGGTCTTCTGCCAGGTGAGATTGGGAAGTAAAGACAATTGTGAAGTTCTTTCTCAATGTGTATGTGTGTGTGTGCGGTTGAAGTTTGTCCTTGGTGTTTAAAGTGATTTGTGATGCTTGCGAGCGCTTGAAAGTTGTATTTTCTTTTTGTTGGCAGTGGTTTTTATGGTTGTTTAGTTGCCAGCTTAGTTTGTGCCCAAGATAATTCCAGCAAAAGTTCTTTCAAAGATTGAAAATGCGTTTTGTTGCAATGTTGTAATTTGAGTGCTTTGCTTTCAGTTTGTTGCGTGCCACTCGAAAATTTGCTTTCGATTCGATAAAAATTCTTTACTGTAAATGTGTAAATGTTATTTATCTTTAAAGACAAAAAATTCCATCTACCTTATCATACTTTGTCCGACTTTAATTAGATATTTTTCGAACATATTTCTTTTAGCTTTCCAAATTACTTTTGCGTTGTTATTTGATATGAAATTGAAGCGACGTTTTGATTAACAATAAGTGATTTGTTTACTTGCTTTTGCCTTCGTCTCGGCTTAACCCAAACTAAGTCCCAAATAATTAAACAGACCATTTCGATTGCAATTAAACCCAACAGAAAGACAAATCCTAGTCGTTGCTGTTGCTAATATCAAACACAAATAAGTTGAATACAAATTATAATGAATACGAACCTTGTTGAACAGGAGAGATCCTTAGCTGTGCTTAACTCGAATTCCAGAACAGCAAAAAAACACGACAGCAATGGCAACAAGCAAAAAACACACAAAGCAATTAGCCCAAATGGACGCACGAATGAATGTCTGAAAAAAATGAAAGAGAGAGAGAGAACAAGAGGTTAAATATTTGCATTAGTTGAGCCAGGCGCTAAAGGTGTAGCAAATATGTACATAAAAATACAATACAAACATAATACGAGACAAACACATACACAGATACAGAAGGATAGCGAAACGCTAAGGCTAAGGCAATTTTTCGAAGAAGAAATAGAGAGAGAACAAGTAAGAAGGCTCTAGTCGAGAAATCACGACTAGACTATACCCTGAACCCTATACTTTACGCGTACAGTCAGTGCTTGCAATTATGTGTGGGTGTCTGCATACTAGACCTAACTTCAATGTTCCATATCTCCGGGGTTTCTCAGCCGGTTTCAATAAAAACTTCACAGATTATCCTTATTTCGTCTAATGTTTCAAACGTTATCTCAACGTTTTCCAAATTCAAGATTTTGTTGTTATCGATAACGTGCATATATCGAAAAAGGGGAAAGTTATCGATAAATTGAAACAAACTTGTTCTGCCTAGGGATTAGGCTAGGCTTAGTCTCTGAGATCGACAGACGTTGATGGCTATATCGACTCGGCTGATCAAGAATATATATACTTTATGGGGTCGGAGATGCTTCCTTCCCCCTGTTACATACTTTTGTACAAAACCATTATACCCTTTCTAACCATTTTCAATGGGTTCAGGGTATAAAAATAAAGCGGGAACACGTGCGAAATGTTATTTTTGAGTTGGATACGCTATAATTAATGAGAATGACTAGTTAAATATTAATACAAAATATGAAATGAGCATACTTAAAGTTTAGATTATATTTAAACCATGATTGTACATTTGAATAAGTTATATTTTAAGTAAAAGTGAATAATTCCTCACAATTCTTATACTTTAAGAATGTTGAAAACATAGTTTTCGTAAATGTGATATATATTGAAAATGACAAATAACAATATTTAATGTGAAACAGATATTAATGTTAAAGCCCAAACAAATGACAAATGCAAATTAATAGTTTGTACTGCATTATTTATTCATATATGCACAAAAAGTTGAAATTGAAATGAAAATATTTTCGTGTGCAATATTTTAATATGTATTAAATTACGAACGAGCAAAGCCACAAATGTCTGTATTATATTTGTCATTTTAAATTATGGTTTAAAATATATATATATTTGATTTGTTGTCATCGAGCTACATATGAGTTCATTTGTTGCATTTGCCCTTTAAGCGTAAGGGTATACTTTTAATCACACTTGTAATTTGTATCTGAGCAGCGACTGCGATTGTTTGCGGCAGCCAAATAAAGTTATAAAGGCATAAAGTGTAAATAAAAAGCGGCACGCGAAGGCAACAAAATCACTAAAAAATCAATTCCAAGTAAGTATCAACATGAAATGAGTAGAAGGAGCCGCAAGGCGAACCGAACCGAACCACAAAGTGCGTTGCTGTTGCACATAAAATTTCATTGATTACATTTGTTTGTGCGTTAAATGCCTGGCTCACAAGTCCTGGCCGCTTCTCGTATGTGTGTGCCTTTGCTCGTTTCCTGTTTACACAGGCGTCGCGTCCTGTATGTGTGTGTGTGTGTGCGTGGCTCTTTAACCTGAAGCCGCACGCGACGTAATTAAATATTATTGCCGCACAAACAACTAAATGCGGCTGGAGGTTATTTAGGGTCCATGTGCATACGATATGTATGCGACTAAACATACGGCGCGGCGAGCATACCCCAATACCTAGAATTATGTGTTTCGCTTGCCTCCAACTATTTTAAATGCTATTTATATGCAAATAACAGGGAGAGAGCGGGGAGTGGCATGCTGCGTTTGGTGGCACTGTTGTGCAATATGCATTGCCACATTCCACTCATACTACAACTGTTCAGTTTTCACTAAATCCTCATTAATTAGTAGCATTTAAGGCAGCCCCAATTTTTTTGTTCTGCCGCCTCAAAAAGAACCAACGTTAAAGCTACTTAGCATTAGGCTGAAGAGGGGGAAAAAAAGCGCACCGTGGTGCAAGCAGCTGTGAACAGGTGTTGAAAACTGCGCCCATTACATTAGACAGCAGTAGCTTAGCTCCCAATGGGCTTGGCCAAGTGATGCATGAAATAAGCAGGTGGTTGGCAACTAAAGCGATATCAGATCTATAGAGAGGGAAAACGTTCATAAATTAGTGGCGAACACAAAGCATAAAGACCATAAAACAGTTGTCCATTGATGTGCAACCATTTGTGGCTTGATTGTTGGTGACAGAACCAGAACAAATTCAGTTTTGTTAAACCATTAAATCACCCTATTGCTCATATATACCTTTACCTTTGCACTATATCCAACCTACTTTCATATTATTCTCTCTTTTCCGTAGAACGCTTTTTAAACCCCTCCAACCAATGTTTGTTTCTGCATCAACCTAACAACTTTCCATGTCTATTCAAGGTTCAAGTTGATTTAAAGCTAATTAGCATATTAAAAATCTATATTTTTGAATGCATCTATTGAAAGTACTTGCACCACTGTGGCCGTGCGCCCAAAAACCACTCAAAGAAAGGCATGGAAAAAAGTAATACACATTTTTTCCACAGGACAACAGGACAACAAAAAAATGGCAGCGAGGCATTTGCCTGCATTTAATAACGTTTAGGTTTGTGCCTGAGTGTAAATGTATCTAAGTATCTGCATGTGTGTGAAAAGCGAGGGAAAAAAACATGCCTCATGGAAAATATGTAAAAACAACAACAACAACACAAACATTCAAATATGATATGGGAAAAACACACTCACACACGCATTTATGAAATTTTACCCATTTTTCTTGTTTTTTCTTTCTTTTCTGTATTCAGTTCGGTGTCTTTACCATTTTCCCAAACGCTGGCAACGCATTAATTTCGTTCACACTTCGGGAACAGCATTTGAAAAACGAAAATATTTAAGGCAAATATGCAATAACGGCATGTTGGGAACAATAATATTTGTCTAGGAGCGGAACGAATTGATGGAACCCCGAAAGGGCGCAGAGCAATGAGAAAGGGAAGGGCAGGGGAAGGGGCTGTTTTGCTGTCGAGGTGCGAGCTGAGTTGTGAGAAGCACGCGCATAAAAACTGTACGTTCTTGTAGCTCTATTTGTTGTTGCCGTTGTTGTAGTTGTTGTTGCTGTTGTTGTTCGATAGGGCTGGCCTTCTTGGGCCTTGATGCAGGGTCGCTCCCAAAACGTTTGTTTAACAATTGAAATATACGTAGAACAACAAAAGCAGACAGCAGTAGGCAATAGCAGCAGCAGCAGCAGTAGCCGTGTTGTGTAAGTGCAATACTACACAAATACACTGAGAGAATTCTCTTATTACAAAATTTCTACATCGTATCAAATGATATCAGAGAATTTGTGGGAAACAAACTATTAAAAACGAAAAATGATTAAATAAATAATGCAATTTAGACTTGGTCTAAAAACAAGATATTTTGTAGGAAAAAAAAAAAAAAAAAAATTATTAAATAAATAATTTTATTTATATTTAGTCTTAAAACGCGTATTGCTTTCGATATTCATTTGAAAAAAATCAAGAAAACCTTTAAATATATTTTTATTTATTTAATTTCAGTTTTATTCTTAGAAAGATTTTGTAGGAAAACAAATATTAAAAACGAAAAATTATTAAATAAATATTGCATATTTATATTAAGTCTTGATCTAAACTAAAAACGCGTGTTCCCTTAGCTATTCATTGGAAAAATTCAAGAAACCCTTTAAATATATTTTTATTTCATTTTATTTTTGTTCTTAGAGAGATTTTGTAGAAAAAAAAGTATTCAAAACTAAAAATTATTAAATAAATATTTTTATTTATGTTTAGTATTATTCTTAACTAAAAACACGTGTTCCCTTCGATATTCATTTGAAAAAATCAAGAAACCCCTTTAAATATATTTTTATTTATTTTTCATTTCGTTTTTATTCTTAGTCTGATCCCAAGTTTATTTTCAACTTTTCCTATATATGATTGAGCTACCAACACTAACAAATACATGCCATTATGTTTTATAATCCTCTGCCTCTTGATTTCTCTCAGTGTTAGTCGACTAAAAAACGTTTGCGGCCCAAGTCTGTTTGCATTTGTCTCGCGTTCGCCTTGATCCCTAGACCCATTAGTGTGCCTTGCACACAGTAGCTGTAGCTGGCTGCCCCAGCGCCGGATTCCACTCTCAACCCTCAGCAACACCGGGAGGAGGAGGAGGAGGAGAAACAACAACAACAACACCGTGTCATGGTGTTTTTTGTAGGATTTTTCAATGTGTAAAACTACCTGTCGCTGTTGTTGCTACTGGAAACTCCAACTGCTGGCTGGCTGGCTGCAGGCTGGCTGGCATTCGTATTGAGCCGAGTGAAACTATCTTTTAACACGCACAACGCATTATACGAGCACCTTGCATGCACCCAAACACAGGGAGAGAACCTCAACAGCATGCCACGTAGATGCTACGCCACAAGGTATTTGAATTTTGTCACGAAATGAATGCGAATGCATTTTCTTTAAAGCTATCCTAATTGGGTTTATTTAATATATGATACTTTTAGGGGTTTCTCATAGTACTTGAGCTGATCAAAAGAAAGTGTTAACATTGCTTATTTATGTTTTAATGAGTGCTATAAAAAATGTGCAGCGAATAGTTATTAAAAAGTTTTTGGGAAACTTTTGAACAAGCTTCCAACCCATTCAGAATTACTAAACGCGAGCAGTGTTGCAAAACGGCGTTAAGTAAGTTGGGATCAGTTAAATGCTTTATCTAACAACTGTCACTGCATCCTGCAAGGGTATTTAATCCTCGGCACCTGTGCTTTTCTCTAGCACTTCCACTCTACTTTTTTGGGTATTTTTTTTTGTGTTGGTTTTGCCGCAATGTGAACTTTATTCCTGGCACACAGCAAACGCGACTCTCGACTCCACGAACTTTAGTCGACGACATTTGTTGGTTTCTTCTTTCCTTTTCGTTAGTTTCTTTTTTTGGTTTTGGTTTTGGTGCAATGGCAATGGCTGTGGCGTATTTTGGTTGGGCTTTGCTCGCATTTGCGTTGGCTTTTCTTTTCAGTTTTTATTTCAGTTAAGTGAAATGTGCATAGCAATAGGAACAACAACGCGAAACGTTGCTAGCTCCTCTGGCTCTATGTGTATGTGTGTGTGTTCCTTAAATAAATTTAGCTTAGTTTTTGAATGGTTTTTGCACTTGAGAGGTTTATATTTTGCCATTGCAATGCAGCCAGCTCCAAGTACTCGCACTCGTGTTAGATTTGCATCACTTGAGTTGGCGTAAATGCATTTTGGGGCTACGGGGTAATCTCAGACTGGCAGATTTGTGTTCCCCCTGTGTGTGACTGAGACAGAGCTGGGAACACTTGGTGTGTGTGTGTGTGTTTGTGCTGAAAATTGTTTGGGCGTGTGCACTTCAAACTTGACAGGGCACACTCAACGCAGCGCAGGGGGGGTTGGGGGGATCATTTACTAGCACGTTTAGATTGTTTTTCGAAAGAATTTTGTTTTTTTGTTTTCAGAGCAGCGTTTAATCACAAGTTTATTTATGCCCGGCTGATTTTACACTTTTCCACCTTTATCTGTGAAATTTCGAAAGTTCTAACAAATTTATTTATGCCTATTTTCGAACCTTTTCATCAGCTTTAATAGTTGTCGATGTCTTTTTTATTTGATTTCATTTTTTTATGTGCGTGATTTTATGTTAAGCAAATATAAAAACAAAAGTATTTGTTTCTTATTCATAATTTATGCATTCAAAACAATTTCTAATAAAAACTCGAATAAAATGCGGCACACAAATATTTATGCATTGAAAATAATGTAATAAACATTTATGTTGACACACAATGTTGTATTTATTGATGCATAATATTTGTTCAAGTTTTCAATGCTTTAACACGTTGAGTTTGTAGTGTGAATGGAATTTTGAATGATTTTATTAAAATGTTTTTTTGAGTAAACAAACAAATCTAAAAAAAATCTGAAATAATACTGGAAAAGATGAATGAAATAAACTAAAAAGTTATTGCATGAAACTGCTATTAAATTGTGGAAATAATTATTAATATAATTGTATTTGGTTTATTCTTGCCTCAAAAAAATGTTAACAAATCGAAGATTTATTTCTTTTTTCTAAGATTTTTTTTTGCACCTTAAAGGAAATCGTTCTTAATCCATTTAAGTGTTTGTTTAGCAGTTTGTGGCATGCCAATATCGAAAGCAATTGTTGAAAGCAGCTTCAACTATGACAAATTGCCTAAATGTGGCTTCAACTTGCCACTTGCAACAAACAACAACATTGAAATGTTGCAATTTATGCAAAGAAATGCAGAAAAGTAGCGACCGCAGCGACCACTGCAATTGGTAACCCCTCGGCATCACCCCCGTACCCCCGCCATCGACCCACAAACCCTCTCGCAGCACTGCGGGCTCAACGCTGCTGCGGGAGCTTTTCAGTGTGCCCCGCGTTTGGCTACTTTTTATGCTGCCGCAAACAATTCAGCATGTATTTTTTAAATGTTGCCCATAAATTGTTGCGCACTGTGCGTTTTCGCTCGTTTTTCCAGCATATTTCAGTGCATGCCTTTGTTACCAAAGCTCCAGCAATAACAACAACAACAACGAGAGAAACAGCTGCAGCAATAGCAAGTGCCACGCTTTTCTTGTTGCAGCCACTGTAATTCTTATGTTTGTTGTTGTTGTTGCTGTTGTTTATGTTTTCATTCGCTTCATACATAAATACAAGTTGCTGTACATGCGCAAGTACGAGAAGTATTTCATAAACAGCTGCCTGGGTGGTGCTACTGGCGCTTTGCCCCCGCCCCACACACACACACACACACACACCAAAAAAAAAAAATAATAAAACAGATTCGCCCTAGGTGCAAAATGTAACCAGCACGAAAGGCTCTTTTGGCCCCTCAGGAGTCGCCATCGTCGCATATCGAAAACCCAACCAAACGCAACGCGAATATTTTGTGGGAGGGGGGTGTGGAGCGGGGGGAGACGACTCCAACATTGCGTTTTCGAACATTCACACATAACAACTCCCTGGAGAGTATTTATGCGGCTGAGCTGGCAAACATTTCTAGTTGCGAGAGGGTACGTTAACTTTTTTCTACCACTATAAACACACACACACACGCACACACACACACACATACATATTTGAACATTTGCCATGTTTCCCAGCAAAATATTTTATTCGCATCTTTTGTTCTGTTTCTATTGTAATAAATTTAACGTTGCGTGTTTGTTTGTTTTTATTCTTATTTTTTTCATTTTCGTTTTTGTAATTTGAGATTTTTCTTTTCAAGGTAAGGTAAGAACTTTCCAAATAGCGTACGATACGTCTTGGTCTTTTATCTAATGCCTGACGTCATCAGCCTTATGTCTTTGATAACATGTGCTCCTTCTTCTTCTTTTTATGATTATCTCTTCGTTCTCAGGTCTGTCAAACTCCATTTGCATTTGGCGAAAAAAAACAATAATAAAGATTCTCTGTAAAAATTGTTTTTACTGAGGGGGGAAGGAAAAACGCATCTAATCCAGCCATGCAGCTATCCATCCATCTATTTGCCTAATATATCTTCATAGTCACCACTGCCACTGCCACTGTTGCTAGTATCTGCCGCATGATCTCTCCTTGCCTCAATTCCCTGGCACTCTGTACTCATCACTGCTTCACGACGCTGTCAACGTCTGTTGAGATTGGTTTGTGTTATTCTTTTCTTTGCTGTCGGGCTTCCGTATACTAATGTGACGACCATGTTCCTCTCGTTCGCGTTCTCGTCCTTCTCAGCTTCACATCTTGGCTCCTGCCACCGAGTCTGGCCGTCTGGCTGCCCGTCTGCCTGCCTGCTGCCTTGCTACCTCCTGCCTTTTGTTTGTGCCTCATATTTACGACTCTGACTTCGTCTGTCTGTCTGACTGTCTGCCTGTCGTATCGTTCCGATTCGAGTCGAGTATATCTGAGGCCATCATCTGTTAAACGATGGCGGCGGCAATTCCTCAAGTGTTTTGGCCTGCTGTCCATTCGCTCCACTTGAAAATTTGGCATCAAATGTCAGCGTCAGGAGCAGCGTTGTTTTTGTCGTTTGCATGCCATTTACGCTCGATTCTCACTATGCTTTTATTTTCTTTCTCTTTCTCTTCTCTCTCACTCACTCAGTCAAGTGGCAACGAGTCTGACGCCAGCGTCCGATTTAAATGAGTTTTTCGAAATACTTGTGCACGTACGGCAGAGCGAGCCGGGCAACTTGGGTTGGGTTAACGACAACTACTTTCATTTCTAGCTCTTTCAAAAAACAAAATAAAACGCTGCTCTGGCACGCAGCATCCAGGCATCGGCCTTCCTTCCATTTATTGCAACCACTATTTTTTGGGTTCACTATTAAAAACGTCCGCAAGGCAAACTTCAAACTCCAAACTCCAAACGTCAGGCTTCTCTAGCCAAGAAACTCTCAATTCAATTCATGCTCTGTCATTTTTAATGAATCACTTAATTGTCGTCGTCGACGACGTTGTTGCCAGAAATAGTTCTTAAAGGCCGCTTTAAATGTTGCCACAGAACAAGTTCGAGTCAAGTAATTCAAGTCGATTTCTTGGTTTTGAGGGTAATGCTTATTGTTTTATTTCGAGCTAAACTATGAAATAGAAATGCATTGTTGAACCGAATTGAGTTCAACAAATATCAAATTATTGTGATCTTTGTTTGAGCTGGGGAAAAGAATGGAATTCAGCTGTAATATCATACTCATTGTTTGCAGTAAGAAAGAGTTTAGCAACTTTAATAAAAAAAAAAATATTATATAAATATTTTAAGTTTTATTTTCTTATTTTTGCAGGCATTGTTCTATAACAATCCGAAGAAAAATAATATAATAGGCGGCATTCTTTTTCTTATTCTCTCTGCATTGTAATTGAGAGCCTCTTCATTTCAATACTTTTTCGTATACAGACAAATTCTGAAAGTACTTCGAGTATCTTTTACAAACTCAAATTGAATTCTATTTACACGATTCTTCATTAGTTATTCACACAATTCTTCACAGCACACACAGCACTTCAAGCGTTCCTCAAAGCGAAAACAAAATATAAAAATACTTCCCGAAATGCTCTTCAAAGTGAAAACCTCTTTTGGGGCAACAAGAATGTACATCAAAACCTATTTTCCCATGCTAACCAAAGACGACAACATCAAAAACTACTCGCACAAGATGAAATTACTCGAAAAGAACTTCAAGTATCGTCATCGTCATCGTCGCCAGTGGAAGTTGTCATCATCATCATCGTTGTTGGCGTCAACAATGCTGTACCACTCCATTTAGAAGCTGTTGCTGTTGTTAGTTCAAAGCATGTTATGTGTGTTTTATTTGGGGTCGTCTCTCGCTTCGTAATTGTTGTTATTTCTGCGTTTATTTCTTTTCATTTTGACAGCACTTTGGCAACAGAAAATATGTTCAAATTGTTTTCAACTCAATTTGCGAATACGCATCTTCATTATAAGCACTTGGCAGACAGACAACTGGCTGGCTAACTGGGCTGACTGACTCTGTCGCTTGCAACATGAACAAATCAAATGAGGCCCGCAATATATATATATATATAAATTAAAGTAAGCGTGCTACGCACTCCTAAGAATCTTTCCTCTTTTTTTTTCGGTGTTGTCGGCATCTTCATCATTTTCCACGCATGATTCGGCATAAAATTTCATTCACACCATTTAATTTTTGTTCGCTTTTCGTTTTCGTGGTGTTGTTGACATTTTGAGCTCAACAGCGTCGCACGATTCAACGAACGGCAAATTGTGTGAATTATAGTGGCTACCCATCTGTAAATGTATCTGTGGCATGACTCTGGTATTTATGGCACATAAGGGAATGACACTAGCTAGTCGATGCGCTGAGGTCGCTCGCTAATTAAGTGCAGCATAACATGCGTTTTTATAACTCCAAATTTATGTCCGTTTAATGTTCGAAGTTCGTTCTGTCTGTCTGTCTGACTGTGTGCCCGGATCAATCAGCTTTGGCGATACATTTTATATGTAATTAAGACAAACGTGAGCCGAGAGAGACTTCGCTTAGCTTGACTGCTCATCATCAGCATCAGCATCACAACTGCTTGCCGCTGAAAATGTGATGAAATGTCTAATTTTCCTATATAACAACAAAACTGTGCTTCGTGAATGGAGTTTTCTTTTTGCCTGTAGTCGTTATTTTTATATGGCTATGAACATTTCTCCCGGTGTGCTCGCCGTTTTAAGATGATTTTGGTTGAAAGTTGTGCACGCCAGGGCAATGAAATGGGATTGTGCTTTTTTTTAGTGCCGCATATGATTAACAAAATGTGGGCTTGCATACAACTAAAAGCTGATTCTACGACTTCGCCACGCTCGCTCTGTGGGTAACCTGCCCCGAGAGAGAGAGAGAGAAGAAAGCTTTCCGAGCTACCGTGAATTTTTTGGTTTCCCCTTCTTACAAGCATTTTTATACCCTGAACCCATTGAAAATGGGTAAAAAGGGTATAATGGTTTTGTGCAAAAGTATGTAACAGGCAGAAGGAAGCATCTCCGAACCCTTAAAGTATATATATTCTTGATCAGCCGAGTCGATATAGCCATGTCAGCTTGTATGTATGAACGATCTCAGAGACTATAAGAGCTAGAGACTTCAGATTTGGAACATAAGCTCGTCTAATGAATAGGCAGTACAAGTTTGTTTTAAATTTTCGATAACTCTTCCCGTTTCCGATATACACATGTAATCGATAACAATAAAATCTTGAATTTGGATAACTTTTTGATGCAGTTTGAAAGATTCGACTAAATAATGACCATCTATGAAAATTCTTATTGAAATCGATTGAGAAACACCGAAGATATGGAACATTGAAGTTTGCTCAAGCGTAAAGTATAGGGTTCAGGGTATCGACTAGTCGGAATTTCTCGACTAGAGCCCTCTTACTTGTTCTTTCTGTTTAGTTGGTTGTTGGGGTCTTTATTTTATGTCGGTTATGATGGTTTTTTTAATTAGCGATACAGTTCTGTTTTTTTGTGGGTTATGGCCAGTTATCCCGCTGCGACAATGACAGCTGAAACAGCCATAAGTCAGCTGCCATTTACATATATTTACTTACTTTTTCTTTTTTTGAAGGGGCAACAACTTATGCCGGCTGCATTTTTAGTTTATTGGCAGAATTTTGAAGAATTTCTTAATGAATTGCTTGCGCATGAATTATTTACAATGAAACTATAAAATTTAATTATGCCAGCAGCCAGGCAGAGCCAAAGTTAAATAGATTTGCAATTAAATTTTATGTTTATAATTTTTTTTCTTTTCGTTTTTGTCGGGTAATTGAATTCTTACACGACATTTGCCAAATAATTTCAGCTAAACAGAATTGAATTGCCACAATTGGTGGCGCCTCGCCGCAACGCTGTAGCTGTAATTTCAATTGACTTTGCTTACGTATCAGTTCACTCTAAAGCGCTTTAAGCAAAATTTAATTTCAATTTAATTCCCGTCTAATCCCGAGCCACAGCTCAAGGAAGCAAAAAAAAATAAATAAAATATATATATATATATATATATATATATGTAAGAAAATAAGAAACGAAAATAAAGACTAATCTGTATGCCGTTGCTGCCCTACTTAGAATAATTTGAAAACTTTAAGCAAAGCAACTTTTTATGCCCCACTCTCTGCTCCTCCCACTTGCTCCTACTTCTTGTTGTATGGATTTTAAATGCAGCTGCGACAAAGATGGACCCCCACACACACACACACACACAGAGAGAGATAGAGAGCAACTGTCCAAACTGGCGAATTGTATCTTTCGCTAGCTTGGGTCTCTTGTCCAGCATTTTCAGTGGCCAGTTTATGCCTACGGTTATCACATCATTATTCAAGCATCAACATTTTGCGCAACTCGGCTGCTGCTTCGTTCTTCTTCTTCTTCGTTTTTTTTTGCCTTTGTCAAAGTTTAAGTTAAGCTACTTGAGCGACATTGTTGAAATCGGTAATTTGCCTTCGTTCTTGGTTCTTGCCTGCTGGCCTTCTCCCAGCCAGACGTGTGCACAAAAACTAAAGCTAAAACAAGTAAGAAGGCTCTAGTCGAGAAATCCCGACTAGACTATACCCTGAACCCTGTACTTTACGCACACAGTCACTGCTTGCAAGTATGTGTGAGTGTGCATACTTCCTTAACTTCAATACTACATATCTCCAGTGTTTCTCAACCGATTTCAATTCAATTTTCACAGATTGTCATTTTTTCAAACTAATCTTTCAAACTGCATCAAAAAGTTTTGCAAATTCAAGATTTTGTTGTTATCGATCACATGTGTATATCGGAAACGGGAAAAGTTATCGAAAATTTGAAACAAACTTGTACTGACTAGGGATTAGGCGAGCTTATGTACCAACTCTGGAGTCTCTAGCTCTTATAGTCTCTGAGATCGACGCGTTCATACATATAGCCATGATATTGACTCATCTGTTGATGCTTATCAAGAATATATATACTTTATGGGTTCGGAGATGCTTCCTTCTGCCTGTTACATACCATTATACCCTTTTTATACCTTTGCAGGGTATAAAAACTGAATAAAAACGCGATGAACGTTTCGCGGCTAACGACTTGAAAATCCTTATTAATCACAATGGACCGGGCGGTCAGTTTCCCTCGTTTCCCCCTCAGTTTGCAGTCAGTCTGCGTCTCACAGTTGCACAGTCTCATGTGAGTTGGAGCTCTGTGTTGGCCATAAAAAGAGTTGAAGCGAAGCGCTGCTGCTGCTGCTGCTGCTGCTGATAAGCAAACGGGCGACATCGTCCGCCAAAACTCGTAAGAAGCAAAACTCATGCCAAATAAGCGAAACTTCGTCGTCGTCGTTGTTGTTGTTGTTTGGTCCACTACTCATTTTCAATTAATTAATCCAACAACATTCCAGCACTATTATCTGCGGCATATCTCAAATATTTTCTTTAATTACGCAAAAAGAGAAAAACCTCAAGGAGCATGAGGAGCAGCCTCTCGCGTAGCTTGAGAAAACAAATCTGACACCTCGAACAATCAATACATCATCAAATGACTGGCTTGGCTTGGCTTGTGTGTAGTATAAATAACAAAATAACTAAGCACACACACACACGCACACACAATTACAAAAAGAGAGAGAGAGAGCAGCAGCAAGGAAAAAAATGTATGCCATTCAAAATTAGCAAAGTGTTATCTAAACGCATAAATTACATGCACGTACAATGCTGGCAGGCATGGAGCATGGAGCATGGAGCATGGAGCAGGATAGCAAGTGGGTGACGATGGAGCCAGAGGACTCTTCTACTGCGGCGGCTGCTGCTGTTGCAACAGGGTGTTGTACAACACACAGGGTTTCACATGCAAATTGTTTGCGGCTTTTCGTATCGCGCTCTGTCCTCTCTGTATGTGTATGTGTGTGAGATAAGTTGAAAGACGTTGCTGTAGAAGAAGCTCAACTCGTTCTCTGGTCTCTCTGTGTGTGTGTGGAGCAATGCGGCATAAACGATGCCAACAACTGATTGTGACGGGGAACTAAGCTCGTAATGAAAGCATATATACCAGGCGACCAGATCCCAACCAACCCAACCAACGAAGCAACGAGCCAAGTTTGTCCCAGCCCAAAACAATGTCCATGACCATAAGACAGGCCAAGTACAAAGGCTTCAATAGACGATTGCAACGCAATGTCTGCAACGCTGCTCGGTTGCCAGATCTTTGAGCCCTCTTCCACTTCCTCCTGCTGCTCCCTTTTCACTCAAGCTAGAAGACTTTAGCGGCCATGGTGACTTTAGCGGCATCGTCGTCGTCTTCGTCGTCGTTGGACAATTGGCCGCCGCCGTCATGTGAAGATGTAAAGCTGCAGTGCACAGTGGGACAAAAGTGGAAACATCAATTTTATCTATGTTAGTAAAATCGAAAATCACTTGCAAAGAGTTGAACCACTGTGCCACAAACTCAATTCGACTCAACTGAACTTAACTGAGCCGCTGCGGCAAGGCGGCAAGCTGGCCGAGGCACAACGAATGGCGCATAGCGACCAAACTCAAACTTCAAAAACTCAAAGCCATGCCTAAACGCGCAGCAGCAACAAAAACAGCAACAACAACAACAAGCATGCTCACGACTTGGCGAAAGAAGATATAAGCACGACATAAATGGTACTTTATATCTGCAAGATATTATTTTTCCAAACATACACACAAAGTTTATGATTTTTTCTAGATATTTTGTCATCTTTATTATCAGACAGCGCAGCGAAGGAAAACGATGGGGAGAGAACAACGACAACGATGCTTGCAACAGAAGGTGGCAGAATGCAGCAGCAGCAGCAGCAGCCGCAACAGCAGGAAAGAAGGCATAAACTAACCAAATAAGCGAAAAACCTAGTCAGTGTTGTCATGGGAAGAAGCGACGCCTGCGTGGAGAATTGGCCATTGAACGACACACAGAGAGAGAGAGAGAGAGAGAGATATTGTCGGCCAGGTGAGTGTCATGGCAATGCCTGGACAGCAACGGCAACGGCAATAAACGAGCAACGGCAGCCGCAAGGCAGGAAGCCGCTTCGTACTTGACCAATGCAGACACCACAATGGGAGCATTGCATTGCAATTGTGGCAAGTGGCAAGTGGCAAGTTTTGGCATGGGCTACTCTCGTATTCACGTACTTTGCACTTGTCCACATCATATACCAGATCCACTAGCGCTCCTTGCCGCTTTTGCTAACATGCACTTGAAAAAAAAATCTCAAAAAAAAAAAAAATCTTTTTAATAATATTTCTGAATTTCGTTATAATTTCATCGTTTTAAAGGAAAAAATAAATAAATTACTAACTAGTTTCTTTAAGCAGTAAATTTGTTAAGGTGTAGAAAGATAATGCATCATTAAACAGTTCTGGAAAAATTCCATATAAATAAATTTCGAGAAAAAAATAAATTCAATAATCGAATATTTTTATATATTTATACTTTTGCTTCAAGATAAGTTTACGAAATCCTATTTCAGCCCGATTAAAACTCTTTACCTTAACGAAAATGTGCCTAGTTGTTGTTCTACTACTATTTTTTTTGAGTGTACGCTTTTTAATAATATGCCTGCATTTTGATATAATTTCATCGCTTTATATGAAAAAAATAAATTAATTACTAACTAGAAGTAAATTGTTAAGGTGTAGAAATATAATGCATCATTAAAAAATTCCAAAAAAAAAATAAATTTCGAGAAAAATAAATCCAATAATCGAATATTTTTATATATTTATACTTTTGCTATAAGATAAGTTTACAAAATCCTACTTCAGCCCGATCCAAACTCTATAACTTAACGAAAATGTTCCTAGTTGTTGTTCTGCTACGTTTTTTTTTTTTGAGTGTACGCTTTTTAATAATATGTCTGCATTTTGTTATAATTTTATCATCATGAAAAAAATAAATAAATTACTAACTAGAAGTAAATTGTTAAGGTGTAGAAATATAATGCATCATTAAACAGTTCTGGAAAAATTCCAAAAAAAATAAATTTCGAGAGAAAAATAAATCCAATAATCGAATATTTTTATATATTTATACTTTTGCTTCAAGATAAGTTTACAAAATCCTACTTCAGCCCGATCCAAACTCTATAACTTAACGAAAATGTTCCTAGTTGTTGTTCTACTACGTTTTTTTTTGAGTGTACGCTTAGAAACCATGCGTCATATTTACGGTTTTGCCTGTGCACATAAACAACATTATTTGACCCCCACCGCTCCGCTTATGAGCCTGTCATAAACTAGTTTCTCACACATCTATATCCAGCTTTATATATATATATATATTCTTTATGCCTGTGTACTCTGGTGGCTAGAACCCACGAGTATATTAATGCGTAAGCATACACCGAAAGGCGGCCAGCTCCACCTCAACTTATATAGTATATGTTTATAAAGAAAGCATTGGAAAGGTTTTTCTTTAAACACACACACACACACACACACACGAGTATATATATATATAACAATAGAGTGCCGCTTTTGTTTGTTGACTTAGGCCCACGCCAATGGTAGCGAATAGGGCTTCTGGACTCTAGCGTCTTGGCTTTGGCTTTGGTTTTGTTGGTCTTGGCTTCGTTTCGATGCTCAAATGAAAAACCACAAAAACCTGAGCTGGCATATTGCCGGGCTATTGTCTTTTATAGTTTCCTGGAACGCTTTTGCCACCATTTCGTGTGGTGCAATACTCAAGTGGTTTTCTGTGGTTTTTCACCCAACTTTTGCACCACATTCTTGTTCAAACTATTGTATGCCTATCTCACTACTACTACTAGCTCCCATTGGTAGTTAGCTTTAAATATGATTTAAAACTTTCGTCTGGCATGTGACCCACATTTAGATGGCCAGGGCGGCTTTGGGGTCGGGTCGACTGCTCAATAGATTCACCGCAGACAATATATTAAATATAATGGCATTTGGCGTCAGGAAGCTCTTAAATTTGCTAGCTGACAGCCCGAAAAAATGCAGCTTATCGTAGTTAGGAGAAATTGAAAAATGAACTATGGCTTTAATTTATCAAAATTATTGAATTAGGTTTAAAAAAAATAAAAATTTATTTGTTCGATTTCGTTTTGCAAAACGCATAAAAAACCCAACTAAAAATTAGTGAAAAGAAAGAAACTTAAGCTGTTAATTTGGTTTTATGCCAATAAATCAAAGCAATGTCAGAATAACTTTATGAATAATTCAGAGTGTATCATAAATCTATATAAACTCATATTTTGACAATCGGAATGAAGCGTACACCTTTTAGAAACTTTCAAAAGACATAAACAACACATTAATGCATAAATCAATCGAAAGAATTTAAAACAAGTAAGAAGGCTCTAGCCGACTAGACTATACGCTGAACCCTATACTTTACGCATACAGTCAGTGCTGGCAAGTATGTGTGAGTGTGTGTATGTATACGCGTATAGTGGATACTTTCTTAAGTTCAATGTTCCATATCTCCAGTTTTTCTCAACCGATTTCAATTCAATTTTCACAGATTGTCATTACTGCAAACTAATCTTTCAAACTGCATCAAAAAGTTTTCCAAATTCAAGATTTTGTTGTTATCGATCACATGTGTATATCGGAAACGGGAAAAGTTATCGAAAATTTGAAACAAACTTGGGATTAGACGAGCTTATGTTCCAAATCTGGAGTCTCTATCTCTTATAGTCTCTGAGATCGACTCATCTGTTGATGCTGATCAAGAATATATATACTTTATGGGGTCGGAGATGCTTCCCTCTGCCTCTTACATACTTTTGCACAAAGCCATTATACCCTTTTTACGCATTTTCAATGGGTTCAGGGTATAACAAGCCATTGGCCATTTCGCATATATTTAAAAAACATAACTGAACACATTTTTTTATGTTCTCGAAAAGTATAGTAGCATGGGGACAGCAAGTCATTTGGGATATATGGAAAGTGTGCAAACTTTAGAGACACATAAAACTGAGTTACACTTCGAGTGGGCTACCACACTTTACCATAAAGTGCTTAAAAGTCGCGTCTAGTTTAATGTGCCACATCAAATTTAACGACGACACCTACTTCACATTGGTAAAACAAAAGGCAAGCCTTGAACATTTAGATTTTGTGTTGTTTTTTTTTTTTTTTTGGACCGATGCCAATTGGTAACTATGCGCAGCTCATAATTTACACAGTTGTTGCCTCCGAAACTGATGATGTCCAGCAATGAAATTATGCCAGACCCACAAAACCAACCTTGCTTGGGTATCATTAAAAAACGAAGAAACAAAAACTGAAACAGAAACCTCAAAGTACAGTAACCTGAACCCAATCCACGATGAAGCTAAAGCTTCAATTCGGACTTGCGAAGTCGAAAAACAACAAAAAGCAGCGTAACGAAATTTTATTTGGCTTTTTCGTTAAAGCCTTTTGCTGCCCGCGCCATCAACGCCAAAAGAAGACGCGACGAAGACGAAATATACGAAAACAAAGATAATACAGTTGATAATAATCCACAGCAATGTAACTCAATCTGCTTCTAAGACCTGGCCACAATGCGATACGCAGCAACCAGGACACGGACTTCACAAAAAATGCAACATCAACGAATGGGACAAAGGGTTTCGAAACGATTGTGTCGCACATTGAATGCCCTTTCTATGTAAGAAAGTTTCTGTGGTTTCAAAAAGTTATATATATAACTTTTATTTGATAGTTAGATGAAACGCTAAGAAGTTCAGTAATAATATTTTTACACAGCTAGTTGTGGAAAATATTTTTTACAAAACATTTTTTATATTATCTTTGACAAAATATTTTTCATTATTAAACATGGAATAAGTAAAAATAGTATTAAAAAAAAAAAGAAAAACATTATGTAAATATTAAATAAATATGTAAGAAAGTTTCTGTAGTTTCAAAAAGTTATATATATAACTTTTATTTGATAGTTAGATGAAACGTTAAGAAGTTCAGTAATAATATTTTTACACAATTACATTCTCAGCTAGTTGTGGAAAATACTTTTCACAAAACATTTTTTATATTATCTTTGACAAAATATTTTTCATTATTAAACATGGGATAAGAAAAAATAATAATAAAAAGAGAAAAACATTATGTAAATATTGAATAAATATGTAAGAAAGTTTCTGTAGTTTCAAAAAGTTATATGTATATATATATAACATATATTTGAGAGTTAGATGAAACATTAAGAAGTTCAGTAATAATATTTTTACACAATTACATTCTCAGCTAGTTTCGGAAAATACTTTTCACAAAACATTTTTTATATTATCTTTGACAAAATATTTTTCATTATTAAACAATGGTGGAATAAATAAAAATAATAATAAAAAAAGAAAAACATTATGTAAATAATTTGTTGAAACCTTTTAACATATATAAAAATATATTTTCATCAATAAAAAAAAAGTGTTTAAAAGTAAAAAAAGAATTCTTTTTGGTACAACTCTCAAACAGATGCTGTTTCTAAGCATTCCTAATTTTTGCTAGAGTATTTCAATACTTTAACGTATAGAAAAGCAAAGCGAGCTCATGATGAAATGCAGCTAAGGTTGACTGCCAGAATTGACTGGCTGCCTGGATTGCTGGACGGACGGACTGACTGACTGGCTGAACTGACTGCCTGACTGGCTGAACTGCCTGACTGCCTGACTGCTGCCTTGGCCAGGCCTAAAAGACTGGCCTGCTCTTGCTGCTTTGGCCGGCGCTCACACAAACAAGCAGAAGGAAGAGGATGCCAGCAGAAGAGGAACGTTGGCGGCCAGCTATTAACGTCCAGCGCACACATGAAACAAGATATTTTTACAGTATCTACAGTGTTCAAAGCATACATACTCTTGGCCATGGTACCACTCGAACATTATTATTGTTGCCCGCCTGAACACCGCCAGCCAACTGTTCCGCTGTCCCGGCCGGCCTGTTTGTAAGACGGGTTTTTTGTCAGCTTCGACTTTGACTCTGGCTGGGGCGCTGCAAGTTTTCGTGCGATTGGGGAATATGGGGAATGATGCAAGGGGTAACGCTGCAGCGCCTTCCCGCAGTTATTGTACAACTTCGACTTGTAGTCGTCGTTTTCGTCTTCTTTTCGTACAAAACGACACACGCTGCATGCGGTGCGGTCTACACACACACACACACACATACACAGAGACAGAGGGAATGAGAGTGTGTCTTGGAAGAAGTTTTGTGAAACTGGGGGCCCCGCCGGTGTGAGTAATAGGCGGCGTTGCCGTTGTAGTAAATGAGCTTACCAGGTGATACCGAAACACAAAAGAAATTATAGTAATCAAATCATTTTTATGTTAAATTATGATCGACAGCAGGCAGGCGGCATAAAGAGTGCATGCATGAGTGTCTCTGTGTGTGCGTGTGTGTGTGTGCCTTTGTATCTGTATCTTGAAGATACACAAAAGAGTCTCAATCTGAGCCGGAGCCAGAGACTAGTGGTTTTTTAATGAAACTTTATACTAAATAGCAAATTGTTGGCCAAAGACATTGGCTTTTATTGATGTACGTATATCTTCGTGTGTGTGTGTGTGTGTGGGTTTGTGTGGCAGCAGTTGTTGCAGCCTAGGCTGCGGCTAATTATCTTTTGGATTGCAACAAGTTTATTAATGTTTATGTGGCTTGTGGTGGTTTTGTTTGTGTGCTCAATGCTCGATGCCGCTGGTGGTGCTGGTGGTGGAACTTGCAACGTCGTGGCGTCGCTGAAATTTATTGTTGGCTGAGGTGCCTTCATTGAGGTGCGCCGCATTTTGCGCGATTTTAAAAGGTTTCAATGAACATTTATTATGATTGCAGTTGCTAGCCAAAGCTATAGCTACTATATATATATATATGTAGCTAGAGTCAAGTGCAGCAGGTCTTTGCTGCAACTCTTGGGGCGATACTAATAAATATATAAAAGCGTATATGTAGCATTTATATTTATTGTTGTTGACGTTGTTGTTGTTCTTCTTGTTGTATATTGTAGCTAATATATCAAAGCCAAAGCCACACACAAACTGTGCCAGACAAAATCGGATTTTCTCTTTATATATATAAATCATCAGGTGTGTTAGTTTTTGGTAAATTGTTTATGGTCAGCGTGTTTAGATTAAAGATGCTTAATGAGTTGCAAAAATGCTTTTCAGGGACATATCTGTTTTATTTAGTGTTTAAACTATTAATATTGAATATTTTGAGAGAGTTTCATTAAAGTTTTATGTTATCAAAAATTTATTTTCATTGGGATGAAACATTTTTTGATATCATTTGAATATTTTTTGCACGTACCTAGAAGTAATGCCAATCATATCTGTTTTATTTATTAATATTGAATATTTTGAGAGCTGGTAACAAAGTTTGATTATCAGAAAACTTATTTGATCCCAATGAAACATTTTTTTATATCATTTGAATATTTTTTCCACGTACTTGGAAGTAATGCCAATCATATCTGTTTTATTTAGTGTGTAAACTATTAATATTGAATACTTTGAGAGCTGGTAACAAAGTTTGATTCAAGGTTTATGTTATCAAAAACTTATTTTAGCCCAATGAAACATTTTTTGATATCATTTGAATATTTTTTGCACGTACTTAAAAGTAATGCCAATCATATCTGTTTTATTCAGTGTTTAAACTATTAATATTGAATATTTTGAGAGAGTTTGATTCAAGGTTTATGTTATCAAAAACTTATTTTAGCCCAATGAAACATTTTTTTATATCTTTTGAATATTTTTTACACGTACCTAGAAGTAATGCCAATCATATCTGTTTTATTCAGTGTTTAAACTATTAATATTGAATATTTTGAGAGCTGGTAACAAAGTTTGATTAGAGGTTTATGTTATCAAAAACTTATTTTCATTGGGATGAAACATTTTTTTATAAATTTTGAATATTTTTTGCACGTAACTAGAAGTAATGCCAATCAAAACAGATTTTTATTTAGTGTTTAAACTATTGATATTGAATATTTTGAGAGCAAAGTTTGATTAAAGCTTTATGTTATCAAAAACTTATTTTTATTGGGATGAAACATTTTTTGATATCATTTGAATATTTTTTGCACGTACCTAGAAGTAATGCCAATCAAAACATAATAACATTTATTTATTTTTGTTAATGTTAGCGCTATGATTCCCTAAGGTATGTTCTAGTCCAGCAGCTCTCGCAGCTGACAAATTTATTTGAATATACATTTGGTTTTTGGCAGTATTAAGCTTGTTGTTGCTGTGTGCTAAACATTTTATTTTTCGGTGCACATCAATAAATCAGCGGAATTACATGAATGACTAAATCAAATGAGTAGAATTTTATAAATGCAGCATGTTGGGGTTTAACCATTTATAATGGATGGAGATGTCAGCGCGATTGGTGGAAAAAAGGTTTTTATATTTTGAAGCGAACAAACAAAAATGAATATCAAAGGAAATCAATACAGTAAACGCTGCTGGCAGGAATACATACATTTGTCAGTTAGTCAGTGAGCTTATGTCCCCAGATGCGATTTTAATTAAATTTGTGTGATTTAGAGCGCAGCAAATGTGCGGAGAGTGCTTCCTGATGATGATGATGATGATGGCAGGGGGGTGTGAGGTTCGATTGACACCAGCGATTCTCACCTGTGCGCCAAGCTGCACGGCTCGACTGGCAATCAGTCAATTAAATGCGTACAGCACTTATTGCCATTAATGGCAAATGCGAACAAAGCTGAGAGAGTGCATCACATATATGAGTTATTGATGTGTATATAAGTATTTTATTTATGTGAATCGAAAGAGATTTCTTATGCGAAAGCGAAAACACTTTAGAGATTTGTAGCTGAAAGTAATTAATTATGTGTTCTCAATAACATTTCTAATGAGTTTCTTTTTGGACTTTAGATTCAATTAACATTACTTTGATATTCACATATTGAAATACGTAAGTTACCTTTGCCTTTGACTTTAGTTATCAATGTGTGCGGAGGGTTACTTACATCTGCAAATAGAAAGAGAGAGAAAAAGAGAACTTAATTAGTTAAAGCCAATCAACAAATGGTTCGTGTGTTCGTGGGAAGTGAAGTAAAAACAAGCTAAAATGTAACGAGAGCTGAGATGTTGCAATAGCCCACAGATATGTATAGCTGATAAGGTGGCGTTCGGTAGCAAAAACAGCAACAACAACCCACAGATAGTAGGTATAATACACTTAAAGCCAGCGTTTGCAGCGTTTGGAATGCCGCAAGCAAGTAACTGCAAGGGGCAGATACGTAGTTGGTGGCAGCAGTTTGAACCTGAGCTGCCGTCACGTAGTTGGCGATGCCTTGGCATGTGACGTCACACGCGCTCACACACACAAGCACACGTTTTAATGGCTAATTAAACTGAAAGAGCGTCCAGCACTGACACAATTACAAATTGCACTTAACTACTGCATAGCTGAATGACTCCCGTACTCGTGGTGGACTCGATGACTGAAGGTGGATGGCCATAGGGCGCCAAGATCTTGGCATAGCATAAGATACCAACCAACCAACCGACTAACTAGTCAGCGTTGAGCTATCTTAGCAAATAATTAGAGAATGAATGCATTTGACATTTCAACAAGCATTACGTAACAAACATTCATTCATTCGTTCATTCATTCATTCATTCGTTCATTCATTCATTCATTCATTCATTCGTTCATTCATTAGTTCGTTCGTTCACTCATGACCATCAAGTTGAAGTTAATTAGTTTATGGACTCCTTCTGGCTCATAGTTTAAGTATGGTGCCAGGCAGAAATTTCAAGCGCTCATTCCTTAAACTAATTGCTGTAATTTTATAAGAGTAATTTCGTAATTACACACACAGAGAGACAACACGGCGACTACAATCGACACCTGCCGCCAGGTGCCTGAATCAGTGCATCCCATAACTGGAATAGTTTCGCAAAAGAAAAAAATTAAGAGCAAGCTTTTTATTTCATTTATTCTTAAGACTAAGGAAACTTTTGTTTTAAAGGTTTTAACAGTTAACTTGAAGACTTGAAGCAAGGATTATTTTCATTTAATGATTTTTATATAGTCAAAGGAATAACATATTTCTCTACTAGTCAAAGGAATAACATCTTTCTCAACTTTTCTTCTATATAGTCAAAGGAATAACATCTTTCTCTACTTGTCTTCTGTATAGTCAAAGGAATAACATATTTCTCTAATTGTCTTCTAATCAACTTAACTTTAATACAGCTCTTTTTAAGTGAGGAACTTTTTGAGCAAGAGCAAGTTTTTTATTTCAATTATTCTTAAGGAAACTTTCTACTATTTGTTTTGAAGGTTTTAACAGTTAACTTGCAGACTTTCAATATGAAAGCACGGATTATTTTCATTTAATGATTTTTTATATAGTCAAAGGAATAACATATTTCTCTACTAGTCAAAGGAATATCATCTTTCTCTACTTGTCTTCTAATCAACTTAACTTTAATACAGCTCTTTTTAAGTGAGGAACTTTTTGAGCAAGAGCAAGTTTTTTTTTTGACTAAGGAAACTTTCTACCATTTGTTTTGAAGGTTTTAACAGTTAACTTGCAGACTTTCAATATGAAAGGAAGGATTATTTTCATTTAATGATTTTTTATATAGTCAAAGGAATAACATATTTCTCTACTAGTCAAAGGAATATCATCTTTCTCTACTTGTCTTCTAATCAACTTAACTTTAATACAGCTCTTTTTAAGTGAGGAACTTTTTGAGCAAGAGCAAGTTTTTTTTTTTGACTAAGGAAACTTTCTACCATTTGTTTTAAAGGTTTTAACAGTTAACTTGCAGACTTTCAATATGAAAGGAAGGATTATTTTCATTTAATGATTTTTTATATAGTCAAAGGAATAACATATTTCTCTACTAGTCAAAGGAATATCATCTTTCTCTACTTGTCTTCTAATCAACTTAACTTTAATACAGCTCTTTTTAAGTGAGGAACTTTTTGAGCAAGAGCAAGTTTTATTTTTGACTAAGGAAACTTTCTACCATTTGTTTTGAAGGTTTTAACAGTTAACTTGCAGACTTTCAATATGAAAGGAAGGATTATTTTCATTTAATGATTTTTTATATAGTCAAAGGAATAACATATTTCTCTACTAGTCAAAGGAATATCATCTTTCTCTACTTGTCTTCTATATAGTCAAAGGAATAACATCTTTCCCAACTTGTCTTCTAATCAACTTAACTTTAATACAGCTCTTTTTAAGTGAGGAACTTTTTGAGCAAGAGCAAGTTTTTGATTTGATTTATTCTTAAGACTAAGGAAACTTTCTACCGTTTGTTTTAACTTAAAGACTTTCAATATGAAAGCAAGGATTATTTTCATTTCATGATTTGTATATAGTCAAAGGAATAACATCTTTCTCTACTAGTCAAAGGAATAGCATATTTCTCTACTTGTCTTCTAATCAACTTAACTTTAATACAGCTCGTTTTAAGTGGGGAACTTTTTGAGCAATAAAATTAGATACGATCTTCATGATGGGCAGCGTTGTTGAGTGGATTGGATACTTATGAGCATGCTTGTAAAGCAAATGCCATCTGCTGCACATAAGCTGCTGTTCGGCGTGCACCTTATCAATGGACTTAGTATTAATAACCGGTTCTTTTTTTGGTTTTCTGTGCGCTTAAGTGATTTCTCGATCGATTCATTGACTCATTCGCATCAGCAGCTTTCAGTTTAATATGAAAAGTAATTCCATAACCATAATCACATTCATTTTATTCACTCTTATCTACACACACACACACACTCACACAGAGACACAACCATAAATGACCAATAAATTATTTACTTTATTATTTAAGCTTAATATGCACACAGTTCATAAAAAAAACACACATGTGAATGGGTAGAAAAACGAACAAATGCGATGTATTAAAAATCCCTTTTTGGCTCCGAGTCGGTTTAAATCAAAGCAAAACCGAATACGTGTTATGTTCACACACACACACACACACACACACGCATACGCTGCAAAATCGTTTCTCAAGAAAACGTGTGAGCGAAGCTACTATTTGAACTTCTTAGTTGCATATCTAACTGCTACAACAGGAAATGTTTGCCAGCCTCCCAATCCAAACGTTTTTTCTTTTATTTCGGTAGATTCTAATGGCAACCATTTACAATATATATACATATACATATAGATAGATAGTTTTTCCCCCTTGACTTTGAATCCTGAACAGAACAGTATCTCCCTAGTCATGTGAGAAATGTTGTGCATGTTGCACAAACAACTTTTTTCCATGATAATTAAATATTTTTAATTGCTGTCTTGCACAAAATGTTGGCAGCAAAACGAATGCGAAAAATTATTTCCATAAAAGTGCAAATCATGAAATCTTTTAGCCGCAAGGAGTCGCAATAACAAACAGACACAACAACAACAACAGCAACAAGGAACATAGCTCTAATATTTGCCATGGCATGCTCATGTACTATGTATCTCACAGATGCACAACAACACACAGCGAACATTTTCGGATATCAGAGATTTAGTGCATTTTTCTATATGTATATGTATGTGTGTGTGTGTGTGTGTGTGTGTGTGTTATGTTATATGCGCCTAGCACTTCTTTGGACAGAATTAAGGCGCAGTCGCAGTTGCTGTTGCAGTTGCAACGGCTGCAGTTGCAACAACCTCATCTCGTCCGTCTTTCGGACACATAAAAAAGAAAAGTTGCTGCTAAAGAATCTGCCACCAAAAAACAAAAACAACAACAAAAAACACACAGAATATAAAAAGTTTGTTTGTCTGTGAGCTTGTCGCTCTTTCATACGTATGTGTGTGTGTGTGTGTTTGTTTGTTTGCCACTGCCATAAAGCTGAAGCGAGTCGTCGCCAGGCTGCTGTTGTTGCAACTGCTGTTGTTGTTGCTGCTGCACTTAATGCATTTTTCAGTAGATGCTTTTTTCATGAAAATATTTCGTGAAATTATAACGTGCAATACATTCTGTTCGCAACGACTTGCCCATGTGCGCTCTACTAAGAAGCAGCCGAAGAAGCAGAAGAAGAAGAAGAAGCATAAGTAGAAGCCCGCACTTGCCCCAAGTGTGAGCTAGGTAATCGTATTTATAAGATACAGTTGCGAATGTCAGATACTTTGCTTTGGCCATTTTAGAACCTGAGCGCGTGTGTGTGTGTGAGTGTGTGAGTGTGTGTGTGTGTGTGTGTGTGTGAGTGTTTTGTAGCAATAAAATGTAATTGTTCTGGTAAGCTTTTGAAAGAAATGAACATATTTAATGAACTGTAAGCTTGAACTGAAGTGAAATTATATAATTGGGATATTAGAGAAATATTTTTTGAAAATTCTAAGTAATTCTAAATGGTATTAAAATGAAAGCTGTGAGTGGAAAGTAGCGCATTTAGAATATTTTGCAGCTTTCTCTTGAAGCACAATTAAAATGCTAATTTTCACTTGGTAATCAAATGAATTACATAATAATAAAACAGTTTATTGTTTGGCAATTACTTCTGTCCCGCTGCACAATCATAACAATCTTAGATCTGCTTAGGGATTAATGCAGATTTCACTTACCAAAATTGGCCAACCCCCTTGCTATATAAACCGCAAGCTAGACACAAACTGCATTCACTAGCATAACCCAACCCAACCCAACGCAGTCTCTGTCAGTTTGTCAGTCATTCAGGCATCGAAATAACAAGCGAGCTATCTAATTGAAAATCCTCACGTTCAAGCGATTTAATATACAAAACCAGTTGGGTTCAGTCCTTTTGTTAATGGAGAAGCGCGCAGTTTCAACCACCTACATGACATAAGAGCGTAAAATCGGCTTTATCGAGGGTAAAGCATAAGAGATAAGAATGGAAAAACATTCCAATCAGCGGCTTAAGAACTTCCCCAAAAAACGTATAAATAACAAGCAAGAAGGCTCTAGTCGAGACGGACCGACTAGCATATACCCTGAACCCTATACAGTCAGTGCTTGCAAGTATGTGTGTGTGTGTCTGCATACTTGACTTAACTTCAATGTTCCATATCTCCGGTGTTGCTCAACCGATTTCAATACAATTTTCACAGTTTGTCATTATTTCGTCTAATGTTTCAAACTGCTTCTCCAAGTTTTCCAAATTCACGATTTTGTTGTTATCGATAACTTGTGTACATCGATAACATGTGTATATCGATAACATGTGTATATCGGAAGCGGGGAAAGTTATCGAAATTTGTATTGCCTAGGGATTCCGCGAGCTTATGTTTCTGGACTCTCTTCTCTAATTCTTATAGTATCTGAGATCGACGCGTTCATACATACAGACAGTCGGCTATATCGACTCGACTGTTGATGCTGATCAAGCATATATATACTTTATGCTTCCTTCTGTCTGTTACATACTTTTGCACAAAACCATTATACCCTTTTCATCCCTTTTCAATGGGTTCAATGGGAAAGCCGGAACCCTGTTGAAAAGCGAGACAATGTAAACGAAATATTATTTGTTCTTGAAGGGGTTGTGTGCCACGAAAAGGGGTAACGAGAAAGAAAATTAATTAAATTTGATTGTGTTGAAATTTATGGAACGGATATATAAGTGGTTTTTTCTTTCGGTGTATAGGGTGCAGTGCATTCGAGTCTAGGTGCAACTTGACAAAATGTATCTTTTGTGTATATCTGCACTTAACACGCATTCTAATTGCAAGGCCAGAAGAGAAGAGAAATGATTAGCAACAAAAGCTTGCAACAACAGCAACAGCAACAGCAACGAATATAATAAAAAGAGCCAGGAGCTTCAATTCGTCTTGGCTCAGCTGCCGGCCGGGACTGACTCCTTCTGTTGTTGTGTCGACTCTTTTGCTGAATGTGGCGTGTGAGTAAGTGCGCCCAAAACGGAAGGCGAATGGCGCAGCAGACACACACACACACACACAGACAGAGATCAAGGGGTGGGGAGGTACTGGCAAAAGCGTAGCAAAACGTTTGCACGTTGAAGGCATAATAATAAAAGGTTAAAAAAGGCGCAAAGAAGATTAAATGCTTGAGAAGATGCAATATTTTGCTTTATTCGTTTTGTATTTTTTTCTTTTTCTTTTTCGCTTTTGCCATACACACACACACACACATATATAGTCTGATTCTGTGTTGCAAGTTATGCAGGCGGGGCAGGCAGCGATTGCACTTATGTTGCTGTTGTTGTTGCTGTTTCTTGTTGCTGCATGGTGCGCCTTGTAATTGCACATCATGTAGCTGTTGCCGTTGCAAGTTGTTGCCTGGCTCGTTGTTGTTGTTGTTGTTGCTGGTAACAGCCAGCAACTTCGAAATCTACTCGACTTGGCCGCCTTTTAGTTAACTATTTTGTGTTCAAGTTGAAGGCACATGGTAATGGCCAATGTTGCAGCCTGCTCACATATTAATTGCCGCACGGTTGCGCGCGCCTTTTGTGGCAAACACACACACACACACACACACATACACATATATATCCATCTCAATCCCTTTCCTTTCCTTCTGCTCCCTTGGTTTTTTTTCTACACGACTCCAACTCTTCTTTGGGGCATCATCATCTTTAGATGGCACGCAAGCTCCCCCCTCCCTCCCTCTCTCTCTACTTCTCTGCCGCTTCCTCTGTCACACTCCGACTAGTGATGTTGCGCCCCATGGGCAGCCCCACTCGTCCCATCCCCCCTTCTCTCTTCCTTTTTTTATGCGATATTTAAACAAATTGCTTGTAGAATATTTGTGACATTTGTCATGGGGCTTGGGCAGAGTTATGTGGAGTTGCCAAGGTTGGTGGGAGACGCGCAGCGGGTAGCTGCGGGGCGGTTCTACACTGAAAATGGAGTACAAGTTGCCTTTGAGTTGCATCATCAATCATTGCACACGTTGAATGATGTTTTGTCGCAGATACGCCGACGGCATAAAGTCAGGCAGCATCCATCCACACACACACACACACACACACACACACACATACACATACATCAAAAAAACCAAGTCAAAATATTTATTAAAGTCAAAATTGTCACACTCCCAAACAAATACACACTCGATGTGCACAGACAGAGATCGAGTATCGGACAGCAGGATATATTTGTGTTACTTTCTTTTTTCTACCTAGGCTTTAGAATACTCTTTCTTTGGGTCATCTAGTTTGAAGTTACCTTAAAAATCGATATCACATATTTCATTAATCGATAACAGATGTCTTGAAAATCGATATAATATACATTTTGAAAATCGATAAATATCGATATTGCACATGTTAAAAATCGATAAAGTATATTAAAGTCAACTAAGATATGAACATTTTTAAAATCGATAAATATCGATATTTCACATGGGAAAAATCGATAACGTATATTAGTGCAAACTTAGATAAGACGATTTTTAAAAATCGCTAAATATCGATATTTCACATGGTAAAAATCGATAACGTATATTAACGTCAACTAAGATATGAACATTTTTAAAAATCGATAAATATCGATATTGCGCATGGTAAAAATCGATAACATATATTAGTGCAAACTTAGATAAGACGATTTTTAAAAATCGCTAAATATAATAACGTATATTAAAGTCAACTAAGATATGGACATTTTTTTAAAATCGATAAATATCGATATTGCACATTTTAAAAATTGATAAAGTATATTAACGTCAACTAAGATATGAACATTTTTAAAATCTATAAATATCGATATTTTGCATGTTAAAAATCGATAACATATATTAGTGCAAACTTAGATAAGACGATTTTTAAAAATCGCTAAATATCGATATTTCAGATGTTAAAAATCGATAACGTATATTAAAGTCAACTAAGATATGAACATTTTTTTAAATCGATAAATATCGAAATTGCACATGGTAAAAATCGATAACGTATATTAAAGTCAACTAAGATATTGACATTTTTTTAAAATCGATAAATATCGATATTTTGCATGTTAAAAATCTATAATATATATTAAGGCAAACTTAGATTTGAACATTCTTCCGTACGATATTATAATAAAATCCTTAAAGCATTTTATAACTTTGTTTAAAACTCAACTTTGCTTTCTGCTGGTTCTTTGGGAGCCCAAGAAAATGGTTTTGTAATTCTTATTTTTTTTTTGTGTGTATCTTTGAGATGCTGACATTTCCGTCTGCAAGAGCATTCAATCTTCGTCATTCAAAGCATAACTGTTTTATTTTTACTCACTTTTTTCAACAATATTTTTGTTTGGTGGGTGTGTAAGTGAGTGAGTGTGAGTGAGTGTGTGTGTGTGTGTGATATATATTCATAGTATTCGATTTCGATTCGCTTGGGCCACGTATAAATCTCAACAATGTTTTGGCTTTCTGCTGCTGCTGCTTCTGTTGCTTCTGTTGCTGCTGCTGCTGCTGATGTAATTAATAATCCAAAGTTGCGCCCGTTTCGTCGTTTTGAGCTTGAGAAATGACGCTCAGAACAGTGTTAAGAACAAGAAGAAGCTAAAGCTGAAGCAGTAGAAACTACTGTTGAAGTAGCGGCATTGATTGGAATTCTATGGCATGCCCCAAAAACGGCAACAACAGCAACTAGAACTGGAACTGGAGCCATGTGCAATGGCAAAAGTATTTGTAATTTTCTAGATGACTGTCTGTTTAGTGGTGATGTTGTTGTTCTTGTTGTTGTTATTGTAAATGGTGAATCCCCAGCGTTTTGAGTTACGCGAGAGAGAAATGGAGAAATTGTCGTAATCTAAAGTTTAAATAGTTGAAAAACTTGAGACAAGATAAATGGTTAGAGCGCGACACAAGCGAGAAAAATGTGAAGGGACTAACAGGAAGAGAGAGAGTGACAGTGACAGTAAGAGAGAGAGAGTGAGAGGCAAAGAGGCTGAATGGGTTGGCTTTGTTTAATGATTTTAAGCGGCTAAAGTTTCCCATAAGTATGACATTCAATATGGATAATTGCTTAGGCAAAGCCAGAAGGGACAGAAGGGCCAGAAGGAGCCTTACAAATGAGTCAACATGCATCATACTAATACTTTTAAGAAGTAAAAAAAAGTTAGAAAAATAATGACAAAGAAAAAATGAGTACTATAAGTTAATGACAAGAAAAAAACTAAGAAAATATTAAAGAACTGATGAGAAATTCTTGTTTAAGAATTTTATTTTGTTTTTTCTGATATAAATGCGACTAAGTAAGTTAAGAAATTCCCTTTTAAGGCAATTTTGAAGTTGAAAGGATTTGAAAAATGCAAACCGAACCATTTAAAATGGGAATTATTTTGTCAAGTTTAACCAAACTAAACAACTGAGAATCTCGTCGTGTTTCTGTTAGGTGAAGTTGAAGACGAAACAGATAAAGCCTAACCATGTCAATTGTATGACATTAAAAAACAAAAAGACCAAAAATGTAATTCGTAGAGTGCGAAAGAAACAGTAAAGCAGCAGCAGCAGCAGCACAAGCAGCAGCAGATGCTGAATACCGCAAATAAAATAAATTAAATAAGAAACTACCGCTGTCAAAAGGTTTAACATTTCACTTAAAAACAACACACGAAGCAATGAAAAATATGTAAGTATGTTTGTCTGTCTGACTTGAGAGTAGACAAGAAACACACACAAGTTATGTGTGTGAGTGTGTGTGTGTGTAGAAACGGATTTGGGCCTTTTTGGTGGCGGTGGTGGTCTTGTTGTTGTTGTTGTTGTTGTTGGAGGTGCTTGGCGACGGCTCAAGTTGAACAACAATTTCCAAGAAAATTAAAACATGTAAAGACATATCTTTTCATCTGACAAACATGGCTGGGATCCAATGCATATATATATCTATATATATATATATATGTGTGTGTGTGTGTGTGTGTCTGTTTGGCTGCTGTACATTTAAATTCAACTCTTTTTATATTTTGTGCAGCGCCAGAGATGTTAAAGCTCAAAGCGAAATTACACAAATGCCTGAAATCTCATAAATACTTCAATCAAGTATGTCCAAAAATAAGTAAAGAGATATTTAAGCACACACAAACACACACAAAGAGTCAAATTCTGCAGGCGACAGATGCTGCAAACAAAAAACAAAAGCCAAATTCGAAATCGAAACAAGCATGGAATATGCTATCAAAACATACCTTAAAGAACCAAAAAAAAAAATCATTTTCTGCTGTTGCTGAGAGATACTTTTAGCGTTGGGCTTTCGAGCCACATTATTGTTCATTGTATATTCGTATTCGAATCGTTTTCGATTCGTTTTGGTATTCGTTGTGTATCTTGTCATGACATAAGAAATTGACTCCACTTCAAAATCGAAATAAGGAGTGCAACAACAACAGAAACAGCAACAGAGACAGACAAACGAAATTAAAAAGTAAATGCAAGCATAAATGCAGCCATTGCCCAAGCCCCAAAAAAACAACAACAAAAACTTCAAGAGTTTAAGTTGAGTTTCGGTTCAGTTCAGTTGAGTTGAATCGGAGTGGAGTGGCGTGGAGTGAAGTGGAGTCGATTCCGAGTGTATCCAGCGGGCAAATGAAGTGCCTCCAACTGCTGCTGACTTGCTGCTTGCTGATTGTTGTTGCTCTTCCTGCTGACTGTCGTTTGTTGTTGTTGTTGTTGTTGTCGTGTAGAGAGCAACAAAGCCATCTTCAGCGCACAACAAAAAGTTGATTTTGATTTGCGGAAAAAGAGGCGAAGGCATTAATAAATGCGAGGGCTGTACCAAACAATTCTCAGAACTTTCTTTCATGCATTATTTATTCTCAAACATTTCGAAATCATGTTCATTGCACTTCTTTATTTAATGCTTTGTTTACTCTAATATAACAATAATTAATATAAAGACTGGGTTATTGTAATCTGTTATCCTTGAATTGGATTCCATACTTCATTGTTTCACACACTCAAAATAAATCCAGAAAAATTTAAAAATATTTAAACTCATTCTTTTTCTTTTAAAATAATTCTTTCACACACTCGAAAAAAATCCAGAAAAATTTAAAAATATTTAAACTCATTCTTTTTACTTTGAAATAATTCTTTCACGCACTCAAAAAAATCCAGAAAAATTTAAAAATATTTAAACTCATTCTTTTTCCTTAATTCTTTCACACACTCAAAAAAAATCCATAAAAAATTTAAAAATATTTAAACTGATTATTTTTCCTTTAGAATAATTCTTTCACACACTCAAAAAATCCAGAAAAATTTAAAAATATTTAAACTCATTCTTTTTCCTTTAAAATAATTCTTTCACGCACTCAAAAAAAATCCAGAAAAATTTAAAAATATTTAAACTCATTCTTTTTCCTTTAAAATAATTCTTTCACGCACTCAAAAAAATCCAGAAAAATTTAAAAATATTTAAACTCATTCTTTTTCCTTTAAAATAATTCTTTCACACACTCAAAAAAAATCCAGAAAAATTTAAAAATATTTAAACTCATTCTTTTTCCTTTAAAATAATTCTTTCACGCACTCAAAAAAATCCAGAAAAATTTACAAATATTTAAACTGATTATTTTTCCTTTAAAATAATTCTTTCACACACTGAAAAAAAATCCAGAAAAATTTAAAAATATTTAAACTCATTCTTTTTCCTTTAAAATAATACTTTTCTGTGCTCATTTGATAAATAAACTAATTATATTTGTAATTTTTGAATATTTGCTCTGTGTGAATAAGCTTTTTGGCATAAAACTTTCTCAGTTCTCAGTGAGTTCTCAAGCCAATAAGCTAAAGGAAATCAAAAAGTTCTTCAAAATTCGTGAATTTAATTAAAATTCTTAATGATTATTCCTTGGCTGACCCTCTTGATCAATAATTGTGTGTATGTACACAACTTTATTGCAATGCAGAACATAAAAGCAGCATAATTTTTTTTTCGTTTGAGATGTGTTTTGACCATCCTAGACAACATTGGAATTGTTTGCTGTTGCTACTGTGCTGCTTTTTGGTTAGCCCTTTTAGGTACGCTACGCTCCTTTCGTTTATAATGCTGCTGTTGTTGTTGCTGTTGCTGTTGTTGTTTGTTCGAGACAAGAAAACAAAACCCACATGTGAGCATTTAATTTCAACAACTGTCGCTGAGACTACCAACAACAACAACATCAGAGTGAAATACCAATACCCAACATACAGACACACAGCATCATCCAGCTCTTGCTCTTTTTATCAATCTTCACTGAGAGTTGCAGCAGCATGAACAGCAACAGCAGCGCCTGACACCAACGGCCCTCATGTTGGACACTAAACAGCGGGCGCTGCCAAATGACAACCAAACTACATGTGAAGTACAACAGCAACAGCAGCTACAAAAACAGCAACAGCAAACAGCAACAAGGAATGCTGAACAGTAACAGTGGGAGCCGCATTAATGTGGCCAAGGTAAAGGGTATTTAAAAGCAGCCAGGCTTAAAAGGCAGGCAGACAAACAACGTTGCTGCTGCTGTTGTTGTTGTTGTTGCGGCTGCTGTTGCAGTGTGTGTGGGTTTTGAAACAGGTAGTTTTTTTTTTTTTTTTGGGTTGTTTTGGCCAACATTTAAGAAACATGCTGAGCAACAGAAAAGTAAAAGCCAGAATTTTTGTATTGCATTCGCTCGCTCTCTCTCTCTCGCTCGCTCTCTCTCTCACTCTTTCACTCGCTCTCTCTCTCTCTGAAATTCAAAAAACAGGCTTTAAAAAAGAACATGACAGCGCATCGCAGCGCAACCCTGAAATTAGTTGACAAGGATGGAAATAAAGGCGCACAGGAAAGGAATTACAGCAACAGCAACAACAAGCAAGCAAGCAAATAAATATGGTATAAATGGGAGGACGACGGACTGCGTGCTGTGTAAAGATTTACATAATGTGTGGAAACGTTCAACAAATGTCGTCTTCGTCGTCGTGTGGGAATTTCATTAATGAAAGAATTATGAGAGGTTACATAATGAGCAGCAACAGAGTCTGGACTCTTACGCTCTATGTTCTGGGAGATGATTCTATAGAGATAATGCTCCATACCTTTGTCTGATGCAGGCCAATAACGCTGCGGGGGCGGCGGTCAGTTGTCCATTGTTGTAGTCAACAAATTAACAAAGTTTCCAAAGAAATACGTAATTGAGCACATTAGTTTTGGGTTAGGCCCAGAGGGCTCTAAGTAAAGAGGCGTTCATCACGTCCGCAACTCCTTCAATACTAGTTTGACAAACTCTTGAGCTAAATTAACACAAATACACACACATACATGCATACTAAAGATAGTTAGTTTAGTTGAGCTGCTGTTGAGTTCATTTTGTAGCTGAATGTGCCTCAAGCATTTTTGTAGCTGAGTTTATTTAATTCATTAAGTTCTCAAGTAACTTTGAGACATGTCACAGCGCAAACTCTAATTGTAAGTGATTGAATTACATTTGTCCTGGAAAGCCTTTACGCAATATTTTGACATTTTCGGCATCATTTTTCATGTGTAAATATACAAATCAATTTCATCCAAATGACATGTCAAATGTGAATAAGTCATCCTTTATTAAATATGACTTTGACAAAGGTACATATTTATATATTTGCTTGCTTGCCATTGTTTCACATTCCATTTAACACAAAATTCAATTCAAAATATACCATTAAAAGTGCCTAAAGCGGCTAGCACAAGTCAATAATATTCTACAATATGCAAGTACAAGTAAGAAGGCGAGAAGTCGAGCAAGCCCCACTAGAAGATACCCTGAACCCTATACTTCGACTTAGAGCCTCAAATCAAGCACTACATCGAGTTGCAAGTATGTCTGCATACTTGAGTTAACTTCAATGGTCCATATCTCCGGTTTTTTTCAACCGATTTCAATCAGAATTTCACCGATTGTCATTATTTACTTCAGTGTTTAAAACGTCATCTCAAAGTTTTCCAAATTCAAGATTTTGTTGTTATCGATAACATGTGTATATCGAAAACGGGGAAAGTTATCGAAAATTTTAACTATATTCAAATATTTTGCCAAATCATTAACAAGTAAGAAGGCTCTGCAAGTAAGTGTGTGTGTATACTTGACTTTAACTTCAATGTTCCATATCTCCGGTGCTTCCCAACCGATTTCAAATAAAATTTCACAGATTGTCATTATTTCCTTTAATGTCTAAAACGTCATCTCAAAGTTTTCCAAATTCAAGATTTTGTTGTTATCGATAACATGTGTATATCGATAACGGGGAAAATTATCGAAAATTTCAACTATATTTAAATATTTTGCCAAAACATTAACAAGTAAAAAGGCTCTGCTTGCAAATATTTGTGTGTGTATACTTGACTTTAACTTCAATGTTCCATATATCCGGTGTTTCTCAACCGATTTCAATCAAAATTTCACAGATTGTCATTATTTACTTCAATGTTTAAAACGTCTTCTAAAAGTTTTCCAAATTCAAGATTTTGTTGTTATCGATAACATGTGTATATCGATAACGGGAAGTGTTATCGAAAATTGGAAACAAACTTGTACTACCTTCGATTTAGGCGAGCTTATGTTTCAAGTCTGGAGTCTCTAGCTCTTATAGTCTCTGAGATCGTTCATACATACAAGCTATATCGACTCGGCTGTTGATGCTGATCCAGAATATATATACTTTATGGGTTCGGAGATGCTTCCTTCTGCCTGTTACATACTTTTGCACTTAACCATTATACACTTTTCAACATTTTCAATGGGTTCAGGGTATAAAAATCAAGGAATTAATCAAAGTAAAGAGTAACTGAACAAATCCAGTTTTTTATCAGCACAAAAAAAGTCTGTGAATTTTGAAGCTTGCTCGAAATGTATAAATTATATATGTGTGTGCTTTTTAGCATAATTGTTGTGAAGGGTTCAAAGATTGAGGTCTAAAAACAAACGAAACGAAACCTTTTCGTTCTTCTGTTTATTTCGGGCACACTAATTTGACAAGTTTTAAGGCAAATTAGCATTGAGAAACGCAAATTAGCATAGCAAATCAATTGGAATTTGGGGGAGGTGGTTGTTGGGGTTAGTGTCATAAGTAGATGTTGAACTCCGCATGGAAATCGAGAGAAACACTGGGAAACACTAAGTTGCCAATTTGAAATCGCAATACGCACCTGTCACATAAATCACCGTCCGAATGTGATTTATTAGTTATTCATATTAGTTACCAATGCATTGGCAAGCCAATCCAAGCCAAACACACAATTCTCTAAGGCTGCGGCGGCGGCGAGTCCAACTTTGTAAGTCCCGGAGGGGCCAGCAAGCAAAAATAGCAGACACAAACACGAGGTAATACATAATAAGCAATATATAAAACATATGTATCTATGAGATATATTGTGTGCTAACTTCCGAGACGAAGTCGCCTGCCAAGTTTCACCAGCTGCACACGAAAAATTCTGATATATTTTTTCCTTTATTATTTACATATTTTTCCTTTACATTTTTCGTTTTTCGTTTTTTTTTTTGGTGGTGAGTAAAATATTGAAATTGAGTGCAAACTATTTCAACTTTTCGTTGTTGTTGTTGCCAAGCATTGGAGATAGAGTTAGATATATTCGAACTCGTAGCTCGTAGCAACATTATTAAAATGATATAAAGTAGCCGAGGCATGAACTAAAATCGATGTCGACTGCTGTCTGGCTGGCTGCTGGCTTAGCATTTGTTGCATGCACCTTGTTGGCCATTGAACCGCATGGATGCCAGAGAATGTATGGGTCTGTATAGGTAGCAGATGTGCTTAAGCTGCGGATAAGTATCTTATACAAGTTGTTTGGCTAGTATCTAAAACGTTGATAAGTGCTAAGTTATGGGACTTAAACGATGCTCGGCCACAATTGTGAACAACATACATACAGATAGATAGATCTGCAGTGGAATGAATGATTGAACCAAGCCAAGTAGTTGCCTGGCTAGCTTGTGGGAAGATATTTACGAGGCTAGCGAAAGTTTTTGGCCGCAATCTATAATTTAAGTGCCTAAAAGCTAATCACAAAATTTGCATAAATTATTAGTTAATACCCGTTAGTTGTATCACGACAAGTTGAATGCTTTTGCTAACCATAAACACTGCTATAAAGTGCTATAAACTGCCATAAACTGCTCATTTGTCATTGGAAAAGGTTATTGCCGCTGTTGTAACCCCTTAGGTAAACAGTTAACAATAGCTCATAACAATGTTGCGATCAGCAATATCCATAATCAATATCTTTGGATATTGCATCAGCATAAATCTAAGCTTTAGCAATTGTTTCTAACACATTATAATACACTTGCATAGATCTTACATCTAGTAGATTCTGGTGCCTTTTTGGGGGGCTTGTAAACAAATTCTAAATTATAAGTCGTATAAGTACTTAGTTATGACCATAAAAAGAGGCAAAGCCCAAAAGGCATACGCACACACGCACACACACGCACACACACATACACATAGAAAATGGTTAAGGAACCAATGTTGGCAAAGACAAGCCAACTTTGTTTTGCTGCGAAACAACAACGACTGCTGTCAAAGTCATTTGGCGCATAATTTTTACAGCCCTCCCACCCTCTGCCACTCCCCTCTTCGCTTGTAGCCCCTTTATAACCCGCATGGCATAACTTTTATAGTCGCCGCGTCGTTCGTTCCTAAAATATTCTAATTGTTTTTAACAATTTTTGAATGCGCCGTGTGTACGTACGGCGTCGTCATAAATCTTTGCCTTTACTTTACTGCAGCATCAGCAACAGCAACAGCAACAAAAGCTGCGGCAACAATGGAAGATGATGAGGCCGAGGCAACAACAACAACAACAACAGCAACATTCGGCCAAGACAAATTTGCTTTAAAGCTCGCCAATAAAAGCCAACAACACAGTCAAATATGCATATTTACACACACATAAAGTGAAGAATTTTCCCAACTCCAAGCAATAGATTCCACGATTCACATGAGGAACCCATTCCGGACCTTTAATGCTTCATTAAACTTAGCACATAAGCTAGGCACATCTTGGCTTAATACTTTAGCTATGCGAATGCATATTGCTGATTAGGTTAACTGAAGTTTTATTTTGTGTTTAATAAAGCTAATCAAAAAGTGTTTGTGTCAAAGAATTTAAATGTTTTCACTATATTTCAATATTTTTGCCAAAAAAATATACACAAGCAAGAAGGCTCTGCTTGCAAGTAAGTGACTTTAACTTCAATGTTCCATATCTCCGGTGCTTCCCAAGCGATTTCAAATAAGAATTCACAGATTGTCATTATTTACTTCAATGTTTAAAACGCCATCACAAAGTTTTCCAAATTCAAGATTTTGTTGTTATCGATAACATGTGTATATCGGAAACGGGGAAAGTTATCGAAAATTTTAACTATATTTAAATATTTTGCCAAAACATTAACAAGCAAGAAGGCTCTGCTTGCAAGTAAGTGTGTGTGTATAGTTGGCTTTAACTTTAATGTTCCATATCTCCGGTGCTTCTCAACCGATTCCAATCAAAACTTCACATATTGTCATTATTTCGTCTAATGTTTCAAACGTCATCACAAAGTTTTCCAAATACAAGATTTTGTTGTTATCGATAACATGTGTATATCGAAAACGGGGAAAGTTATCGAAAATTTTAACTATATTCAAATATTTTGCCAAAACATTAACAAGTAAGAAGGCTCTGCTTGCAAGTAAGTGACTTTAACTTCAACGTTCCATATCTCCGGTGCTTCCCAACCGATTTCAAATAACAATTCACAGACTGTCATTATTTACTTCAATGTTTAAAACGTCATCTCAAAGTTTTCCAAATTCAAGATTTTGTTGTTATCGATAACATGTGTATATCGAAAACGGGGAAAGTTATCGAAAATTTGAAATAAACTTGGGATTAGGCGAGCTTATATTCCAAATCTCGCGTCTCTAGCTCTTATAGTCTCTGAGATCGTTCATACATACAAGCGGACATGGCTATATCTACTCGGTTGATCAAGAGTATATATACTTTATGGGGTCGGAGATGCTTCCATCTGCCTGTTACACCCTTTTGCACTAAACACTTATACCCTTTTAACCATTTTCAATGGGTTTCGGGGTATACAAATGTTCTCGTCATTTATTTATATTATGGTTTGAACGTTCAGTAAAAATATGAAATTACTCAAAATTATTTGAAATATTTTTGCATACATTAAATAGCTTACAAAATGCTGTCTGCACTTGGAAAAAATGCAAATTAGTTGGCTTGACTGGCCTAGGATATTTTTGTTCATTAAGTTTCGTTTCCGTTATGTGCGAAAGAGAATTCAAGCCGTTTGGCTTTTTTCTCACTCCCTATTTCCTTCGCCTCATTTTAATGCCGATTTAGATGGAGTTTTTAATATTGGGCTTGAGGCAGCACAGCAGCAGCCAATTGAACAACCCCCTTTTGGCCGTATATATAAATATGTTTTGGTTGTGTTGTTTTTCAGATTTTCCATTTCATAAAGCAGCCATTGAGCCGGCTGTTTATGATTTAGGCTTGCAGCATTTACGGCTGCAAATAGTTTCGCAAGAGTGGGGGAGAGTTTGAGGAGCTGTAGCTGCTTATTAGTTGGCTTGGCCTGTGGACTTCCTTGAATGCGCCAAAACTTCTGAAGGCTGCGAACGAATGCCGTTTGACGTCGACGCATTAATGATTGTTAGTGAGTTGTGAAATTGCTGCAACTGCACTTGGGGCATTCAACAGCAACTAGCAGCAGCAGCAAGCAACATTAGCGGCTTCCACATCATTTGCCACTTGACTCGACACTCTCTCCCTCTCTTTCTATCTATCTTCTGGTCGGACGATGTCAGCATGTCCAACGTCAAAGTCTTTCCGGCAGCCAATGATTTGACTGAGAGACTTAGATTTGAACCGAACCGAAGCGAACCGCTCCGTACCGCACCGCACCGCACAGCGAACCCGTTCTTAGCTGGTTCGCATATTAAAGAGTAAATTTTTCAATTTCACAGACATTAATCGCGGCTGCTGCTTACTTCACTTGCAACTTGCCTCAACACACACACACACTTCACTTGCCCCCCTACCCCTACCCGTTCCCACACTCAACGAGCGACAAGACTCCGTTTTGAGCTAAACGTTTTTGCCGGTGGCTATTTTTAGACACGGCTGCGGCTTTGGCTGCGGCTTCATCATCGTCGTCGTCGTCGGTGTTGGTAACTAAACATTTTTGCCATTAAATAGTTTGTTAAAATTTGTCTTATTAGATTATTAAATTTTTGCAATTTAAGCTAAATTCGGCTTGGCATTTTGGGGCTGGTGTTTTTGCCAGCTGCCAGCAAGCAAATCTGAAGTAAACAAAAAAAAAACTGAGAAAAAGCTGAGAAAGGAAGAATGGGGAAGCTAAGCACAGTGTTCGCAATAAAGTAATACACTGCTCGAAAATAATTGAGCTTGAGATATGCAAATTTATGACGTCATTAGGATAACATTGGGTTTATAAAGTGTAATGAACATTGAAAAAAATGTTTTACATAATGAAAATCGAAAACAGGAAAATGTATTAAAAGTTTTTTTCTAATTCCTTATATGTCGAGCTGAAGCATGATAATTCAGCTAGACATATAATATCAATATAATAGACATATAAGGAATTGGCAAGTTTTTTTACATTATCTTGAAGTTCTCGGGAATTAATTCAAGTATGTATTCTGGATTTGATAATACTCATCATCATCATCATCATCATCTTAGTTTGACTAAATAAATAATATAGTGAAAAAAAAGTTTTTCTAAAGTTTTTCACTTAAGCTATATTCGAATAGTTTCCAACCTTATACCAAGATTCTATATAATATTCTCTGATATCTTTCGCTGAGCTTTCTATAGCTCCTGAATTGCCTTCTTCGCCATCAACCAGCCTGTAAATCATTTATAATCCTTCGTTTTGCTGCTCTACTCTATGGCAATATCCCTGGCAACTGCTAACTAATAGATACACACATATATATATATATATATATCGTAATGCCCCAAAATGTGTATATGTGTGTGTTGCATAACTCTTCTAAAGCCTATGTGTAGGTGTAGTGGGGTGAAAGGGGAGGTTGGGGATTTTGCAATGGTTGGTTGGGTTCGACGAAGACGTCGACGAATTTCACATTCAACATTGCCCCCCAGAGTGCAGCACGCTTCATGGTCCTGTTGTCCTCTTACCAGCAAACCAATCGATGTGTGTGTGTGTGTGTGTGTGTGTGACGCTCTTTTGTTGCTACTGGCCATATGCCAATTTTCGGTAAACTAACTTGCCTAAACTCGACAAGCAAATTGCCTTCATTAAGATACATGCCTGTGCTACCTACAATTTAGATACACACACACACACACACACATACAAACTGATACTATGTGTGTGGGTGTGTGTATTGAATCGAACCATGTGCAGTTTACTGCTGCACTTCTTCCATTTTTTTTTTTTGTTGTTCTCTATGAACATTTTTCTATTTCTACGACGACGACTTCAATTGGGTCAGCACCCAACAACAACAACAACAACAATCAGCTGAAGGAGTTAACCCACTCAATAGATACATGCAGTATGTACATAACACATACACATATATATATATACACATATGTGTGTGTGTGTGTTTAAGTGCCCCATTCTAACGGAAGCCACTTAAAAAATACGCCAAGCTACACCCATAAGTATTTTGTTATGCGAACATAAAAGTGTTCAGGATAGTAATACACACACACACACACACACACATGCACACACACACACTATAAAGTTAATTTGGAATCGCTTTTAAATTAGCTTAATTCGCTGAAATAAAATTAACGCCTACGAAATGAATGAATAAAAAAAGAAAACAACAAACAAACCAACGCGCCCAAAGCCAACTCTCGAAATGGAAACCAAAACGGCAGCTAAACATTTAAATGTTGTACAAAGGCAATAACAATAACAACGACGGCAGCAACAGCAGCAGCAGCAGCAGCAGCAACCAGTAACCAAAAACTGAAGCCACACATACGTGAGATACAAAGATACACACAGTCAGCAAAGCCAAAGCAGTTTGCAGATACATTCGATGTGGCTTCTTTGGCTTTCTGCTGAGCGTTGTTGTTGTTGTTGTTGCTGTCGAAGGCGCAGCTTTAAAAAAATACACAAAAAACAGTAAGGAATGAAGAACTATTTTCATTAAGCAGCCAATAAAATACCCTATCTGACTTCAAAAACAAACTACTTTATAATAAATACTGTGTTTTATACTTGGACCTCAAAGTAGTTTGATCTAAAAGGGATTCATTGGAAAAACACCTCTAAAAAATAATACAAAATTAATTTTTTTAATACTTAAATCAGTTTTATGTTTTAAAGCTCCGTTTCATTGAATACCTTTTAAAAAAATATTTAATTTAATTTATTTTTAATACTTTTAGGTACATAAATCATTTTTTTATTTTTTAAATCTGTTTTCATTGAAAACCTTTAAAAAAATATTATACTTCATTTATATTTTAATACTTTTAGGCATATAAATAATTTTCATATTTTTTTAAAGCTGTTTTCATTGATTACCTTCTAAAAAAATATTACATTTAATTTATTTTTAATATTTTTAAAGTACATAAATCATTTTTATATTTTTTTAAGCTGTTTCCATTGAGTACCTTTTAAAAAAAAATATTAAACTTAATTTATTTTTAATATTTTTAAAGTACATAAATCTTTTTTTTTTATTTTTTAAAGCTGGTTTCATTCGATATCTATAAAAAAAATATTTAATTTAATTTTTTTTAATATTTTTAAGTACATGAATCACTTTTATATTTTTTAAACCTCGTTTCATTGAATACCTTTTAGAAAAAATATTAAACTTAATTTTTTTTTAATATTTTTAAAGTACATAAATCACTTTTATATTTTTTAAAGCTGTTTTCATTGAATACCTTTTAAAAAATATTAAACTTAATTTTTTTAAATATTTTTAAAGTACATAAATCAGTTTTATATTTTTTAAAGCTGTTTTCATAAAAAAAAAATATTAAACTTAATTTTTTAAATATTTTTAAGTACATAAATCACTTTTATATTTTTTAAAGCTCGTTTCATTGAATACCTTTTTGCCATAATATTAAACTTAATTCTTTTTTTTACTACTTTTAGGAACATAAATCATTTTTATATATTTTTCCATTAAATACCTTTTAAAAATATATTAAACTTAATTTTTTTAAATTTTTTTAAATACATAAATCACTTTTATCACCTTTTAAAAAAAATATTAAACTTCATTTTTTTTTAACACTTTTAGGTACATAAAAAAATATCATGAAAATACTCGTTTTAAGCTGCAATAGTTTCATATTATATTATAGTTCTTAATAAACCAAGAACTAAAATGTTTATAACCCTTTGAAGCTTTTCGCAAGTGTATACACGAATCGGCCACAAAGAAAAACAACAACAACAAACTATACAACTTTAAGATACATTGCTCGGACTGCGGCTGTCGATTGGCGATGGCCAGAACATTTTTATTTTATTTTTATTTTAAACGCTAGAACGCCTCTTCACAACACTTTCGACAAAATGGCTTAAAAAAAATAAAAGCTGAACTGAACAAATTTAATTTGGGTTTTTTTTTGCGGTTTTTTATTGCTTGTTGTTGGTTTTCGTATTTTTGTATCCCGCTTTATTCTTTTCTTTTCGTTTTGCAGATTCTTTTCAACAATTATTATTATTTATTTTTTCTTCTTTATTTTTTTTTGTCTGACTTTTGTGTGCGGCCTTTGTATGCTTTTATTGCTTTTACTTGAAGCCGCTGCAGCAGCCCCAACAACAACAACAGCAACAGCAAGGAATGAAATATTTAAATACATTGCGGCAGAGCAGAAAAAAAAAAAGAATTACCAATTATCAATTAAGTCAGCCAAACGCAGGCTCTCCTCCAAATGTAATAAAATACAGAGCGACGACAATGCCAGAAAACAACAATTAAGATTTGGGTTAAAAGTGTGACAGACTCGGAGATATCCTTGCAAAGCAAACTAAGGATTAGCCTGAAGGAATTCAAGTCCAACTTTAGTACGAGAAAAATGTTTTTAGTTTGCATATATTCATATATTTTGTATATAGCTCTTTAGTGTTTCAAAAGTTTTCTCTTTTAATGCTCGCTTTGGGACATATTTTGTCTGGCTTTTTGTCAGTCTAAAGGGTATACAACCAAAAGGGGTTAAAAGATGAGATGAGCCTTGGTTTGGTTGGGTTTGGTTTTCGGGTTTTTGATGCTGGCCAGTTTCCTGTTGCCGGTCTCAGCATGAAGAATAAATATCTCTATATATACATATACTATATATATGTATATGAAAGAAAATATACAACAGACACAACGCGCGCGCTCTGCTCTGAACAAAAAGATAAAAACATTAATTATTATTAATTGCCCTTTTTTCCGTATACACACACACACATAGTTGTTGTTGCCTTTTGTTTTATTCGTGAGGCACCTTGCACGAAGCTTCTGGCTGCTTCAGATCCTTTGGCAACTGTCGTCGCGACCCTTTTATGCTTTTTCTCCTTGGCTTCGTTTTCTTTATTTCTTTTCCTACTGTGTGATTTAAAAACCTAGCGGCAGCTTTTTTTTTTTTGGTCCGCCCAGATTTCTCACTAATTTAAAAACCTGTTCTCAAAGTTGTTTTCATTTTTTTTTCAAGAAGCTAAACGCAATGACAAGTTTTCAGTTTCTGGGCTCTGTCGCGTGGGCAGCTTGTTTAACTAATTTGCTGGCTTCCATTAAACATGTAGAAGGCCGAGAGATTAACGGATTGACAAGTCGAACATCAAATCCAAATCCAAATGGTAATAGCTCTTCGTTTCGAGATTGATGCAAAACTGTCAAGTTCTTAAGTTACGAAATATGCAAATATTTAAAAGGTTTTGAGTTGAGAAGGAAATGTTCATGGGCTTGCTAAAAGTGTTATTAGTTCGATTTGTAACTTATTTTTAGTTTCTTGCAGCCATAAATCACATTTTGGCTCGTCTCAATTTCTTAGTTCTGTGTAACTTTCCACAATTTGAGATTTGACGACTTGATCAATGCCCGAATTCATAAAGATTTTTGCCTTTTTGCATGCACTTCTTCATAAAAGGCTTTATCAAAGTTTTCTAGTTAGCTGGCAATGAAGCAGTCGGGCGTTCAACCAAAAATTGCCAAGTTTATCGATCAAAAGAGTATGAAAAACCGCCCAGAAAAAAAAACCCTCTTAAACTGCAACAATTTGCAAGGAAGGAAAAACCCGGCTGAATGTTGAATAGTTTCACAGGGACGAAAGCAAATTTTAGCTATGCCTGCTTTGTCCTCTTTGGTGTCTCTCAGCGTGTGCCTTTTCGACACTTTCGCTTTAATTAAAAACTTCCAAAAGAGTTTTCTATCGTCTGAAACTCAGACACAGGGACCAGGACCAAAATATGCGTAAAATATGCCACAGCCAAAACACGAGAGAGAGAGAGGAAGCGAGAGAGAGCAAAAGATTGCGCCACAAAATGGAATTCCCATAAAATGCAGCTAAGCAAATCTAGTTAAGGCAGACCATCCCATAAAACCCAACACACAAAACAACAACTGCAACAGGGCTGCAAAAAACAGAGACTGAAAAACAAGTAAGAGGCTGTAGTCGAGACAGACCGACTAGAACATACCCTGAACCCTATACATATATATATCTCCGGTGTTTCTAAACCGATTTCAATAAAAATTTCACAGATTATCAATATTTCGTCTAATATATCAAACACTATCTCAAAGTTTTCCAAATACAAGATTTTTTTGTTATCGATCACATGTGTATATCGGAAACGGGGAAAAGTTATCGAACATTTGAAACAAACTTGTACTGACTAGGGATTAGGCGAGTTTATGTTCCAAATCTAGTCTCTGAGATCATACAGACGGACAGACGGATGGACAGACGGACTATATCGACTCGGCTGTTGATGCTGATCAAGATATATATATACTTTATGAGGTCGGAGCTGCTTTCTTCCACCATTTACATACTTTTGCACAAAACCAAAATACCCTTTTTACCCATTTTCAATGAGTTCAGGGTATTAAAAAAAGGAATACAATTATAGAATAATGCATCGAAGAGTGTTTAAAATTCGAATATCGAAGTTGTTGTATGAAAAATTCGTAAGAGAGACATTTAAAAGGGCTTATTGCTTGTTAGTTGGAGTTGCAGCTTCTGATAAATTATTATTAAATGTGTTTTCCAGCTAATTAAAACATGCAATGAGTTTAGTAGTAAGCAAGGATTACCATTATAGCTACATATTTGCCTCTTCGCATCTTGCGAGTTCCCAGATATGAATGAACTATATTCATAGAGCTAGAAAATGTTCACCACATGCATTTGGTTAAGCAAAAGTTTTCCATATGCCAAACCGAAACGACAGTGCATAAAATATATGCTTTATGCAACAAATTTACATATAAAAAACACACACACGCACACACACACACACTAACACACTTACACACATATACGCAGTATATTTTCATTTCTATAACAGTGCTGTGTATAAATTTACGTATGCATTTTTTTTTTATTTTTACATTATTTTTATTTTTTTTTTTTTTTTTTTGGTTTTTGTGTTTTTTTTTGTGTTTGTACTAAGGACTTGTGTTTTGTGCAGAAGGCGCCCGAAAAGAAACGCAGAAAAGCTGAAAATGCAAACAAAGCCCTTTTTTGTCTAGCAACATGTTATACTTTATGTTTGTTCTTGTTGTTGCAAAAATTGTTTAGACAAATTAAAAATAGAACTAACCGAAAAAGAGATAAAAAAATATGAGGGGTGGTGGGTAGTGTTGAGGAGGGGGTGAAGCGTGCATAGTGGTGCTAAATTTTGCTGCGTTGGCAACGCTCATTTGGGTCAAGGTGTTTGTTGCTCTTGTTGTTTCGTTGTTTCGTTGTTGTTATTCATGTCGCCTGGCTTTGGTTTATTATGAAAATTGCAGTCATCGTTGTTGTTGTTGTTGTCGCTGTCATTATGCGAAACGAAGCGTTGTATGTGTGTGTGTGTGTATCGGGAACAACTTGAAACAATTGCGGGTGCAAACTACGTGGTTATGTGCGGACTAAGCGATACTCTGCAATGCCACAGAGTAAGAGAAAGGGTCAAGGAACAGTTAATTGTGAATATTGCAACAAAATTTTCGAATTCAAAAATGATTTGTATATAATTTCTTTTGTTTGTGACCCATTTTGAACTGAATCCATCAATTAAAAATGTTGGAAGGCACGAAACGTAAAAGCTATTGATAGGTATGCATTAGCGTTGACTAAGTGGCATGCAACACGCCTCCATTCACTATACGTGGATATACCCCATCGCAAGTCTAGTCTATATATATATATACATTCTCGACTCCAAGTACGTGGTGGAGAACTCCGCCCACATATGCATAAAATATGAGCATGATTAAAGTGTCCATAGCATGTTAGATCCTTTGTGCAACAACAACAACAATCAGCTGCAGTTTTTTGCAGCGAAAACTAGAAAATATTATGGGAAATTTGTACATGTTGAAGGAGGAGGCGGCGGCGCATTGGGGGGCGGGGCAGCAAAATAGCGAATAATCAATAAAAATAAAATATATCACACCGTTGAAAGCAAATGCCCTCCCCTCCCACACTTGCTGCCTCTCTCACTCTCTCTCTCTCTCTCTCTCTCTCTCTCACTCACTTGCTTTCTTTGTCGCTCTGTTGAGCTGCTCATTTCGTGTTCATGTGCCATTATACAAATATAATATTCTTACTTCTTTTTTTTTTTTGGGTTCCCGGTTTTTTTTTTTTTTTTTTGCCGCTTTTGTGTTTTTGCCACCAGTAAAGTAACTGCTACAAGGGCCCCGGACACGTTTCACACGCACGCGCAGGGGTTGAACCGAGGAGGGGGGGGGGAGGGTAACAATGGGAACCAGGGGATAGAAGAAGCGGGTAAGAATATGATGTTGTACTAGTGTAGCTCGAAATGGCACCCTAGTTGGCTCGAATGGTTGGTTCGGTTCGGTTTGTTGGTTGGTTCGGTGCGGTTCTGTTTGTTGCCTGCCTGCTTGATTTGCCTGTCGTGTTATTGAGCAAATTGTACAATGTACAACAACACCAACAACAAGAACATGCAACATATTCGGCTGTCTTGTATCGAAACCATTGACAGTTGTTCCGACTGTTCGAGATAGGTCGCATTTAGCACAATTAAACTGTCTGTCGATAAGCGGGATTGAATAAAATAAAGGGTACAAAATTGAATAGTTGACTATCAAATTGGTTGGCTGAACCAAAATGGGAATTCAAAATGAGTTAAGGGTTCAAATATGGCATCAGATTTTTGAAAGCAATTACATTTTTTGAGAGATAAGAAAATTATTTATTAGCATAACCCATTCATAAGGGAACTCAACAAAACCGTTCCGAACCCATAACTTTGTCAAAACTGAACCGATTTTCAAAAGGAAAGGAGTTTTAGTCATGTCTCGATCTCAAAAATAATACTGAATTCATAGTTGGAAATGTTTTATTTTCTCGAAATTCATGTCAAAACTTTCCGAACCCATAACTTTGTCAAAACTGAACCGATTTTCAAAAGGAAAAACATTTTAGTCATGGCTTGATCTCAAAAATTAAACCGAATTCATAGTTGGAAATGTTTTTGTTTTCGAAATTCATGTCAAAACTTTCCGAACCCATAACTTTGTCAAAACTGAACCGATTTTTAAAAGGAAAAGCGTTTTAGTCATGTCTTGATCTCAGTTGGAAATGTTTTATGTTCTCGAAATTCATGTACACATTCCTGACTCAAAAATTACACATGGGTACGGTTGCAAAACCCATAACTTTGTCAAAACTGAACCGATTTTCAAAAGGAAAGAGTTTTATTCATGTTTCGATCTCAATAATAATACTGAATTCATAGTTGAAAATGTTTTATATTCTCGAAATTCATGTACAAATTCCTGACTCGAAAATTACACATAGGAACGGATGCAAAACGTTCCGAACCCATAACTTTGTCAAAACTGAACCGATTTTCAAAAGGAAAAGCATTTTAGTCATGGCTTGATCTCAAAAATAATACTGCATTCATAGTTGGAAATGTTTTTTTTTTCGAAATTCATGTCAAAACTTCCGAACCCATAACTTTGTCAAAACTGAACCGATTTTCAAAAGGAAAGGAGTTTTAGTCATGGCTTGAACTTAAAAATAATGCTGCATTCATAGTTCGAAATGTTTAATTTTTCCGAAATTCATAAAAAGGTTCCTGAACCAAAAATTACACATTCAACTTGAGAAAAAATCAAGAAACCGAAGAAATTACAATTTAAACACGCCGATATATAAGAGCTCATTAAAAAGCTTAACTTTATGAACGTATCTAATGAAAAGGAGTCGAGTTCATTAACAGAAAAACATGTTTCAAGCAAGAACCGGTTTATAATAAAACCAAAACAGAAAAAACAAAAACTAATTTAAAAAAAAAAATAATTGCCGGCAAAAGCAAAGTCTGCGTAAAATAAGCTAAGCTTGCTTTATGTGAATAATAGCTTAATCCCTTTTAATCCACTTTTGTGCACAATGTTGCAGCCAGGCAATCTCTACTGTAAAACTCAACAAATGCTGCAAAAAACAGGAAAAGGGAATAAGAGCACACAACACAAAGTGAGGCATACAACACTGCAACAAAGTGTGTGGCGTTAATTTGGTTGTTCAGTTATGTATATATATATATATAGATTTTGTTGCCTGCTTCGATTATGGCTGTGTTTTGTTGCCATTGTTGCCTGATAGACACATCGTTGCTCCTTCGGAATTCATGTGAATTTTCTCGTCTCTCTCTCTCTCTCTCTCTGTCTGTTACACATTTCAAGTATTTGTATTTGAGTGCCACACACTTCAATGCACACACACACACACACACCACTTCGATATCGGGTGTAGCGAGTCCCGTTTCACACGATAATATTCAACATATTGCTCTCTTTCACCCATCAAGGATGTGGTTGTTGTGCTTAACACTAAGTAACTATATGTTCTACTTCCCTCTCCCTCTCTCTCTCTCCCTCTCTCTCTCTCTCTCTCTCTCTCTCTGGTGTGTGTTAATTGCAATTATGCAATGCACGACGCCGCATTCGTTGGACTACATTGCATCCTGTCAGTTGCATTGACGATGGCCCCGGCAACTTTCATCGCCGAGGCGTGCAAAATTATTTGTGACACAATTTTATGCGTTGCAGGATATGCGCAACGCGAGCATCCTGCCAACAATATACCATCGCATCACAACCAGCAACAGCATCAACAGCAGAAGCTGAAGCAACAGCATTGGCTTCCTCATCCTGTCAGCGGCAGCAACGCTATATTGGCAAGTTATGCCACATGCCACAGAGGCATAAAAGGTTCCCCAGCTCTATCTCTCACTCACTCCCTTCCGATCTACTTGTTTCTCCTCCCCCCTTCCACCCCCTTTGCATGGCAACTAGTTATGCGTGCACAGGAGCTTATACACAGGGAGAAAACTTTTGTTTTGTTCAGTGACAAGTAATTGAAAAATAGTTTACAAACTTCTTTGAATGTCTCATTTAAAGGAAGTAGCATTTAAATAATTATAATTTCGCTATCTTGAAGCTTTTTGTATAACTGAAAAGTTGTGGGAGTAGAAATATTTGATAAACTATTTTCTCTGCCTCTTTTCATACACAAAGTTATATACACTTAGTTATTAATTAATAATATTAATAATTAATATTAGAAAAATTTGTCATAAAATTGAAACAATTTTCACTAAAATCCTTCAAAATGCTCAATTTTGTTGCTTTACATCCTTATATATATATAAAGATTCAAAAGTTCTTGTTTTAGGAAAGATTCCATCGTTCGTAGGAACAGATTTAGTTTAAAAGTTCTAAAACTTGAAACTTTCTTTAAGTGTACGTCGCAGCACCTCTTCCTCCCCTTTGCTGGTACTGCCAATCACTTTTCCTTAGCCCACCCTCCTCTACCCAGCCACCACGCTCCCGTTTAGCTCTACATATGTATGAGTTCAGTGTCTGCATTTAAGTGCTACCCAAAATTGCCTTTTTAAAGGATTTTACGCACACACACATACAGACACGTGCAATACCCTGAAGCACTCATACACATATGTATATGTCTTCCTTGACGGTTTTCCCTATCCTTCTCTGCTCTGTTGTGACATGTCCCTGTGCCTGGACGCCTTGAACGCTTTTCCCTGTGCTCGGCTCGCCTTTTACGCTTGTCAACGTTTTGCCATCTCTGTGCCACATTTCTTTTAGATTCCCATTTTTATACCCTAAGCCCATTGAAAATGGTTAAGAAGGGTATAATAAGTATGTAACAGGCAGAAGGAAGCATCTCCGAGCCCTTAAAGTATATATATTCTTGATCAGCCGAGTCGATATAGCCAAGTCCGTCCGACTCCAGATTTGGAACATAAGCTCGCCTAATCCCAAGTTTTTTTTTTTCAAATTTTCGATAACTTTTCCCGTTTCCGATATACACATGTGATCGATAACAACCAAATCTTGAATTTGGAAAACTTTGAGACAGAGTTTGAAACATTAGACCAAATAATGACAATTTGTGAAATTTGTATTGAAATCGGTGGAGAAACATCGGAGATATAGAACATTGTAGTTAAGTCAAGCATGCAGACGCGTTAAGTAAAGTTTTCAGGGTATAGTTTAGTCGACTTGAGGCTGCTTACTTGTTTTTTCTTTTTAAGTTTTTCAATTGATGCATCTATATAGTATGTATATATATATATATATGTTTGCCTTGGTCTGCCCATCTTCATACACATCGTTTGCAATCGTCCTGGCTGCGTCCTGGCTGTGAGCCAAACTACGCATTTTGCCAACTCAATTCGTGCGATAAACTAAAATAAAACTGTGCTCGTAATTTTGAATCCTCTTTTTTTTTTGTTGGTTTAACCTCCTCACCTTTCCATTTAGACGAAACAAACTGCATTTTCACTTTCTTTCTATGCACAATTCATTTAAAATTTACTTTTTATTTGGTTCAAAAAAAATGAAAAAAAGGAAGTTGATTTTTTTTTTATTTTTATTTTTTTTTGTTCTTTTGCAAACTGCATTTTCCAGTGTCAAAGGCGCTTAATTTAGTTTCAGTTTTTCCGGCCAGTGTCTCACTCTAACTCCCTCTCTCCCCCTCTCTCTGTCTCTTGTACTCTTTCTCGCACTTGGCTGCTTTTTTGCTTTGGTGTTTTTGGCATGTAATTTGCTGGCTTCATTCGGAAATTGCTTCTACCTTTTTTTTTTGTTTTTGTTTTTTAGCTCGGATTTTGCATGTTTTGCATTCTCTCTTTCTCTGTCTCTCTCTGTAGTACTACTTCTTTCTACATTTATAATTGGGGAGCTGCTCCTTGCGTGTCCGTCGGCTTTGCCAATTGATCAATAATTAAGGCTGCAGTAATTAAATTTTAATAGTCCCGAGAGCAAGCTGAAGAAATAACGTAGCGTTGCCATAATGCAAATGATAAGTTCGTTTTAACACGATTTCACAGTTCACACACACATTATGCACTTGCCAGACGAGAATTTTAATTTGGATTGATGATAATTCGACCGCAAAGTTGTTCTTAAGAAATGTGTTTAAGTTTTTAATAACGAAAAAGGTGAAACTTCTCCACACATCCTTTCATATGTACAGGGTATATATGGACTCTGCCTGCCCCCTCCTAAGTAAACAACAACAAGTTGTATATAGTATACTCGAGGTAAGTAATTTCAAAATGTTCGTTTAATTTAATTATGAGCAAATCGAGCGACAATAAGCAAATCCAATTATATAAGCAGAGCTATATACAGTCTGTCAATAAAGTGTTTTCGCGTGAAGAAAAATGCAAGTTTTTTCACTTCACAGGCAAAAATATAACTGTAATATGGCTCTTAAAATTGTTTTGAAATTTTGTATGTATTATTTATTTATTTCTTAATAATATATTTAAACAAATTTGATTATTCATTAAAAAACAACAAAAGTTATAACAAAAACAAATTAACTCGAACTAAATTTGACTGTCAAGAAAGTGTTTTCGTCTTTAAGGATCAGGTAGTAACATAAAGCTAAACTTATGAAATATATTTTTTAATATTTAGTGTGATAGCCCTTGGCTGTAACAACAGCATTAAGTCTTGAACTCATTGAATTAACTAATTTTTCTATGTATACTATTGGTATATTGCTCCACTCTTCTAAAATTATACTTTTTAGCATGGGCCGTGATGTGGGGCGTCTTTGTGCGACCTTCCTTTTTAGATATGCCCACAAATGTTCAATTGGGTTGATATCTGGGCTCTGGGGTGGAGTTTCAATAACTTTTCCGCAGTTATATAGCAGCCACAGTCGCACATTGGAAGCTTTATGTTTGGGATCGTTATCTTGATAAAACTTAAAGCTGCGATCAAACCCAAATTTATTAGCGCTGTTCTTTAAATTTTCCTTTCAAATGTTAAGATACTGAACAGCATCCATTGTGTTTTCAATAAACACCAAATCGCCCACTCCCTTGCTTGAAAAACACCCCCCCCCCCCCCCATATATTATATTAGCTAATTCGCCATATAAAAAGTGTTAATGAATATTATTATTATTATTATTGGACGTAGATGTACTAACGGACAATACATTCAAGTGGCCCAACGATACCAAGCACCGGCTTGTTAACGCGCGGACCCAAGCACAAAGCGACCCACCTCCCGCCCATCCGACCGAGGGGCGCACCGCGTAGCGTACGGTTACGAAGATCGCGAACATATAGACAAGTGACACAAGACTAGTTTTTTAAGAGAGCAAGTAGAAGTGGCACCACGTATTAAGTGGGAAAGATCGTTATATAAAGCACATAAAATCCGAAAGGGGTTATGGATAGCATAATTAGAATAACAAGTTTGAAGAGATATAGGTAGAAAATTTCTAGTATTCCTGATCGGAACTGCAAAGCTAATTTGGTTTATCAATTCAGATGAATCAATTTCCCCATTAATTAGTTTATGGAAAAAGTTATTCCAAGCATTGTTCTACGATCAGAAAGAGAAGGAAGTAAAAGTCTACTATGGTAGGAAGGTAAGTTAAGGTTATTGTCCCAATTAAGACCCCGAAGTGCAAAGAGCAGGAATTGTTTTTGCACTGATTCTATTCTATCCTGATGAATCCTGTATTTGGGATACCATATACAAGATCCATATTCGAGGATAGGTCGTACAAGAGACATATACAGAGTTTTAGTAATATAGGGGTCGTCGAATTCCTTCGACCAGCGCTTTATGAAACCCAAGGCACTTGACGCTCGATTTGTTATTGAAGATATATGCTTGTCAAACTTAAGCTTTGGGTCCATTAAGACACCCAAATCTTCAACCCATCCAATCCGATCAAGTGGTTGGTTATCCAGAATAGACATAACTTTACATTTACTGCAATTGAGATGCAATAAATTTACTCTGCACCAAGTTTGAAAGTTGTCTAAGTCGTTTTGCAGATTTTGACCAGACAGAAGAGTTGCAGCCGACATGCATAATTTTACATCATCGGCATACATCAGCACCCGAGAGTGATTTATTACGGACGGAAGGTCGTTTATGAATAGAGTAAATAATAACGGTCCAAGGTGACTTCCTTGTGGAACACCAGAAGTGACCTGAACCGCTTTGGAGACTGAGTCATTAAAAAAGACTCTCTGAGTTCGAAAAGTTAAATAATCTTTAATCCAAAGAATAAGATTATTAGGAAAGCCCATAAGTTTAAGTTTATAAATTAAGAGGAAGTGATTTACAGAGTCGAAAGCCTTACTGAAATCAGTGTAAATAACATCAGTTTGCATCATAGAGGCATTAAGTTGTATATTCAATTTATTTTATAACTTGATGGTGCATTAGTCCTTCAGGATATTCGCAGAGTGGGGAAATTCCAGTGGCTGAATTGTTTTGCCACCAGCAGCTTGGCGCTTGTTTAGTTTATGTTTGCAGTGTAAACAAATCAACAAACAGAGAATAACAAAAGGGTAGCATAAACAAAGAGCCATACGATGCCACATTGCTGCAACGTTGCAGTTGCCGTTGCAGTTGCAGCTGCAAACTGGAACTGCTCGATGAGAGACATAAGCCAGAAACGTTTAAGATACTTGGCAATAAACAGTTGAAATTAGGCCCCACCTCAAGGGGCAAGCAGATGCTTGGGGGGGAAGGGGAGATCTCGGCAGTTAAACAGATGCAACGCGGCCGCTGTGTTCCGGTTTGGCCAACAAAAGACGTTAATTGGGCTCGGAGTTGCTCAGAGTTTTTTTTTATTAAAGTAAACGTGGGAAACGGAGACGCCTCAGATTACAGCAATGACGACAAAAGCGCCAAGCACCACACATTTTTCTGCTGTTCAAGGTGTGTTTCGCCGTTTCCAATTGCTCACAGCTTGAAATTGCAAACTGTCAACTTGGTAAGCTGAAACGAAATATGAACATTGCGCATTGAATCATCATTGAGGCGCATCATATTTACCTTATAAGTTGCTGTTCTTTGTTGTTTCTATTTCTGTTTAAAAACGTCGTCAAAGTTCAGACTTCAGACTTGCAACTTTATCTAGACCATTAAGTTTTTACATGGAAAAATTTGAAAAAGAAAGAAGATGTCGGAGAGCTAAGTGCTTTAAATCCGTATCACACATCTAACGACGAACCGCAACGACGCTGACTCAGCAAAAAATCATAATAAACGATGAAAAAAAGCAGAAGAGAAAAAAGTCAACAGGCAAACAAAACAGCAATAAAACACGGCCTCAAAGATACTCCGCACAAAGCCACACACTCAGACCGCATCTAGTGTGCGTGTGTGTGTGTGCGTGTGTGTGTGTGTGTGTGTGTGTGTGTGTGCGTGAGTGTGTTTCTTGCATATGCGCTTGAGACAAATTACACTAGTCAACAAACGAATTTCGAATTAGCAATAGAACTTCAACTTTAAAAGTTATTATATTATTACTTTAAATACACTCTAAATTAATTTAATAAATAATGCAAGTAGTGTTTAAATGCAATAAAAAAAAGATCTTGTTCTTTGCTCTTTTTTGGATTATTCTACAAATATATATTTACAGACAGCTTTTGAATAAAATAAAAAAGTTCTTTAGTATTATCATACCAAAAAGAACTTTTTTGATTGTTGAAATTCTTAATGCAAATTTTTTTAAGGCTTATTATAATTATTTAAAGCAAAATTGAATGAAAGAAATCATTTGAAAAGTTTAATTATTATTTAATTTATAAAAAAAAAATTTGCTTCTTTTAAGTTGAAATAAAAATATTTTTATTTTTATATTTTTTTGCATGCACATATTTTTAGGCTTATTATAATTATTTTTATATAATTTTTACATATTTTTAGGCTTGTTATATTTATTTAAAGGAAATGCAATTTTTACAAAATTAATAATTATTTAAAGGAAATGCAATTTTTAAGGTAAAACGAAAAACTGTTAAAAATTGAATGAAAGAAATCATTTGAAAAGTTTAAACTTAAACTTTATAAGTTATTAACAAGTTTTTTTTACAAAAACCTCTTTAAATAGATTCTAAATTTTTTAATAAATTAAATAATTAAACTGGTGTTTAACTGCAAAAAAAAAAAAAAATTGATCTTTAGTGGATTATTCTACAAATTTTTCTTAAAAACATTATGAATGAAATCATTTGAAAGGTTTTATAAGTTGTTAAGCTTTACCCAAACAATTTTTTTCCTCTTTTAAGTTGAAATATAAATATTTTTAATAAGTTTGCATGAACATATTTTTAGGCTTATTATAATTATTTAAAGGAAATGCAATTTTTAAGGTAAAACAAAAAACTGTTAAAAATTGAATGAAAGAAATCCTTTGAAAAGTTTAAACTTAAACTTTATAAGTTATTAGCAAGTTTTTTTTTACTGATTCTAAATTTTTTAATAAATTAAATAATTAAACTGGTGTTTAAATGCAAAAAAAAGAACTAAATTGATCTTTTGTAAATTATTCTACAAATTGTTCTTAAAAACTTTATGAATTAAATCATTTGAAAGGTTTTATAAGTTGTTAAGCGTAAAGCCAAACAATTTTTTTCCTCTTTTAAGTTGAAATATAAATATTTTTAATAATTTTTAATAGTTTTTTATTTTTTTTCAATTTTCTTAACAAGGTTTAATTCTTCATAATATCGCACTAAAAACACGAAATTGATCTGATTTGAAATCGTTATATGCCAAAAATCAAGTATTTGAAAAAAGTGAGAGAAATGCATTATGGAAAACATATATTCTGTAGCATAGTGTTGAAAAGTTAAGACGACAGTTTATATACATATTCTTCTTCTTCTTATGCGCTTGAGTGTACAAGCAAAACGAGAGGGAGGCAGAGAGGGAGAGAGAGAGTTCTAATTTGCCTGGGTCATGCGTTGAGGTTAATGAGTCATATCATCATCAGCATTATCATTATCATTATCATTGTAAGCCAAACAGCAGTGGGAGGGGGAAGAGACGAACTCATCATTATTATCATCAAAACGAAGCCGCGACAGCAACAGGGAGGGGGAGCGACGTAGGGGACAAACATTAAAGTTAACGGTTCTAGCTTTTTTTTTTGTTGTCTTTTTGGTAATTTAGACGCAATTAAATGTAAATAAATTCACAATTTAATTGTAATTTTTAGCTGCTCAAATTTCAGTTAACTTTTTTTTTTAGTTCACTTTTCTCATCTTTATTTTCCTATTTTGGGTTGCGTTTTCTTTTCCTCAGTTTTTTTTTTGCTTGATGACCCGATTTCCACAGCGCATAATTGCTGTGACAGAGAGAGAGAGAGGGAGAGGGAGGGAGGGAAAGAGAGAGGGATAGTGTGAGTGCGAATAGGTCAGCCAGGCAGACAGGTAGGGTATTTGATAGGCATGTTAAGTGTTTCATCAATGATTTTTGTTTTTTGTTCTTTCTTTGTTATCGTTTTTCACTCTTTTTGTCTCTCTCTCTCTCCCTCTCGCTCTTTCTCTGTGTGTACTAACGAGGCAAGTGATAATTTTTTGGCGTATTTATTGACTTTTGTGGCATTGTGTATTTTATTTTACTGTTTTTGTGTGTGTGTGTGTGTGTGTGTGTGTGTATTGAACCACATTAAGCCGGAAATGAGACATTGGCGGGTTCAAGGTTGTGTGTGTGTGTGCGTGTTGATATCTTTGTTATTAGCCAAGGCGATTGCGGATAAGTAGCTGAGACGAGAGAGAGAGAGAAAGTCAAGGGCAAGGGCAACGGGCAACGGGGTTCGGTTTGTTTGTTTAGGTTGCAAGATATGTTTCAAGGGGGCACAGGAAGTCAAAGATAAGCGCTTTCCAAACTATTTATAGCTAAATGCATTTCGAGTTGCATTAAGGAAAAACTATGCATAAGAAAAAAGAAGTGGAAAATGTGGAAAATGTGGAAAATGTTCCTATTTTGTGTTGGAAAATGATTTTTTTTTGTTTATTTTTGATAATTTATATGATTTTTATGGCTAGTTTTAATTTGTTCTGGCCATAAATTAAGAGTGAACTTTAGGTCTGTGAAGCATTTTGATGTATTTGAATATTTTATGGAATTTTACGAACTGAAAATCTTTCCAAATGCTTTGGGATTAGCATAATGAAAGGCGATTCAACATTGATTTAAGTCATTAAGTAACTGCAAAAGTTTTATTTTGTTGCTTTTCGTTAATTTTAATGCTGCATAAAGTTTGAAAAAAAACGCGACTGACAATTTATTCTAATGTTCGATTCCGATTTTTATCGATTGCACATAAATTTTTATGTGTGTGTGTGTGCTCGACTCGCGGCAAGTTTGGGTGATTTATTGCCTGTCGATTGTCGTCGTCGGGACCCGGACGGAGCGAAAGAGATAGCAATAGGCCTGGCTGCAACTAATGTACGCGTCCCGTCGCACAGATGCCGCGGATAAGATAAAAAAAATATATATATATATAAAAGGCGACGGCGCTCTCAATTTATGCGTGTTGCCCAGTTGCCAATTGGCAATTGCACCGTCCCCTCCCCCCCTCCTGACACTCTTGGCAAACTTGTCGCGCCCACTAAATCTTGGTCATGTACATGCATCCATCTACCCCGGCTCCTGCTGCTCCCCGCCCCCCCTGGAGAGGCCGTCTATCATTTGAAATCATGTTGCAGCGATAAGAAATTATACGGCCGTGGCCATAATTTACGTGATCCGCATGCCTAACAACAACAACTTTTAAGTCATAAAACACAACAACAACAACAAAATGCGCAAAGTCCAGTTTTTCCACCTCTCTACACAACTATTGGGAAGGAAAACATTTTTGACATTTATTGTTTTTAATACAGTGTACAAGGCCTAAACTTGAACACTCTATCCTTCTTTCTCTTTCACTCTCTCTCTCTCACAAATCAAGCAAGATCGAAGAGTTTTGCCTTAAAAGGTAAATAGTCGTAAATAACGGAAAGAACAAAGAAATGTTAAAAATGCAGCTATGCTATGCGATTGTTTACAGTGGTTAAAAAACTTAGTATTTGGCTTGAAAACACATTTGAATATTTTTTAAAAACAAATTTTAATGGAAAACTGTTGTCAAAACGAACGAAATAAACATTAAATCGATTTTATATAAGTTTGACAATTTCATTTATCAGTTTTAGTACTTTTTTTTTAAAAAATTCAACACTACTACACTTTTGTGTCACTGTATTCTCAAAATTGTTAACTATTAAAAATTAAAAATATAATTTTTGATATATTTTTATTAATTTTTTTGTTAAAATTTTATTTATCAAATTATTCAAACTATCAAAAATATGACTCAAAATTTTGAACTAATTTTCTTTCCCTCTTTTTCTTGCACTTTTGTGTCACTGTATTCTCAAAATTGTTAACTATTTAAAATTAAAAATATAATTTTTGATATATTTTTTTTTATTTTATTTTATTTTTTTTTTTGGGGAAAATGTTATTTATAAGATTATTCAAACTATCAAAAATATTCTCAAAATTTTAAACTATTAAAAATTAAAAATATATTTTTTGATATATTTTTATTAATTTATTTTTATTTTTTTTGTTTAAATTTTATTTATAAAATTATTCAAACTATCAAAAATATGACTCAAAATTTTGAACTAATTTTCTTTCCCTCTTTTTCTTGCACTTTTGTGTCACTGTATTCTCAAAATTGTTAACTATTAAAAATTAAAAATATAATTTTTGATATATTTTTATTAATTTTTTTTTTGTTAAAATTTTATTTATAAAATTATTCAAACTATCAAAAATATGACTCAAAATTTGGAACTAATTTTCTTTCCCTCTTTTTCTAAAAAATATTCTCAAAATTTTTAACTATTACAAATTAAAAATATATTTTTTGATATATTTTTATATATTTTATTTTTTATTTTTTTTTTTTGTTAAAATTTTATTTATAAAATTATTCAAACCATCAAAAATATTCTCAAAATTTTGTAACTAATTTTCTTTCCCTCTTTTTCTTGCACTTTTGTGCCACTGTGCGTCGTCGTCATAAAGTGCAAAGTGTCATAAAAATTAGTCAAGAAATCACGCTGCCTTTTGCCATACAACAGTTCTTCGTTCTGTCTTCGGGTTGTATTTTTGTTGTTATTGTTGTTGTTGCTCGTTTATTTGGCTGTTTGTTCTGACACATTTGTATGCTAATGTGGCGGCCTGTTGGAGGTGCAGGCGCTTCCGGCGGCTAAGCGCTTAGAACTCTCAACCTCAACTCAACCTGAACTCAACTCAATCTGAACTCAACTCAATCTGAACTCAACACAACTCAACTCAGCTCGTCTCGTCTCCACTCTGTGTGGGGATCTATCACTTTGATGAGGGTCACTAACTAACAACAAGGAGTGAGAGAGAGAAAGCAAGCAAAGGTCGATGGCTTTATAAAGGGATTAACTGGCGATATTTAAGTGTTATTCTCATATTTTGCGCACTGATTTGTTGATTAAGGACTTTCGAAAGTCCTTTGTCGATAAGCGCATTAGGTTTGGGGATCATAAATTGAAATTTAAGATATACGATATTGGAAAACGTTTGCTCTTGGATTAGACTTTTGAAAAGGGTCGAGTTTTTGCTGAATGGTTGAAACATTTTTGATAAAAAGAAAGTATATTGTAAAATAGAAACACCTTTAAATTTGATTTGTCAGCAGCAAGAAACGGATTTATTTTACTATAACACGCCATTTGTTTTATAGTTTAATCAGGTGCAATTTTATAGTCGAACTCTTTTTTTTTATAGCACCATCCACTTTAACTGTCGGAATGCTTAATTTATGCCCTGCTTTCATTTTGTATATGTCTTAAGGTCCTAACTAGCTAAACTTGGCGCTTTTTAGTACTTATTTATTCATAAGGAATCCAAGTTTTAGTTTTCGTTTTCGTTTTATTCGTTAGTTTTATGTTTCTTTGCCCGTGTTGAGTTTTGTCAGTTCATTAAGGTATCGAGTATTTCACCTCTTGAGAATAATTATCGGCATTATGAGCGTAAAGTGGGACTGTTAATCAAGTGGGTGGTGAAAAGAAGAGCGCCGCCATAAAATCATGAGCGCATTTACCGTAATTACACATTTTTTGCTTGTTTTTGTTTTTGTGTCAACTTTTTACTTACCTTTCGTTCAGTTCACCGCGCTCTCTCTCTCTCTCCAGTGTGTCTGTCTTTGTTTCACTCTGTTTGCCGTCTCGCCTGTCGCGCTTTTTGGGGGCCGCTAAAAGCACGTTCCTTTGGAAGGACAATAATCCGACGCGTCGTCTGTCTTTGTATGTGAGCGTTGGTGTGTGTGTGTGTCCGATGTGCCGTTATTGGCGGCGCTGCTGCTGCTGCTAGCGGAGTATAATCCAATAATCCAACACGAATGAGCGTGTGCAGGCAGAAATTGCAAAAAATAGACACAGACAACAACAACAACAACAGCAACACTTTAGCCGCTGTTTCTTCTTCTTCTACGTGCGTCTGTGTCTGTGTGTTTGGTTGTATGTTTGGGTGACGCTTATTTAGTAAATTAAACTTTTCACTTTTTGCAATTTGGCCACACACAATGAAGAAAATGGAAAATGGGCAATTTACTTGCTTTCGTTTTGTGTTTTTTTTACTTAATTCACAATACAACTACAGCAATGTGCGCGCACACACATACACTCTTAACAATAAACAAAGCAATGCCGACGCTAGCGTCGCTGCAAGCAAGCAAGTCTCAGCCTAGCTAAACAACAAGAACAACAACAACGACAACAGCATTAAGTAGGCAGCTCAGCGGCGGCGTCGGCGGCAACAACAACAACTTCGCTGTAGTACACAAAAAAAAATAACAGAATTGAATTCCTTTTTTCGCTCTACGCTACGCGTCGCTGTAGCCGTCGCTATCGCCGTCGCCGTTGCCGTTGCCGATTTCGCCTCCTTTTATTTTTGTATATGTATTTATTTGTTGTTGTCGTTCTTGTTATGAATCTCACTTCTTCAGCTATATATTCCTTTTATTAATGACTTTTTCACCTTTAACACCAGTCGCCGCGTAAATTTTGATATTTTTTTTTCTATAGTGCTCTTTCCTTGACACTCACCGTAATTTACAGCTGACGATTTGAATAGACACACTCTCACTTTCGCACACACTCTTAGGGAGTAATTGTTGCAAACGATGCGACGCTCATTTGATAAACATTTGAATTGCTTATTTTTTTTTTTTATTTAATTTGATTTTCCGCAAAAACACAACAAAATTGCTCAAAGCGACCGGTACACGCGCGCACACAACCGCTCGAAATCGCCGTCAATTCCAGACTGCTGGTTCAATGTTAAGGCAACTGTTGTACTCAAAATGGGCAAGTGCATTCAGCTGTTAAGTGCAGGACAATTTAGCTACAAACTTGTGGCTGTCGCTGGAGCTAAATATTCAACACAATTTTTATATTTTGCAAAAATAAGTTACAGTATTTATTAAGTTGAGAGAAATAGCATCAATATGATGATTAGGCTTTTTAGTTCATTGGTTTAGAGCTAAATATATTTAAATCGTAGCTGGCTACTTTTGTTAGCGGCATTTCTCATCGATGTTGTGCTCTCTGAGCGTCTGTTACTTAACAGATTGAGCGCTCTCAAAAGGTGTGACCATATGGCGCTATCTCTTGTATTTTGTCAATGCTCAAATACCAGTTGCGCATGGTTGCACACGTTCGCGCAGCGGTGCCAATTTGAGTTTGCTGTCCATGACAAAAAGCTGCTTGACATACGTTTGCAATATTCAATTAACGGCTGCGGTAAGAGGAAATTGATTGAGTCAAGCAAAAGGCTGCAAAGCTCTTGATAACAATAATTCTATTAATAGGCACAAAGCGCAAAAAATGTATTTACAAAAAGTAAATAACATTATCGCATAAGCAATTTAATTCTCCGATCGCTTACTCTCTCTTTCCTCTCTCTTTCTCGTGCTTAATAACTGTAAGTTGATGTTTGGTTATTCTCTAACTAACGTTTTTATACTATGTATTATTTTGTTAACGCATTGATAAGATAAGACACCTATACTCACACACATGCATTCAATTATTAGCAAATGAGCTACAAATTTTTCGGAGCATATGAAAATAATATTAGTTGTCGTTTGGTTTTGACGCGAACAAGTTCTACTTGACAAATGGTGTGTGAAAATTAAAAAACAAACAAACGCTGGGAAAATTGCATAATTCACCTATTGGATAAAGAGAGAGAGAGAGAGAGAAAGAGAGCGAGCAAGCGAAAGAGAGCGTGCAAAAATGCCGACATTTATCAGCCGGCTGTTGTTATTTTTGCTTTTCTTCTTCTTCGCATTGTGCCTAAGTCTGACGACGTCATTAACAATAGGTTTGTGTTGGCCTTTCCCCACGATTTGAGATAACATTCATAACATTCCAGGAATGTGATTTCTTATTTGCTGCTATTTAGTTGCGCTTAGTTTCATTCCTTCTCCTATATTCCCCTATTCACCACACAGATGACCAATGCATGCATGCAATCGATAGCTGTGATCGCTGCCTAAGTACCCACCTCAGCTGCGCCTGGTGTACGGATAAGGTGAGTTAACTCCCGCTTTCACCACACACACACACAAAGTGGTAGCTATTTCGAAAATCTCTCCCTCTCGCTTGCAGACATACGAAATACGGTATCGTTGCTTGTCTCGCTCCACCCTGCTCAACTTCAATTGCAGCGAAGCGAACATTTATGAGAATCAACCGAAGCAGGAATTGCTGCAGGATCGACCATTCAAGGACTATGAGACGAGGGACGAGCAGGCAGTGCAGGTGACGCCACAACGCGTTTTTCTCAAGCTGGTCAAAGGTGCGTTATCTTATCCAAAGCTCACCACACATTTCCTCTCCCTCTTCCACTCGCTCTCTGTTCAGACCCCTTTTAAGTGTTGTCGTTGTTGTTTGCTTTGCTGATTTGTCACACATCATTTTCTACACCCTTTTTGGGAGTGTTAGAGTGTGTGTATGTGTGTTTGTGTTGCTTATCAACAATTAGTGTGACACATATTCGAATTATTTTTATAGCGTGGGAATCTAAAGCGTTCATTGAACCCTCGTAGTAGGATTAAAGTGTTAACCCAAAGCTACTAACTCGATGGACTAAATATGTCAACTTATCTTTGTTATGAGTTGTATGCGATAAGCAAGAGAGAGAAAGAGAGAGAGGGATAGAAAGAAGAGATTTAGGTAAGATTTCTTATAACAAAGTTTTGTCGGGGAAAATAGCTTAAAATATAAGAAGAATTATATATTTTATTGCAAAATGATTTAAAAAGTTAATGAAAAACATTTTAAATGTTGGAAAAACCATTTAAAATATAAATATATATATTATATATTGCTTAAAACAGAGGAAGAATTATATTTTTTATTGCAAAATGATTTAAAAAGTTAATCAAAAATATCTTAAATGTTGGAAAAATCATTTAAAATGGCTTAGGTGAGATTTTTTAGATTATAACAAAGTTTTGTCAGGGAAAATAGCTTAAAATATAAGAATTATATATTTTATTGCAAAATGATTTAAAAAGTTAATGAAAAACATTTTAAATGTTGGGAAAACCATTTAAAATATAAATATATATATTATATATTGCTTAAAACATAGGAAGAATTATATTTTTTATTGCAAAATGATTTAAAAATTAACGAAAAAGATCTAAAATGTTGGAAAAACCAATTAAAATATAAATATATATATATTATATATTGCTTAAAATATAAGAAGAATTATAAATTTTATTGCAAAGTGATTTAAAAAGTTAATAAAAAAGATCTTAAATGTTGGAAAAACCATTTAAAACATATATATATATATATATATATATATTATATATTGCTTAAAACATAGGAATAATTCTATATTGTATTGCAAAATGATTTAAAAAGTTAATGAAAAATATTTTAAATGTTGGAAAAACAATTTAAAATATAAATATATATATTATATATTGCTTAAAATATAAGAAGAATTATATATTTTATTGCAAAATGATTTAAAAAGTTAATGAAAAATATTTTAAATGTTGGAAAAACAATTTAAAAAAATATAAATATATATATATATTATATATTGCTTAAAACATAGAAAGAATTATATTTTTTATTGCAAAATGATTTAAAAAGTTAATGAAAAACATTTTAAATGTTGGAAAAACCATTTAAAATATAAATATATATATTATATATTGATTAAAACATAGGAAGAATTATATTTTTTATTGCAAAATGATTTAAAAAGTTAATGATAAATATTTTAAATGTTGGAAAAACCATTTAAAATATAAATATATATATTATATATTGCTTAAAACATAGGAAGAATTATATTTTTTATTGCAAAATGATTTAAAAAGTTAATGAAAAATATCTTAAATGTTGGGAAAACCATAAAAAAAATATAAATATATATATATATATATTATATATTGCTTAAAACATAGGAAGAATTATATATTTTATTGCAAAATGATTTAAATAGTTAATGAAAAATATTTTAAATGTTGGAAAAACCAATTAAAATATAAATATATATATTATATATTGCTTAAAACATAGGAAGAATTCTATTTTTTATTGCAAAATGATTTAAAAAGTTAACGAAAAATATCTTAAATGTTGGAAAAACCAATTAAAATATAAATATAAATATATATATATATATATATATATTAGGAATCATCATAAGGGTGATTGAGGAAGGAGATGAAGATCTTTGGAAAGAGATAGATAGATAAAAAACAGAGTTGCTAATCCAACATTATCACAATAATAGCAAAGGATGTTTTTTTAGAGGTATAGAACTTTGAAATGGAATAAAACAAAGATGATTTTTTTTTATTGATATGAAATTTACTTGATTCGAAAGACAAACTTCTGGCATTATAATTTAAATATGATTTCTGGCATATGTCCGCCACGGCTGGCGCGGACGTAGTCCAATTTTCGACGACCTTATCCAACATTCAACCAAAAGTGAGCTTCATCGCTAAACAAAATATTATATATAATATTATTTTGGGCCCATTCACCGCATCTACGCCTTTCTAGGTGATTGCAAGGCTTCAATTCTTGCACGAGTTGGATTTTGTAAGCACGCAAACCAAGATCTTTCCGCAAAATCTTCCATAAAGCGGATGGACACAAATTCAATTCCTGTGCACATTGACTGATTCGGGTCTTCCTCTACGCTACGCTCTACAGCGCTTTACTTCTTCTACGACATCTCTGTGGATGCGTATTATCATTTAGAGTAAACGTGGCGCGAAAACGTTCCATAGTTAATCGAATTAATTGCTCTGATGGACGATTATGTTGACCGTAAAATGGAACCATGATTTTCAAAATAAATTTGCACAATTTGGAATTTTGTATTCATGTTGAAATGCCAAACCAAACTAAATATAAATCACTGAACAGCTGACAAAATGGCCGCCAGTTAAAAAAGTGTTGCCAACTTCAAGTTCTATACCTCGAAAAAAAACACCCTTATATTTATATTTATATTTATATTTTAAATAAATTATGTATGTTATATATATATATAAGAGTGATTGAGGAAGGAGATAAAGATCTTTGTAAAGAGATAGATAGATAAAAACAGAGTTGCTAATTCAACATTATCACAATAATAGTATATAAACCAAAAAAAACCAGTAAGAAGGCTCTAGTCGAGAAATCCCAACTAGACTATACCCTTAACCCTATACTTTACGCATACAGTCAGTATGTGTGAGTGTGTGTATGTATACGCGTATAGTGCATACCTTCTTAATATCTCCGGTGTTTCTCAATCGATTTCAATAAAATTTTCACAGATTGTCTTTATTTAGTCTAATCTTTCAAACTGCATCAAAAAGTTTTCCAAATTCAATATTTTTTTGTTATCGGTCACATGTGTATATCGGAAACGGGAAGAGTTATCGAAAATTTAAAACAAACTTGTACTGCCTAGGGACTAGGCAAGCTTATGTACCAAATCTGGAGTCTCTAGCTCTTATAGTCTCTGAGATCGTTCATACATACAAGCTATATCGACTCGGCTGTTGATGCTGATCCAGAATATATATATTTTATGGGGTCGGAGATGCTTCCTTCTCCCTGTTACATACTTTTGCACAAAACCATTATATCCTTTTTACCCATTTTCAATGGGTTAAGGGTATAAATATAGCGTATATTTTTTTCTCTTTCTCATATGAGGAAACATGAAAGCTATCATTATTTGGTCCGCTTATATCATCTCAAAGATCAATCAACTGACTAAGAGAAAGAGCAAAAAGATACAACCCAAGCAAACTTGAAGAAAATTGGGATTAAAGGAAGCTCAATGATGGTTGAATATGGGTGTTGAAGGCAAGTTGCACGTTGTAAGCAACGGTTGCAAGCAGTTCGAATGTGTTGGAATGGCAAATGAGATGAATGGTGGCATGCGAGACGAGCTATGAATGTTGAAATGGTTAACTACTGACTGACTGACTGACTGACTGACTGACTGACTGACTGACTGTCCTGCCTCGTCCTGCCCAATAGCAGGGCAACGCGCATTAAACAGCTCGTAAATGTTCACCATTAAAGTCCGGCCAAAAGTTTACAGCCATGTTGTAAACCGCGTTTCTCATACACGCCAAACTTTTATCCTTATCCTTGGCAGGCAACACGCAACGCATCAAGTTGGGCTATCGGGCGGCACGCAACAATCCCCTCGACCTCTACGTGCTGATGGATCTGACATGGACGATGCGCGATGATAAGGATACGCTGACCCAGCTGGGCTCCGAGCTGACGCAAACGCTGCACAATCTAACCGATAACTATCGCTTGGGCTTTGGCTCGTTTGCCGATAAGCCAGCGATGCCCATGATTATGCCCCAGCTGAAGGAGAATCCCTGTGCCGCTGAGCGGGAAACCTGTGAGCCTACCTATGGCTATCGTCATCATCTGCAGCTGACGGAGGACATCAAGGCGTTCACTGCGGCCGTGGCAAGCAGCAAGATAACGGGCAATCTCGATAATCTCGAGGGCGGCCTCGATGCTCTCATGCAGGTGATTGTCTGTCCCAAGGAGATTGGCTGGAAGCAACAGGCACGCAAGGTCGTCATCCTCGTGACCGATGGCTTCATGCACTTCGCTGGCGACGGTCTCCTAGCGGGCATTGTGCAACCTAATGATCGCAAGTGCCATCTGAACAACGCCGGAGAGTATACGGGTTCGCTGCTCTACGATTATCCCTCGCTGGAGGAGATCTATCGGGAGCTGTTGCGCCGCAAGATCAATGTGATATTTGCGGTGACCGAGCAGGTCTTCGGCACCTACAAGGAGCTCAGCGGCCTCATGCAGGAGATTAGCAATGTGGAGATTTTGAGTGCCGATTCCTCCAATATTCTCGAGCTGATTAAAAAGAGGTGAGCGTAATATTTTCCCCTACGGTTTGTCTTCAGTTCCAACTATTCCTTTTCAGCTATGAGAGCTTCGTGAAGCGCACTCAATTCGGAGACAATAGTCCGGACTTTATTAAAATGGAATACTTTACGGATTGTGCGGCACAATTTCCGAATCTGCTGAAGCGCAACTATTGCAACAATGTGAATCTGGGCAAAGAGATTGAGTTCTACGTGGACATAACCCTAACAGATTATCCCAAAAGCGGTGTGCTCGTAAGTAATTAGTAATGTAATTAGTAATGTCATCACTGACGAACGATATCACTCCAATAGAACCATAAGATACGCGTGGAGGAAGCCTCACTGAATGAGCACCTGGACATCGATGTCGAGCTGCAGCGACCCTGTCCCTGTGTGGAGGAAGCCCAACCGCAGGACGAGTACGGACGCTTTCAGTGCGATAATCAGGGCTATCTGAGCTGTGGCATGTGTGTGTGTGATGAGGGCTGGACGGGCACGTTCTGCAACTGCCCCACCGATCCGACCAATGCCACAACCAACGAGGCCTTGCTAAGGACCTGTCGCCAGCCGGGCAACTCCAATGCTGAGTTGGTCTGCGCCAATCATGGCGATTGCGAGTGTGGCAGTTGCAAGTGTGATCCGGGCTATACGGGCGCCTATTGTGAATGCCTGGAGTGCTACGACTGTGATGCGGAACGTGCCGAATGCCATTGCGGCCAGTGTGTGTGCAAGTACGGCTGGTCGGGCACTCGCTGCAACTGCAAGGATTCGGTCGAGGAGTGCATGGGTCCAACGGGCGAGATCTGTTCGGGTCGCGGCAACTGCGATTGCGGCGAGTGCAGCTGCGACGAACCGTATCTGGGCAAGTTCTGTGAGATCGATGCGCAAAAGGATAACAAACTGTGCCAGTTCTACGAGCCGTGCGTCATCTGCCTCATCGAACAGAAGCAGGGCCAACACAGCTGCCAGAATATCAGCGAGATCTGTTCCAGCGCCGAGTCGCATGAACGCTTCAACTATGGCTTCGTTGACGAGCTGCAAGCGGAGGTGGCTTGCCTGGTGCGGATTGTCAACAAGCATGGCATTCAGTGCGATAGCTTCTTTGGCTATCGGGTCGAGGATCATGTCAACTATCTGGAGATCCAGGCCGTCGACTGTAAGCCAGCGAACTTCGTTGCCATTTTCGGTTTCATTTCGCTGATAACTGTGCTGCTGGGTTTGCTGATCATCTGTTTGTTTTGGTGGTGTCTGCGCCTCAAGGATGCTCGCGAGTATGCTCGCTTCGAGAAGGAGCAGGCGAGCTGTGTGCGGCAGGAGAATCCCATCTATAGGGATCCGATTAGTCGCTTTGAAGTGCCCAAAGCATTGAGCGCTAAACCCGCTGATAATCCATTTTCCAGTTAAGTTCAACTAACTATTTAGTATTTGTATTCATTTTGGAGCCAAAATCTTTAGTTTTAATAGTTTTTATAACTATTTCTGAAGTTAGATAAGCAGCGATTTCTACATTTGTTTTTAAATCGAAAAAAGGTATTTAGGATCGTTTTTCTTACAGATCTTAACTTTTATTAAAATTACTTATTTATTTTGAATATATTATATTAAAGAAGATTTTTCCCAAGTAAAATAATATGCAACAATAATATTTCTGACCCTGGAAAACTAAGCAGAAAATGTTTAAATACAAAATTGCTTTTTTTTAAACAATTTTAAATTAGTTAGGATCGTTTTTCTTACAGATCTTAACTTTTATTACAATCACTTATTTATTTTGAATATATTATATTAAAGAAGATTTTTCCTAAGTAAAATAATATGCAACAATATTTCTGACCTTGAAAACTAAGCAGAAAATGTTTAAATACAAAATTACTTTTTTTTAATAATTTTAAATTAGTTAGGATCGTTTTTCTTACAGATCTTAACTATTATTATTTATTTTGAATATATTATATTAAAGCAGATTTTTCCCAAGTAAAATAATATGCAAAAAAATTATTTCTGACATTGGAAATTAAGCAGAAAAAGTTTAAATACAAAATTACTTTTTTTAAATAATTTTAAATTAGTTAGGATCGTTTTTCTTACAGATCTTAACTTTTATTACAATTACTTATTTATTTTGAATATATTATATTAAAGAAGATTTTTCCTAAGCAAAATAATATGCAACAATAATATTTCTGACCTTGAAAACTAAGCAGAAAATGTTTAAATACAAAATTACTTTTTTTAACAATTTTAAATGTAGTTAGGATCGTTTTTCTTGCAGATCTTAACTTTTATTATTTATTTTGAATATAATATATTAAAGCAGATTTTTCCCAAGTAAAATAATATGCAAAAAAAAATATTTCTGACCATGGAAAATAAGCAGAAAATGTTTAAATAATAAATGCCGATCAGAAATATATTTATTTATGTTTTTATTTAAAGTTTCTTAAGTTAAGTTTAGCAGTAAACATAAGAAAAATAACCCAAATATTGTTTAAAAAGTTGATTCACTGAAAAAGATTTAAATTAAAATGGAAAATTCCCCATTTCTATTTTCTATTTAAATTTGAAATATTAAAAATATATTACCATGTTTATGTTTAACTTTTTACCAAATTAAAATGCATTTTTATTTTTTTTCAATTATTTTGTATATTTAAAGATTTCTTTTATATTTACCATAAATGTATTTTTTATAAATAAATTGTATAAATGTATATATTTACTAAATATTCGAAGCACACACAAAAATTGGTATTAGCTTAGAAAAAGTGAAAAAAAACTATTAAATTTGTTTTTGTTTGTTGTTGCCTTCTAACTAAGTATTAGTTCAGTTAATATTAAAAATATGTTTAAGTAAAAAATATATATTATGATTAGTTGTTATATTAGTCGATTGGAAAAATCACGCGGCCTAAAAACAAGTTATATATATATATATAGACAATAATGCCCAAAAGGAAAACTAACTTAATGACAATTAACAAATAGATTTTATTACAAGACTACAACCAAAAACAAATTGAAATGCATTCAAGACCTGACCGGCGCCTGACTTTAACTCGTTATTCCTTTCACTCTTTTACTTAATGTTTTGTCTAAGAACTAATCGTATTGAAGGGCCGCATTGGGACCCTCACATAACTAAATGTAATATCACTAGACTCGTAGCTTAGAATTAGTAAATGTGCTTCATTTCATTCATTCTTCTCTTTTCACCACGAAATCCATCCGCAAAGCAAACAAAATTCTTATGCAGATGCTCGCTTGACCCATTTAAAACAAGTAAGAAGGCTCTAGTCGAGAAATACCGACTATACTATGCCCTGAACCCTATACTTTACGTGTACTTCGATGCTTAACTTCAATGTTCCATATCTCCGAAGTTTCTCAACCATTTTCAATAAAAACTTCACAGATTGTCATTATTTCGGCTAATGTTTTAAACTCCATCTCCAAGTTTGCAAAATTCAAGATTTTGTTGTTATCGATAACATGTATATATCGGAAACGGGAAGAGTTATCGAAAATGTTAAACAAACTTGTACTGCCTAGGGATTAGGCGAGCTTATAGAGTCTCTATCTCTTATAGTCTCTGAGATCATACAGACGGACAGTCGGATGGACAGACGGACATGGCTATATCGACTCGGCTGATCAGGAATATATATACTTTATGGGGTCGGAAATGCTTCCTTCAGCCTGTTACATACTTTGGCACAAAACCATTATACCTTTTTAACCATTTTCAAAGGGGTTCAGGGCATACAAATAGAACCACGTAAAGTAAACGAACGGAAAAAATATAAAACGAATACCAAAAACACAAATTCAATTACACACAAATGCAAAAAAAAATATAAAAGAACAAGGAGTGTGCTCTTAGAGCACACGCTCCCCCAATGATGGAGTCCGCTGGATGAGCATCGAGGGTGATTTTGAGGGCAACGTGACGCTGCTGGCGCTGCTCAACTGAGCATCCAGTTCGGCAATATCTGCGGCAATGATGCTGTTTGCAACCTTAACCAAATTGTTGTTGTTGTTGTTGTTAATGTTGGTGTTGTTGTTGGACTGGTTTTTGGCCTTGGAGGTAACACTGGAACTGGGCAGACCATGGGGCGAGGCATCGGGCACCAAACGACGCAACAATCCACCCACACAACCCCAAGGGAAGATCCTGTAAATACGCAACAAAAAAACAAACAAACAAACATAAAGGTAAAGGTAAAATATTATGCATTATTAAAGTGAAACACATTAAAGCAAGGCCATTAGGCATGGACACTGAACGAAGGAAGGGCAAGGGCTGGACAGCTTGAAGGGTGTTTAGTCTTTTAGTTTGCTGGGATTTTGGGCTAAGGGATAATAATTCACGGTTTGAATTGTCATTGTGTGATAGTTAATTTATTAGACAATAAGTTCTGATTTGCATTTTGTAGAGGGTTTGCTAGAAGTAAAACAGTGTTGAGAAACGTTAGAGAAACTTTCAGACTAAGAAATTCAATTGGATATATTTAGAAGTTTTGAAAAGTGCAAAACCGAAACGATTTTTGAAAGCTGTTAAGTTTTAATCATGCTTTGACTTCTTTTTCAATACTGCACTGAAAGTTGGAAACATGATTTGGGAGGGTTTTCCAACTCTAAAATGTTCCTAGACGAACCGAAAGAAGGCAGTTATAATCATGATTTGATTTCAATACTGCAATGAAAGTTGGAAACATGATTTTTGAACTAAATTTGGGAATGTTTTCCAACTTTAAAATGTTCCTAAACGAACCGAAACAAGACCGTTCTAATCATGATTTGAGCTCTAGTTTAAAACTGCAAAGAAAGTTGGATACATGATTTGGAAAGGTTTTCCAACTTTAAAATGTTCCTAAACGAACCGAAACAAAGCCGTTATAATCATGATTTGAGCTCTAGTTAAATACTGCTTAATTGGAAACAAGATTTTCGATCCAATTCCTATGATAAAAAACGTTCTTGTGAACGGTTTTTAGTAATATGTTTAAGTCCATCATCTGATTCGGATCAGTTCCTTAATGTGCACCCTTAGAACTAACCAACAACTCTTTCTTGTACATACTGTTTAAGCATTTAAGCACATTTTTAAAGGGCTGTGATCATTGATTGCTATTATTAAGATATTGAACTGTGTGTGTTCTGTGTTTACTTACCACTTGAGGGAGAGCATGGGCTTGAGGAAGCCGGGAATGACGGCAAGTTTTTCGTTCTTCCTAATCGATGAGATGATGCGATCGGCCACCTCGTTTGCATTCAATGTGGGCACCCATCTGACACAAAACAGTTAAGTTGTCAGTATATATACAAATACATATATATATATGTATATAATCTCACCTGGCATTAACATCGTCAAACATGCCCGTTGCCTGTATGAAGAACGGACAAATGCAGGTGGTTTGTATGCTTGTGTGTCCAAGGACTTCCAATTCCAGACGCAAAGCCTCATCAAAGCCAACCTGTAATTACACAAATACATGTTATTTGCATATGCAAAAGAGAGAGCGAGAGAGAGAGAGAGAGAAATACTAACCGCTGCAAATTTACTGGCACAATAATCGACCAATTTGCTAATGCCAACATGGCCAGCCAGTGAGGCAATCGTTGCAATGTGTCCTCGTTCATTCTCGATCATTTTGGGCAGAAACGCTTTTGTGGTCTGTACAATGACAACAAGTTATAGTAAGTATGTATGTGTGTATGTGTGTGAGTTCTACTAACCCAAAAGTGTGACATAACATTCACATTGAATGAACGCTCGATCAGATGGTCTGGCGTATCCAACAGATGCAGCCCAGACACAACGCCAGCATTATTGATCAGTAATGTAACCTGCAACAAAATACATAAAAAATATACAAATTCAAGTTTTTTTATGTATAAACATGGAAACAGCTGCCAGCTGCTTAAAACTTAACAGCTGGCTTTGTACTTGGCTTAAAGAATATTTATATTTCTTAGCTCGTTTGGAAAACATTTTTTGACTTTATTTTTTCACCCTCAAACCCATTTATATATATTATTTTGGCAAGCAACTAAGTATGTTCATAATGAAATCAGCTCAAAAGAGCAGAGATTTGCAATTTTGAATATAATTATATATATAATGTTGATTCATTTTTATTACGTAGAAGCTGGCGGAAAGTGCAAAAAATGTCAAGGTCCAATTGCTAACAATGTAAAATGCTTGACTCTGTATGGCGATTTCTATAATTATACGCCGGCTGTTGCTAGTTAGCCAAGTTAACAACAAGTGCAACATTTCATTACAATAATAAATGATACAACAACATTAAGAAGCTATCATCATCATCATGAACAACAACACAGCCACAACAAGTACGTACAACAAATTCAGGCCACACTCGGTTCAAGTGCAGTCAAAAGGGGTACGGGTGGGGGTTGGGGGTAGGGGGCGTGGGGATAGCGAACTTGCGGGTCACACATTGCGTATGCGCGATTTCAACAACAGCAACAACAACAACAAAACATAAGCCAAACAAGCGAGCACAAAACATTTAACGAGGCGTGCATTAAAGCAACACAAAACCGAGCTAAAGTCAAAACAGCTATTAAAAATATTAAATGTAATATTTCAGACGACGACAACAGCAACAACAACGAATAAGAAGCAGCAGCAACTACTAGCAAGAAACAGTAGTAGCAACAAAAGCAACGCGTCATCTGCATAACGCATGACTTACTAAGCAGTTTTGTTTCTTAATACCCTGAAAATGTCTAAAAAGGGTATAATGGTTTGGTGCAAAAGTATGTAACAGGCAAAAGGAGCCCTTAGAGTATATATATTCTTGATCAGCCGAGCCGATATAGCCATGTCCATCGATCTCAGAGACTATATGAGCTAGAGACTCCAGATGTGGAACAAGAAATTGCCTAATCTCTAGTTTGTTTAAAATGTTCGATAACTCTCCCCAGTTTTCGATATACACATGTGATCGATAACAACAAAATCTTGACTTTGGTAAACTTTTAGACAACTTTTGAAACATTAGACGAAATAAATGACAATCTGTAAAATATTTTATTGAAATCGGTTGATGAACTTCGGAGATATAGAACATTGAAGTTAAGTCAAGTATGCAGAAACACACCCACACATACTTGCTACGCCTAAAGTATGGAGTTCAGGGTATAGTCTAGTCGGGATTTCTCGAATAGAGCCTTCTGACATGTTTTGTCTACTGTTTTGAATACTCTTTGGACTTCTGAATGTGAAAAAAGGTTTGATATGCATATTTAGCATTTTTTTTAACCGAAAGTTTCATTAAATAAATAATCATTTCCCTTAAGATTATATTGAAGAGTATCTTCATAACAAACTCCTCCCACTTAAGCATCATTAGTATATATATATATATATGCGTATTTAGCATTTTTTTAACCGAAAGTTTAATTAAAAAAATAATCATTTCACTTTACATTTCACTTAAGATCGTATTAAAGGGTATCTACATAACAAACTCTTTCCACTTAAGCATCATTAGTATATATATATATATATATGCGTATTTAGCATTCTTTAACCGAAAGTGTCATTAAATAAATAATCATTTCCCTTAAGATCCTATTAAAGAGTATCTTCATAACAAACTCCTCCCACTTAAGCATCATTAGTATATATATATATGCAAATTTAGCATTTTTTTAACCGAAAGTTTAATTAAAAAAATAATCATTTCACTTTACATTTCACTTAAGATCCTATTAAAGGGTATTTTCATAACAAAAACTTCCCACTTAAGCATCATTAGTTTTTTCTAGCCTTTTTTTCGTCTAGTTATTTTGTATTCTCTGGCTTGTTTTTGCTTCGGTTTGAGCTGTGTCATTAAATAATTCGTTGAAACTACTATTTAGCTTAATTATTTTCTTGTTGTTTGTTTTTCTAATTTTTTTCTCTGATAGCTTTATTACGTTCATACGACTCGAAAATTTTGCCGTTTATTGTTGTATACATTTTTTTAGCTTTAAGTAATTATTATTTCGCTTTTGATGGTTTCTAAGTAAATATTATTTTAAGCTGCTGCTGAACTTGTCAGAGCGTAAACATTTCGTTTAGAACTGCCCCTTAATGATGGTATATTAAAAGCCAGTTGAAACAATTAACTGAACAAAATTGTGGATACAATAAATTTCGACTTTTTATAATTATAGTGAAACTTTGAAGTCATTGTTATGGATGTATTATTAAGTTTATATAGGGTTCAGATGTTCAAAAAATTAATATTTTTTGCTTATTTAATAGATGCATGTCTTAAATAAGATTTATTATAGTTAGAAGTTAATTTATTGTTGTTCTATGCTTTTAACATTATTTTTGTCTATGATTAAAAGGTTTAAGAATGGGTTGCTATTACAATATATATATTTTAAGACTTCTTTGAAGACGTGATCCCAGAATAAATTTCATTTTGTTTCTTTAATGATTTAACGTCGAGTTATTTAACCTTGAGTGCATTCAACAATTGCTAATTGGCAACACAAATTCTAAAACATCTAATTGGCTAGTTAAACAAAAGTAAAACAAAAAAAAAATTTTGTTAATTGATATTGTGAACATAAATATATATGAATATGAAGATTGTTGGAATAAAAACAAGTGAGAAGGCTCTAGTCGAGAAATACCGACTAGAAGTTACCCTGAACAATATACTTAACGCGTTCAGTCAGTGCTTGCAAGTATATATATGTGTGTGTGTACTTGACTTAACTTCAAAGTTCCATATCTCCGGTGTTTCTTAACCGATTTCAATAAAAATTACACAGATTTTCATTCTTTCGTATAATGTTTTGAACTCTGTCTCAAAGTTTTCCAAATTCAAGATTTGGTTGTTATCGATAACATGTGTATATCGTAAACGGGGAAAGTTATCGAAAATTGTAAACAAACTTCTACTGCCTAAGGATTAGGCGAGCTTATGTTACCAAATCTGGAGTCTGTAGCTCTTATAGTCTCTGAGATCATACAGACGGACAAACGGACATGGCTATATCAACTCGGCTGATCAAGAATATATATACTTTATGGGGTCGGAAATGCTTCCTTCTGCCTATTAGACACTTTTCCACAAAACTCTTCTACACTTTTTACCCATTTTCAATGGGTTCCAAGGTATAAAACTCAAATATCTAAGAACTTTAAAATAGCATAGATCTGTCTATTGGCTATATACTTCAATAACTGACAAATATATCGAAAATATCTCAACTCCACGTCTTTTCATTGGCTAACAACTGTGAAACTTCAAACATAGAATTGAAAATATTTGTGAATGATTTGATTTGATGAGCTGGCCAGACTTTCGACAAGTTGCGCTAATCTCATTAGCAGCTGCACTTAGAGAGTAGAGTAGTCAGCAGTTTGGCAATTGCACATTCACGTTCAGTGATAATGAATGCCATGACACGATTGGCGTTCGAATGTTGCAACATGTGGCAGCGTTATCTTATGCGAGAATTATAAGATTTATTTAAGCGATGCGCGTTCGAGGCAGTCACAATTAGTGGCTGCGAAATTTTTATGCACTTTTAATGTGTGTGCAAAATGGGGCGTGGCACACACACACACATACACACAGACACTGGGAGGCAGGCAGGCGCAGCTCGTGCCGCTTTGCGATTAATTTGAATGCCGCACAACAGAAGGAAACAGGTAAAAGTTCGACTCTGCAACACATTGTGATTAATGACCAGATGCAACGCAAGTGGCAACCAGTTTGAAGACTCCTCCAGTTTCCCCCCTCTCTCTCTCACTCTCAAGGTTGAGTAGATGCGCTCGGGCATATAAATTTAACGTCTTGGCTGAACAAAATTTATGACATAAGTATATGCATGAAATGTGTAGCGAAGGGGGCGTGGCACGCTCTGCCAGAGAGTGTTGGCCATACATGTGTTTTGTGTGCACTAAAAGGGTTCGTCCGACCGCCCCTCAACAAAACAATTACGTGTATATAGAGCACTAAGCATAGCTCAACATAGACATCGCCAACGACTATTTTAAGCGCTCAACTGTGAACGGCAATTACAACAACAACTAGTGTTTTATGCTTCAATTGAGGCACGGAAATATCAGCGAGTGCTTCTTCACTCGATGTTATATTAACTTACATCACCAACTTCTTCGCGGATCACAGCGGCCGCTTTGTAAACGTCTTCCTTCTTGGCTATATCGACAACATAGCCCTTGCAATAGCCGCCCGCTTCTTGGACGATCTCGATGGTCTCCGCAATGCCTGAGTAGATTGAGTAAATTATATAACTAATTGTTGGCTCTTGGACTTCTGGTGGACTCACCCTTCTTGTTGATGTCCCAGATGATGACTTTGGTGCCCATTTTGCCAAGCCTTTCGGCCAGCAGACGACCCAAGCCGTTGCCGCCACCGGTAATTAGTGCAATGTCCGTGTTGAGTTCCTTTTCGGGATAGCCGAAGGCAATGTAATAAAGGTCCTGCAGGAAGCAAAACAATAAAAGAGGTGTTGATAATTATACAGAAACGATTCAACGAAAAGGGTGAAAGAAGTTAAGGAAATTCAATTTAAGTTAAGGTAAAATATTTCTTGTGAGATGTTTCACTTTTTTTGTATGATTAAGCATCAATATTTATACAGACTTCAAGCTGTATTTAATTGATTAAGTTGAGGAAAATCAATTTTAATAAAATAAAATATTTCTTGTGAGATCTTTAACTTTTTTTGTATGAATAATATATTAAGCATCAATATTTATACAGACTTAAAGCTGTAGTTAATTGATTAAGTTGAGGAAATTCAATTTAAGTTAAGGTAAAATTTTTCTTGTGAGATCTTTTACTTTTTTGTATGATTAAGCATCAATATTTATACAGACTTAAAGCTGTATTTAATTGATTAAATGGTCTTAAAATCGTTTTGCATTTAAATATAACATTTATTTATAGAAAACCACCTCAAACCTGAATAACAGAACAACAAAAAAAAAACATTTTTAAAGATGTGTTAAGCAAAAAATTACTTTCATTTCCTAAAACAAGTTACTTAATAGCTTAAAGTGTTTTTTTTTGTTTGAGATTTCTCACATAAATATTTCTTTGGTTGTCATATTGTTTCCCGTTTTTTTTACCCAATGATCCAATTTCTTGGGTTAGCAATCTCAAAAAAATCTCCAACACTCTCACGCTATTGCTAATCTTAGCCAGAGTAGCGCCACAATCTAACAAATTCCCACCAAAAATTCCAAAATTCCAGCGTATTTGTTAAATGTCAAGTAAATCAGCAAGTTTGTTGCCTAAGTCTTTTGTTTCAAGCCATTCTTTGTGTGGTTGTACCCTCATGTAACCTATGCAAATGAAGCTAACAAAAGCGCAGATAATGCAAATTGACGGTAGCATCGATTTTGTGACGCCTCTGCCCGCGTCGCTGTGCAAATACTTCAAAGTATTTGTGAATCTCTTAAATATTTTATGTCTTTTTTTTTCGTGCTGCTTCGAACGCTTGTTGATTTAGTGTCAATAAGCTGTCAAAATTTATGGCTCGCACGTCTGCACTGTCGCACAAAAGATAACAAAAGGCGCAAGCAACAACATTAACATAACATTTAAAATACATTTTTTTTTTTGGTTGTTTTTTTGTTTTCGGCAACAACTGCATCGACCCAAAAAAAAGATACAAACATACACACAGTAGCACTTTCCTTCTCGCTTTGCCACTGGAGGCGGCTCATAAATTTCTCGTGCCACACGCGATGCTTGTCGTTGTTGGCTTGGGGTGCAACAGCTTCTGCTTAGGGGCCAGCAACAACAAGCGTGTCCAATTATTTTGACATTAACAATGAATGTGGCGCAACGTGGCTAAAGCTGCCCTGTTGCTTGGGTTCAAAGGGTAATATGTTTATGGAGCGTAGGCAAAAGATAACATACATGATTTAGAAAACTTTGCTTTGGCTTTAAAGATTTTAATCTTTGAATTAATGTTCATTTTTCTGATTTATTCCACCTTAAGTATCTGGTATTAGTCCTATAATATTATGATACTCCATTTTGTTTACAACTTGAAAGGTTATATGTGCTATAGATAACCTATACATGAATGATTTTATTTGCTATCGATAATCGATACATGAATGCCTTTCCTTTATTTGCTATCGCTAATCGATAATGGGTACATTAATGCCTTTACTTGCTATAGTTAATCGATAATCCATACACGAATTCCTTTATTTGCTATCGATAATCTATAATCGATACACGAATGCCTGTATTTGCTATCGCTTATCGATAATCGATACATTAATGTCTTAATTTGCTATCGTTAATCGATAATCGATACATGAATGCCTGTATTTGCTATCGCTTATCGATAATCGAATGCCTTTATTTGCTATCGATAATCGATAAATTAATGCCTTTATTTGCAATCGCTTATCGATAATCGATAAATGAATGCCTTTATTTGATATCGATAATCTATAATCGATACACGAATGCCTGTATTTGCTATCGATAATCGATAGATGAATGCATGTATTTGCTATCGTTAATCGATAATCGATACATTAATGCCTTTACTTGCTATCGCTAATCGATAATCGATACATTAATGCCGTAATTTGCTATCGTTAATCTATAATCGATACACGAATGCCTGTATTTGCTATCGCTTATCGATAATCGATACATTAATGCCTTAACTTGCTATCGTTAATCGATAATCGATAAATGAATGCCTTTACTTGCTATCGCTAATCTATAATCGATACACGAATGCCTGTATTTGCTATCACAAATCGATAATCGATACATGAATGCCTGTATTTGCTATCGCTAATCGATAATCGATACATTAATGCCTGTATTTGCTATCGTTAATCGATAATCGATACATGAATGCCTTTACTTGCTATCGCTAATCGATAATCGATGCATAAATGCCTTTATTTGCTAACGACAATCGATGTATGAATGGCTTTATTTTCTATCGTTAATCGATACATGAATGCCTTTATTTGCTATCGCTAATCGATACATGAATACCTTTATTTGCTATCGATACATGAATGCCTTTATTTGCTATCGCTAATCTATAATCGATGCATGAATGCCTTTATTTGCTGTCGATAATCTATAATCGATACACGAATTCCTGTATTTGCTATCGCTTATCGATAATCGATACATGAATTCCTTTATTTGCTATCGTTAATCGATAATCGATACATGATTGCCTTTCTTTGCTATTGCTAATCTATAATCGACACACGAATGCCTGTATTTGCTATCGCTTATCGATAATCGATACATTAATGCCTGTATTTGATATCGTTAATCGATATTCGATACATGGATGCCTTTATTTGCTATCGCTAATCTATACCTCAAGCCTTTGCAAAGGGTATCTTACAGTCAACACCGCTGAAACTTAACTCTTTAACAAGCCACTTTATACAGTTATCTGCCTTCGAAATAAAATTCCCATAAATAAAACGAAAAACTTTTCAAAATGTAACATGTGTCTACAGGTGTCTGAAGATAATGCCGACCATGATGATAACGATGAGTTGCTTCTTTCACTGCTTTTTACCTTGTTGACAGACATTTTGTCACATAATTGAACATGCAATTCGTGTATTAGTTGTGCCCCTCTCAACCAGGGACAGGAAGTCGGCGATCATAATTTATGCATAACATGTCGCTATTAATGTGACACGAAAATTGCCTTCAATAATATTTACAAAACATTTTTTTTTTTGGGTTTTTTTTTTTGCTATAAACTCAAATGCGAATCGTTTGTTAAGCTGCTTACAAAACTCAAGAGCACGGAAGTTAATTCTGAAAGCAAATCGTTTTGGATTTTTTTTTTTGTGTCAGATCTTTTGCTAATAAACTCAAATCATGACTGGGCATATGTAAATGTCTAGCCGCGCCACGTGTATATTTATGCTTTGTCATTTGAAAAACAACAAACTGGAATTCCTTTTTCACAATGCGTCTGTAAAACCTGCTTTGTCAGCATCGAACTGGTGTGGTGTAGGGTTTCGGTTTATTAGGCCGTTAATGGCTTGATAGATTGTTCATTTGATTGTCAAGGTAAACGCATTGAACTTTGTAACGAAACAAAGCGGAAAAGTACCAAGAGGAGTCAAGTTTGTTACAGATATGGAATGTTATGATTTCATTCAACAAAAGAACTCATTGAAGGTCGATTATGATTTCGAGATGTTAGGAAAATCCGATAAGAAAGTTGAACTTTGGCACTTAAAGGTAAGAAGTTAATAAGTATTGAAGAAAACTTTATAAAAATATAAGAAATGAAGTCAAGTTTTCTTAAGCTTTATATCAAATAACAAAAATGTGCCTTCACCTAATTTTTCATGCATGAACTCATTCGTAGTTATCTCTCTCACTTTTATGCCTTACTTTCGTAACTGATTTCTGTTCTCTCAGTGCATTTATAGCTTATTACTTCTCAGAAACTCTTCTTAGCCATTAGGAAAATCCACTTGAGCAATTCCAAGGCAGGTGCTAAAAGATCGTTAGGTCTGTTCATTAAGTGCGTTGATGTCTTGAATCAACATTTAAACACAACTCCTATAATTAGCCAGAGTATCTAACTGTTAAATATGATTTTGTAATCAGCAAAGAAAGAAAACGAAGAGAAGAAGGGAAAAACAAGTGCGACAAAATGCCTCAAAGTTTTGTTCAATAAACGTTAACTTCTTAAGCCGCCTTTTGCTACCACAATACACAGCGACTGGAATTGCTCAAAGCTTGTGTTAGCCAAAAACTAAAACTTGTTTAGCCGCCCGTCCGGCAGAATTGCGAAAATTGAAAATCTAAACGGCTGCGCTCGCTACGTCGAACAGATTGAATTCTAAGCCAGCCAGCTGAAAGTGAAACCTGCAGCCAGTCACAGAGCCGGTGGGCAAAGCCACAAAGCCGCCACCAACAAGCCAGCTTCATTTCAAGTATCTTTCCCAACAACAAAATGCACACAAATACACACACACACAACAAATGTTGCAGCGCTACCAAAAACTCAACTTGACTTGAGTCAACTTCAACTCAACTCGACTCGACTCGACTGGCACGTAATTGGCCTGCTTGAGTGCTTAATGCTGTTGAGCGCCTTTTTCATTGAGCATGATAACTGATACACAAAAGACTTAAGGCACGAACTTGCCTTGCACGTTGCACTATTGCAATTTATAACTCTGCTGCAAGTCAACACATTCAACTCACAACAAAACGCTGACCTTCTTGCACACAATGAATACGTCAAATAAATAAATAAAAGCAACGAAAAACTTCATAGTTTATGAGAGGGAGAGAGAGGGAGAGGGAGAAACAGAGAAAGAGTGTAACTAAAACCGTTTCTTGCTAATAAATAAATCTCATATGCCTGAAACTGAAACTCAAAACAAAACAGATACTTAATGAAGTATGTTTACAACGAGGATTGGTAAAAATCTTGAAGAATTGTTATGCCTGAAACTGAAACTCAAAACAAAACAGATACTTAATGAAACAAGTGCCCAAGGAGGATCGGTAAAAGTCTTGAAGAATTGTTAGATAATATTGTAAAAGGCTAAGAGGAGTTTGCAAAAGATTCATTGAAAAAGTTAATGGTTAAACATATACAAATAAAATATTAGATAAACATTTAGAATATTAAATATTATTAAAATATTATACAAACATTTTGAATATTAAATATTATTAAAATATTATACAAACATTTTGAATATTAAATATTATTAAAATATTATACAAACATTTTTAATATTATTTTAATCTCATTTTCTTACGTACATAGAACTAAGCTTAATGTTTGTGTTTAAGTTTTGATTGATTTTGATTATTTGATTTTCATTAAAGTTTTATTTCTAAAAATGATTCTTCTATCAAGAAATGAAATACAAAATATCATAAATTTAATTTTTTTAGTGATTCTTCTTTATTGTTGCAAGAAACCTTAATGAATTTCATTGGACTTCATTCAACAAATTTTGAATACAATCTACGATCTCAATGTTATTTATTCGCAGCCGATTTTATTGCCGCCAATCACGGCACCTTTGGCAGACAGATCAGCTCATTTATACGAATCTTAAATATTTTTATGACATCAAATTTAAATCTTATGTTTAGTTCGTGGCGTCATCGAAGTACATCAAAGATGCAAGCTGATCAATGAATTTTGTCTTAGTATTCGTTTTCATTGTTTGCTTTCATTGCTGTTGCCGCTTGCCTCGCGGCCTTCAACGTTTATGTTCATAAAGCCATGCAAAAATTAGCACTTGCACACTATTTTGCACAGTGTACACTGCGCGATTGATGCGCTTGACGCGGTCATAAATCTGTGCAATCAAGTTCTATGCATTGCGGCAATCTTGGCCAAATTGAAACTTGCCATGCCACCGAGCCTGATTTATGCCGAAGATTATTGCAAATTGTGTGGCACACACACACACACACACCGAACGGATATGGTATGTGTGAAATTGATATGAAACCTAATGACAGACTGCCCATAATTATATAGTATAATGATTTTTTCTTGGTAATATGATTTTGATGGATTTTTTTTTTGATCATTTTAAGAAATGTTGAACTATTTTGTTACATTTTGTATAATATCCAGCAATTTATTTATTTTTAATTGCATAAAATATATTAACTAAACTTTTACGATCAAAAAGCATGAGAACAAAAGTAATTAGTAAATTTAAATTTATAAATACTTTATTGAAAGAAAAAATAAAAGGTTCCTAACTATAAATTCGGTTAATATTAATATAATATCCAGCAGTTTATTTATTTTTAATTGCATAAAATATATTAACTAAACTTTTACGATAAATAAGCATGAGAGTAAAAGTAATTAGTAAATTGAAATTTATTAATACTTTATTGAAAGAATATCATAAAAGCTTACTGATTATAAATTCGGTTTCAATATGATATTTAATATATACATATTTAAAGTATTAAACAAATTTGTATTAAAATTGTTTTTAAATACTATTTGAACTTTATAAAGTGTTTCTTCTAGGTTTTCTTTATTTCTTTGATAGTTCACATATAGGTTAAAGTTATTTTTGTTAACTTTAACATGAATTACTTTAGCAAACCTTACCCTTTTTATTTTATGATTTATAACCTCAGAGTGACAGATTGAATGACTCATTGACTGACTGACTGACTGATTGACTGAATGACTGACTGACAAACTGACAGACTGACAAACTGACAGACTGACTGAATGACTGACTGACAAGCTGAAAGACTGACTAATTGACAAGCTGAATGACTGACTGACTGAATGAATGAATGGCAGACTGAATGACTGACTGACAAGCTGAAAGACTGACTGAATGACTGACTGAATGACTGACTGACTGACTGACAAACTGACAGACTGACAAACTGACAAACTGACAGACTGAATGACTGACAAACTGACTGATTGACTGATTGACTAACTAACAAACTGACTGACTGACAAACTGACAAACTGACTGACTGACTGACTGACCGAATGACTGACTGACTTACTGAATGAATGACTGACAAACTGACTGATTGATTGATCAACTGACAGACTGACTAACTGACATACTGACTGACTGACTGACAAACTGACTGACTGGTCCTAACCCACATCGCGCATTGAAAGATAGATAAACCAAACAAGTGAGCCAAGGCCGTTATGGGCTGTGAGCCTGCGCTTCAAATAACCTCCATCCAACCATCTATCCATCCACCGCAGACTCACACACACACACACACGCATAGCATCGACCACAACTTTAAACAAAAGCTAACATTAAGCGCACATATGCAATACCAAGTAGCAGCAGCAGTAGTTGTTGTTGTTGTTGTTTGACCAACACTTTCGATTTCAATTGCGTTTACTTCTTTTATTTCACTTCTTTTTCACACTCGCAACAAAAATAAAAAAATATATATATATATATATGCCCGCGAAAAAGACGTGTGTATGTGTGTGTGTGTATTTGTTGATGTTTTGTTTTTGTTGGTTGCCACAGCAACAACAACGACAGCTGAGCCAAGCTCTAGCCAAGCTAATAAAAACAGGCTTCATAGTGGCGCTGCCTGCAAAGCCGGCAAAATGCAAAAGTTGAACTGGGTCAACAAGCCAAAACGCCGCAGCGACGCCAACAGCGCAGTCAGCGCAACTGTCAACGTATTTGTGGCGGTGGGGGGGGGAGGTTTACTTGGTATTTGTTGCGAGTTGCAAGTGCTTGCGAGAAAAATTGTCAAAGATTACACCCACAAAAGTTTGTTGCCTAAGTCTTTCGTTTGGCGCCAGAAAATGCAACAACTTAAATGAGCTTAACATCATTTCGACTTGCCCTATCCATCAATCTGCAATTACAACAACAACACCATTGGAACGTCTGTAGAAAGACAGAGAGAGAGAGAGAGCGAGAGAGAAAAAATGACAGTGTAAATGCAAATTGGTTTTGGATCGTTCATGGCTCGTTGATATTGCATTCAGCATGCAAATGTCAACATTTTTCAATGGGCAACGCCTCCAACCTGCCATACTCCCCTGCCCCACCAACTGCTTTGTCAACTGTTCCCTGTCGCTCTATGCAGTTGGCATCAGCATTGGCGCTAGTTAAGCATTCAGGCAAAGAGAGTTACCTCGGCAATTTAATGGCACTCATGCATAATAAGGCCCAGGCAAATACATGATATACATGCTATACTTAATGATTATATCTCCACCAGCACACACACGCACACACACGCGCATACGCAAACAAAGCTGAGCAATGCCGCAAACTAAAAAGGTTTTTTTTTTGTTGGCAAAGTGAAATTAATATAATTATGTAGCATGGCAACGAAGAAACCAAAAACAAAAACCTACAAAACTGTTGCCGCTTATGCAATTCCGTTAAATTTGTTAAAAAAAAAAAATGTTTATTAAATAATAATATATAATAATATAATAATATAATATTGTAAAATATTATATTTGCCCTTTAAGCCTAAAACACAAATTCTCAAATTCTTTGTTAACTAGTCACAAATTTCAATTAAAGGGTTTTTCAATTGGATTTTGATGGCACGTGGCGGCCATTTTGTTTTGGTAAGATCTGTCAAATTATTTGTTTATTATGCAGTTGCTAATGCCAAATCATCATGGCAAGTTACACGTTCCAATGATCAAATTATATATATATTTTTTTTGGTTGCAACTGAACGGCCCTTGAAAATTGTTCGTAAATCTTTAATCAGCAATCTCTCAAGCCTATAATTAAGTGTTCAGACAATGCACATTCAAGTTATGATCAGGTATTTAAGATAATACAACGATAATAAAAGAAACATTTAACTGCTAATTGAGTGAATTTTGGTTGAACCTCAACTAAAAGTTGAAAAAAAAGAGTTTTTGTAAAATTTCTTTTGCTTAATCAAATATGTAAATAATAAAGTCATAATGAAAACGATAATGCGGCTATAACTTTAACTTATAAGTGGTCAATCGCCAGGTGCTGTTATAACGCATCAAGATTGACGATCGATAATAAATTGTTCGTACGCGTGTCGTTAAGACGCAAAGCAGCAAAAGGTAGATGAAATTGCAGACTTAGTGATAAACGGCGAAGAGTTGTTAAGACAAGAGATGCCGAGCCAAGAGCAAGGGCACACACACACGCACACCATTACCACTCAACATTAAAAAACAGGGAGTGAAAATAAGTTGGCCGAAAACGAGTTTTGCAAATCATTTTATTGAAATTTATCAACTGAAACTTTTGCATTGCAATTTTCAAGTAATTGTCATTTTTTAAAGGGCAAAAAAAACGAAGCATTAAGTCAAAGTTTTAGGCATTATTAAGCCAAAAGATTTCTTTTCGAAATGCCAATAAAATTTTTCAAGAATTTTTTATGTGATTTTTTTTTTTCACACAATGCTGGCTAGTTTTTAAGCACCTTTAAGCTTAAGTCAAGCATACGGAAATCATTTTATTGAAATTTATCAACTGAAACTTTTGCATTGCAATTTTCAAGTAATTGTCATTTTTTAAAGGGCAAAAAAACGAAGCATTAAGTCAAAGTTTTAGGCAAAGATTTCTTTTCGAAATGCCAATAAAATTTTTCAAGAATTTTTTATGTTTTTTATGCTGTTGTTAAGCACCTTTAAGCTTAAATCAAGCATACGGAAGTACTCAAAATTCAAACAATAAATTTCGAAATTGTTAAGCAACTGTAAACAAAAGGCCCAGTATGATTTGGTGTGGCCAAAACCATTCACATATATAATCTCGATTTGGCATTGAGCTGCCGTTCAAATGTTAAAGCTCACCTGTAGTATATAGCCAATGCAGCTGATGATGAACCATGCAACATCCGCAAAGGCATCCCAGCTATTCCAAATTGTGGCGCGCCAACCAATTGGGGCAGCTTGTGCTGGTGTGGCACCATTGGCCATTGGCTCCAGTTTATTATTGTTCTTCACCATTTTGAGACACGATTTAAGCACTATATATACAGATTTGATTATTTTTTTGTACGAATGCGATCTAAATCTAATCACATTTAGTATTTTTGCGTAATTTTTTAACAGCGGTTTTTTTTTTTTTTTGCTAACGAAACACAGTAACAATAGCAATAATAACTACAATAAGCAAGCGAGACTACGAAATAATTGTTGTTGATGCTTTGTTGTTGTTTGTTTTTATATATTTTTGCGTTTTATTTCGTTTTTTTTTTTGGCTTTTCGCGCTGCACGTCCGCTCTCGTGAGCGTAGCAAACGAATTTGAACGAAAGGAATGAATTTCGACTTCTTATTTTGGGGCGCTATTGGATATCGCTGTTCGCGTCGCTGTCGCTGTCGCTGCCTCAGCCGCTGTCGACGCTCGACTGACTGAAGCTTAAACGTTTGTGACGTCACGAAGCTTCAGCTGCTGCTGCTATTGCGGCTTTTGGCTGTTTGTTTTTGTTTTTGCGTTCGCATAAAAAGCTTCGACTGCGTTCTTTACAGCTAATTGCGTGTTTCGTGTTCACTTTTGTAATTTTATTTAGTAAAAGCTTTAAGTTTACTGCTGTTTGCTTAATTGTTGACCACATTGCATGCTAATTAATTGCATTTTATGTTAGGGTAAAAGCTTCATCAATTTGTTAACTGCATTAGAAGCTCGCCGCCCAGACTCTTCATTAAGCTTTAATTAATCATAAACAATTATGTACAAGCCATTAGGTCTAGTAAGTAAAGTTTCTCATAATAACTCTGTTTATGAACGATCCTAAACTTAAGTTATAAAAGAATAAATATAAAAAACCTAACATTAGCTTGCTAATTAGCTCTGGGAAAGGCATGCCAATAAAGTGAATGCTTGCATGTGCTTGTATTTAACATTGTAGATGTTTTTTATACCCTTAACCCATTGAAAATGGGTAAAAAGGGTATAATGGTTTTGTTCAGCAGTATGTAACAGGCAGAAGGAAGCATCTCCGACTCCATAAAGTATATATATTCTTGATCGGCATCAACAGCCGAGTCGATATAGCCATGTCCGTCTGTCCGTCCGTCCGTCCGTCCGTCTATCCGTCCGTCCGTATGTATGAACGCGTTGATCTCAGAGACTATAAGAGCTACAGACTCCAGATTTGGTACATAAGCTCGCCTAATCCCTAGGCAGTACAAGTTTGTTTTAAATTTTCGATAACTTTTCCCGTTTCCGATATACACATGTGATCGATAACAACAAAATATTGAATTTGGAAATCTTTTTAATGCAGTTTGAAAGATTAGACTAAATAATGACAATCTGTGAAAATTTTATTGAAATCGATTGAGAAACACCGAAGATATGGAACATTGAAGTTTACTCAAGCGTTAAGTATAGGGTTCAGGGTATCGTCTAGTCGGGATTTCTCGACTAGAGCCTTCTTACTTGTTTCACTTTCCACTTTAGCCTTGCTTAATAGTTTTTAAGACCCTGTCTCCGCAACATTACTTGATCATTACTTATGCATTTTTATGTATAACAACAACTAACTTTCCCAACTTGCTCAGTTTAAATTCATTATCCCTGCATTGATATAACACAATGCATATTTCTTCGCTTTCCTTCGGTTCAATTCTGATTTATGCTTTAAATCGCATTCAACTTTTTATACAGCGAAACCAAAACGGACAACAAATGAAAGTGAAATGCGATAATTCGCTTTGGTTGTTGTTGTTATTCTTCTTCTTTGATTTCTTTTGTGCGCTACTTCTGCCCGTTCTCATCTGCAGTTAGAATGCTTTGCTGCTTTGATACCCTTTGTGCATTTAAGCAAGAGGGTATATTTGTTTTACCTCACAGCTAACTATTACTTAATACTGCCTGTTATTCCCCTGCAATGTTCTTGTTATCTCATCAAACAAGTTATGCAAATCGAAAGTTATTTTTGTGGCAATTCTTGTCGATATCATCAAATTATTTTTTTTTTAAATTCTTTATTTAATTTAAGTATGATTTGGTTTGTTTACGTGCGTTCATTTGCATTTAAAACAAGAATTGGCCGTGCCTGATGTGGGGTCAAAAAACCTCAAAAGCATTTTAAAGGCCATCCAGTCTTCGGTCAGCTGCTAACATGCTAATGCGAAAGCTGCATGCAATTTACCGTTTCTGTATGTGTGTAGGCGTAAGGCGTGGGAGAGGAGTGGTGAATTGCACAAATGTGAAGAGATCTTAACGTTCAATCCGACTATTGATAACTTGAGACGGCTGAGTGCACTTCTAAACTTTAAATATTATTTGTTTTATGTGCAATATTATGAACTTAATTTACATATCGGCATTTCAAGACACTTGCTTTCAATTACACAATATTTACACTGTTCTTGCAGAATTTGATGAAGAGAAACCGCTTTGTGTATTTAATGTTGCGTTTAATTAGTCAATAATTCACTTTTGTGCAATAATTTTGGCTGTCTGCCTTTGCATTTGCTTGTATTTGTAATTATTTTCAGCGACTTCTTCTTCTTGCCAGTTTATTTGTGGCGCATGCGCAGCAGAAAAGAACAAAACCAAAAGTGAGAGCGAGAATGGGAGAGCGAGAGCGATTAAAAAGCCGGGAGAGAAAAGGTCAGCTGTGATTTCCTTTCATTTGTGTGGTGGTCGGCAGCATTAAAGGAGAGAGAGAGAGCCAAACAGCTGTGTTGACAGGGTTGCCAATTAGTTAAATTTTAAATGAGCTGCGCCTAAACATAATTCTTATAATATTTCAACTATTTAGCTTATGGTTCTTAATAATTTCCGCTTAATTAGCTACAGAAACAAATCAACATTCTTTATATTATTGAAATGTATTTCCTTTTGCTTAAATACGTGTTAAAACCACAAATATGGCCTCGTGCCCTGCTGACCGATCGCTAAAAATATGTTAAAACATAAGAATAATACAATATAGCGAGATACTCAAACATTTTTGCTTGACCTTGGACGTGAACGCGCAAAAACCCGTTAGAACCTCAGCTCGAAAAAATCGCTATACAGCCATTTGTCAAAAGTTTTTCAAGACTTGGCGCCAATAGCCGAACTTTAACCTATTTATTTTACTTCCTCAAATACGCGTTCGAGCTTCAAGCATTCTTGTTTCTGTGCTACGTGGAGTTTTTGCAAACTTCCGGCTAAGGCTTAATAGAACGTGTTTTATGCCAAATGCCTCGCTTCCCAGTTGATTGTCTTTGATGTCTCTGAAAACGACTTACGTGTATGCTTTTGAAATGTTTTCGAGTCGTTTGCTGATGGCCCATTTGATTAGTTATTAATTATTAAGCATATTCCTATATGAGACGCCAATAATTATAAGCTTGCTAATTGCTGTCATACCCATTTTACCATTTCTTAGCGCTTATTCTTAGTATTTTGAAGGTCATTTTGGTAGATGGATATATTTGTCGTATTCTCTTTAAGGTTTTCTGTACACAAGTGTTAATTGAAACTCAATTAGTTTTTCAAGTCATTTTGTTTATTTATTTATGCTTGCAATATCGCAATTAATTTGCGTGAACTTTTCGAAAAAGAAAAACCCGTTTGTAAATTGCGTCTTAAGGTAGTCAAAAAAAAAATATTCTTGATTTTATTTATGTTAGAGATTCCAAACATAAATAAATCGAGACAACATAAACCAGAATAGAGTGGAGAATAGTATTAAAAATATAATTAAAGTTCTGACTTTTAGCTTTTTTCTGCCATCAATCTTTCCTTGATCGGATCAGGTTTCATCTTAGCTTTCCGGTTTCAAATCTTCTCATTAACTTCCGCCGCAATTGACCTACTTTGTATGTGCTAACTTATTTGAAAGTGACGCAAGCGACATTGGTCTATAATTATGGCTTTTCTTTAAGGTCTTATCGATTAGCTTTTACACACTTCATCCACTTCAGATGTTAAACATTTTGAAGACCGAACAAAAATCAAAGTTGTAGCTGTCAAACTACAAACAAAAGGCAGAATTCAAATAGGCCCTACCAAATTTTTCCATCCATAAATATGTAAATGAAATATTACTCAACTAGTTTTACATAGATGTGAAGGCAGGTTACAGATATTTATTTAAATAACATACAAGAATTTGTGTCCCATGTAAAAAGTATTAACTAAATATTTGATAAACAACATTTTACACTTTAAATATGTGAATAGTTATCATGAAATCATTTAGAATATACAACTTTTAAGATTTATGATACTTTGTAAGTACTATTAAGACTTAACCCAGTTTCATAAATATTTAAAATATAAAATACAGATTTATATGGAATTAGCTTTAAGCTCTATTTAAAAGTTCAGCCTTAAAAATAACTCAACGCAACTCGAGACATTAAATATGCTTTTAATTATTTCAGTAGACAAATCATAAGTAAAAAGGCCAAATGGACAACTCTAAAAAAATATACTTATGAAAATAGTAAAAACAAAAAACAAACGAGAAATCTCGACTACAAGATGCCCTGAACCCTATACAGTCAGTGCCTGCAAGTATGTGTGTGTGTGTCTGCATACTTGAGTTAACTTCAAAGTTCCATATCTCCGGTGATTCTAAACCGATTTCAATAAAAATTGCACAGAATGTCATTATATCGTCTAATTTTTCAAATGTTGTCTCAAAGTTTTCCAAATTCAAGACTTTGTTGTTATCGCTCACATGTGTATATCGGAAAAGGGAAGAGTTATCGAAAATTTAAAACAAACTTGTTCTGCCTAGGTATTGGGCGAGCTTAAATTCCAAATCTGGAGTCTCTAGCTCCTATAGTCACTGAGATCGACCCATTCATACATACAAACGGACGGACAGACGGATCAAGAATATATATACTTTATGGAGTCGAGATACTTCCTTCCACAAAATCATTTCTACCCATTTTGAATGGGTTCCAGGGTATAAAAAACCGACTTGAGTAATAAACAATATAATGCCCACATAAATCTCTTTCACATATCAGCTAACTGAATGTACCAAAAATAGACATTAAGTTGGTTGGAAGGTCGATTGCTGGAGTCGTTGTTTTGATGAGTGCTAAGTGATCGCAGCCTCTAAACAAACTATATCAAAGCTCAATTCAGTCAGATATTAAAGCTGATAGATACAAATGTTCAAGTCCAAAGTCGTTACGACAGCGGGGATTTTGTTTCGATAGAAATGTTTTTGTCTGGAACTTGTTTCAAGCTAAACTATTCAGCTAATCCAGTTTGATTTGCACAAAACTCTAACTAGAACTTTTGCATATTTCTCAATTTTCAGGTTTGTCTTGCTTTCCATTAGCACATTCTTTCATTTATTTATTGAATTTATTAGCACAATGCGTGGGAGTCAGCTTTGCTTAAGAGTATTCATTTTTATTATTATTTGCTCATTCTAACTTATTGATGTCACTTTCAAGAAAAAAATACATAGTAGTACGCTTTGAAGAAGTGGAATGGAACGGAACGCAATGGAATGGAACATATATCTAATGTTAATTTTGATATTCTGTGTTTTACTTAGCAAAGTTTACAGTTTACAACTGCTAATAATGATTATTTGTTGTTAGTATTAAGTCAGATTAAAGTTTTACTATTCTCAATTTAAGTGTGAAGGTGTTAAATTGCAACTTTGTATCGTGTTCAGTTGACCTGTCATTTGTCACCTGTCTATTAGTCAATAAAGAAGTTAGCACAAAGAGTTTGATGTATAATATTGTTTGTCTTAGCTGAAAAGATATTAAAAGGCACACCTATTTATGTTAAGTTAGCTTATTTCAATATTTTTGTTAGATCTAATTAAAATATAAATATTAAATATTATTCAATTCTTAAATATGGTTATTCAGTCCTCGTTAAAAGTTCAGAACCTTTCAAATAAGATTAAAAAAATCTTAGAAAAGAAAAAAGAAATACAAAAAAAATTCAGGTTACAATTTTCCAATAAAAAAGGTAAAAAAATACAAAAAATTTTTTTTAAAAAATTATACTAAAATAATAAAAAATAAAAAACAATATATCAATGAGGTCGATCTCATGTAATATCTATCTATCTCCCAATTATATATTAACTTTAAATAACTAAAAGAAAACTTGTTAAACATTGTATTCAAATTATTAGTTTTTTCTTTTTAGTAAACAATTCTCGATTGATTTAATTTGATTTAACTGAATGTATTTCGAAATACTTTTTCTTTCACTTGCTTTGTACGTAGCATAAAAAAGTGTTCTATAAATAATAAATTTATATTTTTAGAACTGTGCATGTATTTGAAATGTTTAATTGGAACAATGAGCTGTCTCTAAAAAAGTATTTTTGGTTTGTTTTTTAATTCTTTATTTTGTGCAGTTAAGAAGAGGAAACCGGTTCAAGCAAAAAGAAACGAGTTTATTTTGCGTCTATTTTAATTTTATTAAAAATATTCTAATCTTAGAATCAAATAGTTTATTCGGAAACAAAATTAAATTTTAAAGCATAAGATTATAATAATATATTTCTCATTATGTCCTTGCTTAAGATTAGAAAACATATGCATTTGATATTTGTTTATTGCATTCAAAAAATATGTTTCAAAAGACTCTCGAAAAATGGCGCGTAAGTTAAGAGCTTAAATGAATGACACTTGCTGAGCACTTGAGCGACATCAAAGGTAACCAATCATAATACCTGTTCAACTATATGCCTACCACTCGCTCTCCCCCCTTGCAGAGAGCAAAAAGTCAGTGGAATCAAACGTAAACATTTGCTAGTGCGCAGGATCTGCATTGAAAGAACTCTCGCCAAAAGCTTTCGCATTTGCTGTTCCCAATTGTTGGCCCAAAAGGAAAAGCTTTAAACGAATACTCAGTCAATTGCGGGTAATTTGAGTGAACGCTCGTCGAGTCGATACCTTAACTGAAGCTAGTTGGCAACATACACTAGTTTGTTGGCCCATTGTGCGAGCTGTTACGCGTCAAGGCGTCAAGACACAGATGCCACGTCGACGTGGCTAATTAACTGGCAATGCCAAGCCACAAGTGATATAAAACACACCACACTTAACAATAAAAGTGATACGAATGAGACAAAAAACCAAATGCAATTAGCTTTAAATGCCAAAAGCAAATAAAATTCAAAACATTCAACTGCTGTCTGGCAGGAAGCCAGCAAAAAACATAGCCAAAAGCTAAACAAAAAGACAGCCAAAACAATGTCGAGCGCCAGGTAGGCACAAGCACAACCCACATCTGTGATAAACCACCCATAGCAACCACCCAACCCACCCGAACCCGAACCCGAACCACAACAGATTGCTCATGTCATGTGCATATTGCATTCATGGTCAAGCCGATTTTGGCCAACATGCATGGAGAACGTTTGATATTATGCCAGTTAGATAGATATTCATATATATGTACTGCGATTTCTCGTCTAATCAATAAATTGATTTTTGATTGCTTTCGGCGGGTTTTCCCCCCATCCACTTCCCCCCACACTCACACACACTTAAACGTTGTCTGTTTTCATCTATTTTATTTATTCCATTTCTATTATTTTTTCATTCCATTTTTGTTTTTGCTACTTTCCATGTGTGTGTGTTGGCGTCGCTTTGACTGGCGCTGTTTTTGTCTAGTTATGCTATTCTATGTTGTTGTTGTTCTTGTTGTTGTTGTTCCTGTTTTTATTTTGTTTTCCATCGTTGCTTAAACTTTTTGTGTGCGCTACACATTTAACTGATGACAGCTGTGCGGCAAAAACTTTTCGAAATGCATTAAATAATTAATTTTTATGTTATACTCAAACTAAAAAGTATTTAATTGCGGGTCTGAACTTTGTTTTTTCTGTGTTTTGTGAATTTAATAATAATTAAATTGATTTATTAAGTTTATAAATATTATTTTCATATTCAAAAATGTTTGTTTAACTTTCTTACTAGATTTTTATGATATACTTAAACTAAAAATATTTATTTGCGGGTCCTAACATTTCTTTTCCGTGTTCTGTGAACTCAATAATAATTTAATTGATTTATTTAGTTTTTTAATATTATTTTCATATTCAAAAATGTTTGCTTAACTTTTTTACTAGATTTTTATGATATACTCAAACTAAAAAGTATTTAATTGCGGATCTTAACTTTGTTTTTTTCTGTGTTCTGTGAACTTAATAATAATTTAATTGATTTATTAAGTTTATAAATATTATTTTCGTGTTCCAACATTTTTGCTTAAGTTTTTTACTAGATTTTTAAGATTTACTTAAACTAAAAAGTATTTATTTGCGGATTCTAACATTTTTTAGTCTGTGTTCTGTGAACTTAATAATAATTTAATTGATTTATTTAGTTTTTTAATATTATTTTTATGTTCAAAAAAGTTTGCTTAACTTTTTTACTAGATTTTTATAAAATACTTAAACTAAAAAGTATTTAATTGCGGGTCTTAACTTTGTTTTTTTCCGTGTTCTGTTAACTTAATAATAATTTAATTGATTTATTTAGTTTTTTAATATTATTTTCGTGTTCCAACATTTTTGCTAAAGTTTTTTACTAGATTTTTATGATATACTTAAACTAAAAAGTATTTAATTGCGGTTCATAGTATATTTTTTCCGTGTTCTGTGAACTTAATAATAATTTAATTGATTTATTTAGTTTTTTAATATTATTTTCGTATTCCAACATTTTTGCTTAACTTTTTACTAGATTTTTTCCTCTAAATACATTGGAAACTTTATAGAATTTTTTTTTTTATAATTTTTTTTTTTGCCACAAGAAGATTATTTTCAACGATTTTCAGATTTTTTGTATATTTTCTATCAGGCAATAATATTTAATCATATATCAACATATATTAACGTCTCTATAAATAGTTCGAAATTGTAGCTAACCAAAAGATTCGTTGAGTGCGAACCGCTTATTATTTTGTCAACTTGTTTATATCGTTTTGGGCTAGTCACGCACTTTACCCACTCAGAGGGGACACTTATTAAAGCCGACAGACACGACCATGTCAAAACTGATGTGTTCTATATGCATACTATTACTATTTACTAGATTATCTGCGGTTGAAAATAGAACATAAGCAGATAACTTTCGTAAAAGTAAGTAAGCATGAAATGTCTAAACTGCGTATTAATTCAATTTGTTAGCCAACTCAATGTGCAATTTGCTCACTTGGCTCTGACGCCATCAGATGGCTAACAAGTAGCCGGCAGCTAGCCAGACAATTGGCATGCAATTAAGGATAATCGAGCGTCTAAAATATGCACGAACTGTGCATACAATAACAATGAGCAGCCAATTGGCCAAAGGGCAAAATGAAAAGCTACTGGGCTGAGTTTTGAATTACGAAATGGGATACAGTTGGGGCAAGGACAGACCGTTGAACGAATGGAAAGTTAAGTGAGTCATGAAGAGTAAACAGAACGAAAACAAAAGTGTCCTCCTTGTGTGTGTGTGTGGGTGTTATAGTTTGCCTCGACGCCTTAATTAATGTGTGCGGATTTTGGTTTTGCAGCTTGCTTGACGCGCTCTGTTGCGGCAGCGGCGCTCGCCTGGCGCTGGGCACCTCAATAATCGCCTACTTGATTGCCTATAATGAGGCTGCCGCGCCGGGTCTAATCTTTGCCACACTGCTTGCCACCATCTATGGCGCCATGGCAGGTGAGTAATGATTGGGAAACTACGTCAAGTGAGATTAAATTGATTCTGCTTGCTTTTATCTTAGATAAATTTGTTTCTGATATATATTTATTTAATATTTTTTTCTTAAGCTCGTTGCAAATCGAGTTTGCGTAGCCTGCAAATGCCTTATGTACGTGCCACAAACAGATTTGACTTTGGCTGCCTGTTCTTGGCCACCTGGATGGATGCACTGGCCGCCATGTGCGCCTGTGCGGCGCTCTCGCGCACCCTGAGCGCCTGTCTGGATGCCATGACGGGCGGACTGGCCCGCATACTAATACTAGGTATGCCTTATATATTTGCCGGCACTGTTTCAACTTTAATAAAATGTGTTGCATACTTTCAGGCCGCAATTCAACAGCAAATGAACCCTGGCCGGATGTGCTTGGCGTGGCCGTTGTCTTTTTGGTAACGGGCATGTTTATGCTGGGCCTAGAGGTTTGTACTCTTGTGCCGATTTAAAACAGTTCAAAGGCTTGCGCAACACTACAATTCAAAAAGTTGTTCACATTAGCATGCATGCATACAATTAAATACTTTACTCGTTGCAGCACTCAAAGGCCTTCAGTTTCATAATGACACTCGGCATGTTCGGGCTGAATGCGATACTCAGTGCTGTGGGCTGGTGGCGCGGCGATTTTGTGGCCTGGTCGGAGGACTACTTTCAGCCAACTGGCATAAGCACCGTAAGTAGATCAACCCCCCCTTTGGATAGTCTGCCAATGGACGTGTTTATAGGTCAATGCACCATGTGCCTTCTGAGTATGTGTGTGTGTGTGTGTTGTTTGTTTTTTTTATTGATTTTTTGGCGCATTGCTGGCAACGGCTGGCTTTCGTGACCGACGACAATTGAAGGCACAGGATGTAAGCTTTTGATTATGACACGCCAAGCTAACTTTTTTGTTTGCGGATCCTCATTTACCAAGTGGGCTGTTTTGTTGCCACTGCAACGGATAGCTTCGAAAGCGATAACACTTTGACTTTGCTTAACTTCTAACTCTTCTAACTGTTTGTTGCCACTGCAACGGATAGCTTCGATAGCGATAACACTTTGACTTTGATTAACTTCTAACTATCCTAACTATCCTTGCTAACTTTTTTGTTTGCGGATCCTCATTTACCATGTGGGTTTGTGGGATAGCTTCGATAGCGATAACACTTTGACTTTGATTAACTTCTAACTCTTCTAACTGTTCCTATCCTTGCAGTTGATATCCTTGATTAACTTCTAACTCTTCTAACTGTTTGTTGCCACTGCAACGGATAGCTTCGATAGCGATAACACTTTGACTTTGCTCAACTTCTAACTCTTCTAACTGTTCCTATCCTTGCAGTTCCTGCTGACGACCGCCCTCTTGACGTATGCATTTCCCAGTGTCTGGTCTCCCCAGCATCGCACGGGTCAATTCACAACTGTGCTGATTATCACACTGGTCAGCATCTCGCTGCTACTCACCGCCCTCTGTCTGTCCACGGTGGTGCACTTCAAGTAAGTAGTCCTGCCAATCGAACAGTAAAGGAACTAATAGAATGCTTGGGTAGAGCGCGAGAAGATTATGTGGCGGTGCCGCTGTTCAATATACTGGATGACAGTGGCTTTCATAAGTTGGTGCCCGCGTCGGCTTGCATGCTGCTGTTGACCAGCTCGGCCGCGTTTCTGGAAATCTTTCCGGAGCTGTATGGCATTGTGGTGCGGCTGGCGAGCGCCGAGTGGCGCATACTGAGCAAACAGATCAGCTACGAGAGCTCCGACAGCGGCAATCCCGTTCTGGCCGTCTTCATAGCCGGCAGCCTGTGCGCCATGCTGGCCTTTGCCTGCCCCCTGCAGCATCTGACCTATTGTCTGGCCGCCAGCCACATCACAGCCGTCTCGCTGCGTGCCTTCTACTTGCTGTATGTGCCCTATCGACCCAAGTTCATGCAGCCCAGCTGCAGTGAATCCTCGCTCTCGTACAGTCGTCTGTCCACGGCACCGCTGCCCAAGAGCAGCAGCAGCTGCAGCGCGTCCAGTCGTGTGAAACGCACGCTGTGGAGCATTGGCAAGCCGAGCGGCAACAAGAAGAAGCCGAAGAGCAAGCAGCGAAACAAACCGGAAGTGGAGAAGGAGTGGTTGTTGCTGGGTGAACCCACATCGCCGCTGCCGCAGCGCGAGGGCCGAGATGTTGAGTCCACCATTTTGTCGGACAGCGAGCCAGCGGTAAGTGTTGAGTAACGCCAAAAAACGTGGTTGATTCGAGGCTTGAACGAAACCTTTTCAATACTTTGCTGTAGCCATCCGATTTTGAGTTCCCGGACAAGTTTGACAAGAGTGACTCGGACAGCTCGACGGACATCGATGCCATAGTCGATGAATATCGCCAGAAGGTTAAGGTAAGTGTTCAGTAAGTTCAGTTACTCCTAACACACTTCCTAACCCCTCGTGTTCAGGTCACCACAGCTGGACCTCTGGAGCGCAGTGTGCGCGTCCCAACGCTCAGCTCCTGGCGCGTAACCATATTCTCGATTGTCGTCATCGGATTGGGCATTGCGCTGTGCTTGGCGGGTCTCTGGCTGCATTGGGCGCCCGCTGCCTTCACGGGCGCCATCGGAGTCTTCATTGTGGCCCTGATGATGGGCGTCATACCGCAGTATACGGGCAGCGTCATCAATGTGAGTCCCGTGCTGTGTGGCATGTGCCTGCTGCTCGGCATGGGACTCTTCTCCGCCTGTGCAGCCTACTCCTGGCCGGGCGTGCTCGTCTGGCTGCTGAGCGGGCTCGTGCTACTGATGCGCTGTGATAGATATTGTTGCAACTGTTTCGATCAGACGAGCATATTGAATGCCCAGCTGATACCCAGTGTCTCGGGCAAGGCGTCCGGCTCAACGACAAGCATTCGCATGCCACGGGTGCCCAAGGCAGTGATTAGCCTGCCACAACGTGTCAGCGGGCTTAGATGACAGTCGGAGTCCTCCATTGAGGAGGGCGAGGATCTGTTCCATGAGGACTTCAATGTGCACGACTTCGATGATGATGATGGCAACGAGGATTGCTGGACGGATTAGAATGTAGCCTTAAACACTTACAACGCGGATACCCAAGGAATCCAGCGAGGATCTGTTCCATGAGGACTTCAATGTGCACGACTTCGATGATGATGATGGCAACGAGGATTGCTGGACGGATTAGAATGTAGCCTTAAACACTTACAACGCGGATACCCAAGGAATCCAGCGAGGATCTGTTCGATGATGATGATGGCAACGAGGATTGCTGGACGGATTAGAATGTAGCCTTAAACACTTACAACGCGGATACCCAAGGAATCCAGCGAGGATCTGTTCCAGGAGGACTTCAATGTGCACGATTTCGATGATGATGATGGCATCGAGGATTGCTGGACGGATTAAAATGTAGCCTTAAACACTTACAACGCGGATACCCAAGGAATCCAGCGAGGATCTGTTCCAGGAGGACTTCAATGTGCACGATTTCGATGATGATGATGGGATCGAGGATTGCTGGACGGATTAAAATGTAGCCTTAAACACTTACAACGCGGATACCCAAGGAATCCAGCTTGAAGCTAGTATTATACAAACAATATATATATATATATATATTTATATGGCTACTATATATGTATGCGCCGTCAAATCTAGTTAGTTTCTATCTATAACGAAATGTATTTGTTGTTAGCTACAACTCTTAGGTAATTAAATAAATATATACTGCATGTAAAGGATAACGACTTTATTGGAACTCCAATTTTACAGTTTAACCACTTAGGCATATAGATTCTCGTGCTCCATGAGGTAATCCACGAGTTCCTCAATGGGTGCCATTATCGTCTCTTCGTAGCCCGGCTGCATTTCGATTACTCTCAGAAACATTTCACTTCGATCAACGTTTAGATAATAATCGAACTTCTCTTGTTCCTCGGCACGCAACTTATTCGAAATGCTTGCGAGCATCTTGGTTTGCGGTTCGGTTATGGCTTTCATAACCAAACCAGCTAGACGCGTGCGTTGAACCTCCTCCATGAAGTTCTGCCTGGTTACGAGCGTAGTTGGAATCTCCAACCGTATGAATTCGTTGTGGAGACAATCGTAATAGTGTTCCAGGCATTCGTCAAACATCGCAGTTCGTTCGCTGCTTGAAGGCACTATATACAGCAGATAGAGTACATCCAGAGTCGGTGAGCAATACTTGGTCAACTGAAAGTCGACAATGCAACAGGAGCTGGGCACTTTGGCTTCGTCCGCTGGGAAACCAAACAATATGTTGCGATCCCAACTATCCCGATGGCAGATCACGTTCTTGATGGTCCTTGAAGGTTCCGCCAGGCTTTCCGTTTTAGTCAGCAGCTGAAAGAGTTTGTCCCTGATAAATGCTTGGGCCGATTCCGTTTGGTACTTCGTATGTCGTGCAGCCAAGAAGACAATGCCCTTCAAGCACATAAGATGTTAGTTTTATAGGGTATAGGTTAAAGGGTATACGCACCTTTAACCCAACTGTAAACCATTCGTTTTTGAGGCTCATCAGCAGCTCGATGAGCACATCCCTATAACGATCTCCAATGTTAAACTGTTCCGCCTGCTCCCATGCAATACTGGCCGCATGCAGAGCCGCCAAATGCTCCAACACCGTCTTGTAGTGCTCTAGGGTATAACACTCGGTCGGCTTGAGATGCCTATAGTTGAAAGTAAGATCCTCCAGTACCATAACATCATTGCGGCTGTAGAAACATTGCGGAAACAGCTTGCGACTGCCTAAGGAAGTAGAAGAAAAGACAAAGCTCCTTAATGTCTTCAATACTTCTCTTCTTCTTTCCTTGCTAGACCTACCATATTTCTGCACACTGGGCCATATCTTCGTATATATTGTGGATTCCTTATGGAAAACACCTTTGCGTTCGCATTCAGCGCGCTGTGGAGCATTTTTGTAGGGCAAACTTTTGACAAAGTATTGCAAATGATGTTTCGTTTGAGTCTCTTTGTGTTCAACCTCCAAATACAGTTTGTAGTATTCGCCCATGTAGCCCAACAGCTCGTTGGAGCCCGCATCCAGTTGCTGATTTATTATCAACAAACTAGCATCTTCTTTTTGGAGTTGAAGCGTGCGTAACGCTATCAGAAGACATTCCTCAGAGCTAAACAGTTCCATTGATGCTGGCAGTTGGACAGATACTGGAGACAACTGAGATCATGTAGCTGGTTTTGTTTACTTATCTATGTTTTCATAAACTACAACGCTGACAATCTCAGCTCATTTTAGCGATAAGATAATCTTTGAGTTGAAACTACTCGAGCTGATATAAACAGGTTTTGTTACCAGGTAAGCACAAGAATAACAAGTAAGAAGGCTCTAGTCGAGAAATCCCGACTACACTATACCCTGAACCCTATACTTTACGCTTGAGTCAACTTCAATGTTCCATATCTCCAGTGTTTCTCAACCGATTTCAATAAATTTTCACAGATTGTCATTATTTAGTCTAATCTTTCAAACTGCATTAAAAAGTTTTCCAAAATCAATATTTTGTTGTTATCGATCACATGTGTATATCGGAAACGGGAAGAGTTATCGAAAATTTGAAATAAACTTGTACTGCCTAGGGATTAGGCGAGCTTGTGTGCCAAATCTGGAGTCTCTAGCTCTTATAGTCTCTCAGATCGTTCATGCATACAAGCAGATATGGCTATATCGACTCGGCTGTTGATGCTTATCAAGAATATATATAGTTTATGGGGTCGGAGATGCTTCCTTCTGCCTGTTACATACTTTTGCACAAAACCATTATACCCTTTTTACCCATTTTCAATGGGTTCAGGGTATAATAAAAACAATGCTTTGTAGAATGTTGTTAAGTTCGTTATATATGTTCGTTTCATTTGTCTGATTTATAGTACGTCAGCTCCAACAAATCCTCCACACAAGCATGCATATAACTTTCGAAATCCTCATGCTCTTTCATCAGGTTCAAAACACTTTCAGTGCGATCCACATTGCAGAAGCGATGAAACTCTCCCTGCTGTTCGTCCTTGAGCTGCTTTAGATAGTTCTTGGGCAGGCGGAGTATAGTGGCTGCTATGCAATTGTAGGTGGCGCCAAACAGCGCAAAGTCCTTCAAGGACTGCTCGAAGTCGTCGCGACTTAGTTGCTCTCGCTGTGCATCGATGCCCATGGCTGTCAACTCGGCCACCAGCTGATCATAGTAGTCAACTATAAGCCTCGGCATCATCTCCTGGCGCCGCGCTGGCTCCACATTCAGGTAGCTGGCCATCAGGAAGTCCACAGCTGGTGGCGCATAGCGGCACAGTTGAAAGTCCACCAGGACACAGCCCACAGCCTCCGGCTGCTCCTTGTGATAGAATACATTGCCGCCCCAGGCATCGCGATGCAGAAACACATTGCGATGAACTGGCGATGGATTCGCCATATAGAAGACACGATCCAGGCAACGTGGCAGCTCCTTTGCCACATACTCCTGAGCAGCTGCATCACTGCGGACACGCGGATGTGCCGCAGTAGCAGCCAGCACAGCCTGTCAACCAACAAGATACTCAGATCAATCGAATGAAAATCAATTTAATCAAACTCCAAACCCACATTAATGCCCGTTGTCCACCAGGGCACATCCGGATCAATGGACTTCTCGAGCAACCAGTGCCTGAACTCGACTCCAATTGTCACGCGATGTCTCTGCTCATAGGCCACACTGCTGGCATGAAGCGTGGCCAACGCCTTTAGCATCGGTCTCAGCTGCTGCTCGCTGAGAAACGTTGTCTCCGAAGGCAGCGACTTGTAGCCCAGATCCTCAATATTCTGCATGACAAAGAGATCATCGCGGGTGAAGTAGCATTTGGCACACCACACATGAGCAGCTGCAGACAAAACCGATAAGAAACGTTATATAATTGAGATTTCACTCACAGAACTTCTTGAGCTCGTTGAGCAGCAATCCATATAGCTTGGCTTCCTTCTTGATAATGCCCGATTTCTCCTCATAGTAGGCCATATCAGCACTCTCGTAGACCATGGACTTGACAAAGAGACGCACTGAGCGTTCATCTGGCTCATTATCCAGCTGATAGATCAGCTCCAGATGATAGTATTCGCCCAGGAAACCAACGTTTTCGATTGCTGGCACAATTTTATATTCCCTTAGATCGCCCTTTTGATCCAGATCGTCGAGCACTGCCTTCAGGATCTCGTCACACTCATCCAGTGTGAACAGTTCCAGGCGATTTTGTCGCGTCAGCACAGGCTTATAAGTATCTTTACTCATGTCTATATAGCTTCAATACTTAATTGTATTAAATGATCAAAGTTGAGAAAATATCGAGCGTTCTGTACGAAAGTCAGTTTTAAACTAATATTTACAATTTGGTGACATTTACCCTGAACAAATAGGCATTTGTTTTACACTAACATACATGGGTTATATGGCACTCGATGATCAGTTTGGCTCTAGGGAAAATACAAATGATATCGATATGAAATCGTAGCAGTACTTTGGTACTTTTCCTTAAACTCTTTAGTCAGTTCTGTATTTCATTCAGTTATTAACAGGTTATTAAAAATCATTTTATTACAGTTTGGCTCTATGGAAGATACATCCAATGATATGGATATGAAATCGTAGCAGTACTTTGGTACTTTTCCTTATGGCGTTAACCTCTTTAGTCAGTTCTGTATTTCATTAACAGGTTATTAAAAATCATTTTATTATTCATGCTCATTAATTCTCCTTGGGTTTCTTTAAAGAATGAATATTAGTTAACAACTTAACTCGATGATCAGTTTGGCTCTATGGAAGATACATCAAATGGTATCACTATGAAATCGTATCAGTACTTTGGTACTTTTCCTCATAGCGTTAAACTCTTTAGTCAGTTCTGTATTTCATTCAGTTATTAACAGGTTATTAAACATCATTTTATTACTATTAAAAGGTTAGTAAAAATCATTTTATTATTCATGTGCATTAATTCTCTTTAGTTTCTTTAAAGAATGAATATTAGTTAACAACTTAACTCGATGATCAGTTTAATCCTATGGAAGATACATCAAATGGTATCAATATGAAATCGTAGCAGTACTTTGGTACTTTTCCTTATAGCGTTAACCTCTTTAGTCAGTTCTGTATTTCATTAACAGGTTATTAAAAATCATTTTATTACTCATGCTCATTAATTCTCTTTGGGTTTCTTTAAAAAATGAATATTAGTTAACAACTTAACTCGATGATCAGTTTGGCTCTAGGGAAAATACAAATGATATCGATATGAAATCGTAGCAGTACTTTGATAATTTTCCTGCTAGCGTTATCCTCTTTAGTCAGTTCTGTATTTCATTCAGGTTATTAAAAATCATTTTATTACTCATGCTCATTAATGCTCTTTGGTTTTATTTAAAGAATGAATAGAAATTAGTTAACAACTTAATTTTAAAAAACAATTCAAGCGAAATAAAGAAATTTGTATGTTAATAATAAAGTTCAGACATACATATTATTAGTGTTAGGGTATTAAAACTAAGGCGTGCAGTTTGTTATGATTTATTTGTAGAGCTTATCGCTCTCAGAGCTCAATTGACAAGTTAATTCTATCTTATCAACGTCTGAGAGAGAGAGGGAGAGTGTGCTATCAATTGACTTAAACGAGTTGCTGCATGACTTCCAAGCAACACTTTTCCATGATATCCCTGAACTCTTGATTCTCCTGCATATAGCTGAGTAGAACAGCTCTACGATCCACATATTTGTAATCGTTGGTAACGAATGCACGCGGAACTTTGACAACAGTGGCCACAACTGCCATGTAGAGAGCAGCAACCAGACGAGACTCCTCGTAGGATTGCAGCAGTTCCGATTTGGGTAACACTTGCTCCGACTGCAAGCCAAAGTCCTGCAGGCACTGCTGGAGGCATTCATAATAGAAAGCAATGCAGTTGGCTTCGAGACGTTTTCGGTCTTCGATGGTCAGATTCAAATAGAGAGCAAAACACAAATCGATGGCAGGCGGCGTATAGCGACAGGTCTGGTAGTCTATGAGCAGTGCTCCAGCCTGAGGCTCGGCGGGAAAGAGCACATTGCCCGCCCAAAGATCACGATGGCAGACAACATTTCGATATTTGCTGGAGGGTGAGACCTGCTCATAAGCTCGCTGCATTCCATTAGCTAGCTGGGCATCCATTTTGGCCTGATATTGTGGCAGTGTTTTCATGACGGCCTCAACAGCTATGACGCCAGTGGTGAACCAGACTATTTTTGGATCTATTGTTATCTCCTGTAATCGATCAGCAAATTGTTGTCCAATGTTTATGCCCTCTCGCTGTTCGTAGATCAAACTGGATGCATGGAAAGCCGCCAGGCTGCGTAACAATTGATAAAGCTGCTTCTCGGTCAGATGTGTAGCTCCAGCCCCACGATAGCCAATCAATTTCACATCCTCGAGGACTACAAGATCGGATCGCGTAAAGAAACAGTTGGGACTCCATTTTAACTTGGCTGTGACAGGACATTACAACATTATTATTAGAGGACATTAATATTTTGAGTTTTACATACAATATTTTTGCATCTCAGGCAGCAATGAATCGTAGAGTAACGCCTCCTTTCGAAAGATTTCTATCTTTTCTTCCTCCTCGCTTTGTTGCGGCAGCCCTTTTGCAAAAAGTTTTATAACTTGAGGAGTTTTTGCAGCAGCCTGAAAGTACTCAACATGTTATTGGTTTTGAAACAAGCAGATTAAACAAGTATGATACGATAATAAAGTGTTGCATACGTTTAGGCGGTATATTAAAGGCAAAATTTAGTTTAAATTGGGAATTGATTGGAATAAGCTGTATGCGGGCAAATCGAATTGAATAAGAAATCTAAAAAGCTGACAAAGCGAAACTCTATTATTCAATATTACTAAAGGAAATCAAATTATTCCTAACAAAGTATATGCCTATATAGACTTTTAACAAACGCTGATCTTTGCCAAAAGTTTAATCAGATTAATCAGTTGTCGCTGCGACAATTTATAATCTAAACAATCATATCGGTTATTCAACTCACAGTACTATAACTTAACACCAGCGAATAATAATCGCCCAGGTAACCAACGGCACTTTTATCACTCTCCAGTTCATAATCCTCAAGTTGCACTTGTTCGCTTTGTGCAACATCTAAATGTTTATTCAAGATTTCCACACATTCCTCACGCGTTAAGAGCGTATTGCGTATACTCAGACTCATGACGTATACGCACTGTGAACGATCTCTTTTTTGATTTTTGGTCTCTTTCGCTTATTTTAGAACTTTTCCACACGACAGCTTTTCCCCGTGCTACTGCGCTGCGCAACGCGATTCAACTGAGCGAATATACAAATTTGTTTTCACTTTTTACCAAGTTTCCGAGACACTTGACAAGTGTTCGGGTTTTTTTTATTTGTGTTTGATTAGATTTCGAGTGTGACAACAATATAGTGAATAGGATAAGGGCCCTACTTAAGCCAACAACTCTTTATAGCATTTCTTATCTCTCAAGTTCAACTTGATAACAACTAAGTTACCATGTGCTTTTGAGATACACAGTGCGAATAAATACGAGATACATTTTAATATTCATTTTTGAGCTGATTTTGTCGCTTTTGGCGTCGTTTCTCATGCATGTAGCTGGTATAGGGTCTGATGGTGATATAGTAAACAATCTCCACAAAACTCAACAGACTGGCGCCCACAAACAGACCCGTTGTGCCGCCAATGGACACTGCAAAGGAAACGTATAGTTAGAGAGTTCCTTTTCTATATGTTCATAGTGAATACTCACCGACCAAATCCAACTTGCCTCGCACCAGATTACGCTTGTAGCGCTCCGTTGGCAGATCAATGAGTGCCACTTCAATCTTGGACAAAGGACTCTGATGTCCGTCGATGTTGTCCTTGCTGTCGTAGACGGTTGTGAGGTCCACCTCCGTGCAGGATGGCAAACAATCGCAGACGAGTCCTTTGCGGCCACGACGACGCGACCACTTAGCAATAATCACCGACAGATCCTCATAGTTGCGATTCAAACACTCCAGACCATTCATATTGCAGAGTTCCCAATCGGGCGCGTTGGGCGTCAGGTGGCTGGAGCAATTGCACAACTCCATTTGTCGATCCTTGCGGCATTGCACGGTGCACGCACTGTAACTGTAATAACGATGCACATCCAAGAAATTCTCATCCGGAAAGCGACAATTGCGCTGGTGGACGCTCGTCTGCCGAATGGCTTCATCGTTCTCAATGTCGCGCTTGGACACATAGCGACTGAAAGCGAGAGATGGAGTTGGAAGGAACCTAATAACTGGAAGGAACTGCTACTTACACGAAGGATATGTAGGGACCAACAACGAAAAAGTCGGTTTTTGGTGTTACCAAAGTGGGAACTTCTTCGGTACCCAGAATAAAGACCTGTCAAGTTTGAAGAGAAGAAGCAAAAAGTTCCCAGACATCCCTTGAGTCATCCTTGTCAGACTTACCGTTGCCTCTGTGTGTAGTTCCATTTTCAGAGATCCCGAGCCCGTATAGCGATTTGAATACATATTAAGCTTAGGTCCCTTATTCTTGCTACCAAAAAGGTTAAGAATCAATTACAATGTAAGCTATCTGGTATTTTGATTACCCCGCCTGAATCGAGTTGATGGCATAACAAATGCCCAACTCCGTTTCCATGCGCTGAAAGTATTTGCAACACTCGAAAGGCGTATCATTCCATTCGCAGCTCCGTATCGAATCCACACAACTGCTCCGCACCAGCTGCGCATAGTACGAGAAGTTGGAATAGAAGCAGGCAGCTGTCGAAGCCTCGCCGCTGCACTCGTGCACCGTGTGGTAAGACTCGCCGCGAAAGAAGGCAATCTCGCTGAGAACTTCCTCCAAGGTGAAGTCATGATCGGCACCCCAGAGTCTGGAAAAGAATCAGCAGCAGATTGAGATCGTTTAGAATGTTCGACTTCACTTACTGTTCGGCGACTTCCTGTATGCGATCCATGTTCTTCGACTCACAAACTATAATAGCCGGGAAATTGGTATCCCAATCGCGATAGGAACTCTCAACCACAAAGCTAATCGCATTGTTCTCAAAGGCAGCTAAGAAATGGAATGGCATGTGAAGAGAAGTCCTAGAACTAACTATTCCTGAACTCACCCAACGATGCGTTGATTAGCAACCAGGAGGCATACCATGAGGCCGTCAAGCAGACAATCCAAAAGATGCGCTCCAACAAGCTGGCATCTTTATCGACTATAAACCGAGCTCCATGCAATGTTGAGTTCTTCAAATATTCCTCCACACTTCGTGGCAAGCGCATTCTGTAACTCTCGCTGTTCTCGCTTCCGTGCTATCCGGCAACTGAAAACCCAATCAATTCCTCGTTATTGAACCTAAGGCATTTCGACAACATTTGTTCTTTTTCCCAGCAATTTTGGACACGCAGATACTGTGGGCCAACATTTATCTGTAGATCAGCTAAACAAGTAAGAAGGCTCTGGTCGAGAAGTCCCGACTAGACGATGCCCTGAACCCTATACAGTCACTGCTTGCAAGTATGTGTGAGTGTACGCGTATAGTGCATACTTTCTTAGCTGCAATGTTCCATATCTCCGGTGTTTCTCAACCGATTTCAATGAATTTTCACATATTGTCATTATTTAGTCTTATCTTTCAAACTGCTTCAACAAGTTTTCCAAATTCAAGCTGCAATGCTCCATATCTCCGGTGTTTCTCAACCGATTTCGATAAAAATTTCACAGATTGTCATTATTTAGTCTTATCTTTCAAACTGCATCATAAAGATGTCTGAATTCAATATTTTGTTGTTATCGATCACATGTGTATATCGGAAACGGGAAGAGTTATCGAAATTTTGAAACAAACTTGTACTGCCTAGGGATTAGGCGAGCTTATGTTCCAAATCTGGAGTCTCTAGCTCTTATAGTCTCTGAGATCGTTCATACATACAAGCTATATCGGCTCGGCTGTTGATGCTGATCCAGAATATATATACTTTATGGGGTCGCAGATGCTTCCTTCTGCCTTTTACACAGAACCATTATACCCTTTTTATCCATTTTCAATGGTTTCAGGGTATAATTACGCAGCGTACAGGTCTTTAACTTCAATATCTGATTATGTGATTATCGTGTGTGTCAACAATGGACCTAGTTCAAGTTTACAGTTACTACTAAAGTATAACACCATTCACTGGTTTTCTTTCTCTAATGCGATAAGCACGCGTCTCAGGCGCGCCACTTTAATCCCTTTGACAATGTTTAACTAGACGTCAAAGGTTTAACTATGTGTGGGATTAGAAAGTTATAAAAGCTTATCATGCTTAGGAATAAAGTTACAAATTAAACCACAATATATGTTTTAGATTTTGAAAACTGTTATACTTTAATGTATAATTTTGTTCAGCATTTTTTTGAACACAACTACATTATAACCGTTAAGATATAGTGAGCTGATTTGAGTTCTGAAAATGCGAAAAGTATTTAAAACTTATCATGCTTAGGAATAAAGTTATAAGTTACACAACAATATATGTTTTAGATTTTGAAAACTGTTATACTTTTGTTCAGCATTTTTTTGAACACAACTACATTATGAACTTTAAGATATAGTGAACTGATTTGAGTTCTGAAAATTCAAATTTTTATATATATTTTTAAGCAAGTTTACATATCCGGCTACTGATTTTAGGAAATTTTGAATTAAAAACGTTTTGCGTCTGTGCATTGAAATATTTTATTATATTTTATTAGCTTTCCGAGTTGTACGCCTGAATGGATTAAAAAATAAGTCTATTATGCCATGCAGGAAGCAGCGGTCACTGCCTGATTATACCCTTTCCTCAGGTCTACTATACTTTTGCTAGCTTGGAAACGAGCAAAGTGAAGATAAACTTTATTTTTGAACACAACTTTCTTAGGAATATTATAAAAGGAAGATAAACTTTATTTTTGAACACAACTTAATTGGGAATATTATAAAATAAAGGTATATTCTCAGGAGCAAGAAGTATACATGATGCAAAAATGCAATTTTTTAACATAAATTTTCAGTGTGACCATATTTTTTTTATCATGAAGATCGGCAACACTGTGTTGATCAACTGTGTTTTGGCATTCGAATAGCAATTTAAATGCATATTTTATTAGGAATTGCTTGGCACTTGACTTGGTTTGTTATCTTTCCAACTTCATATCCATAATGTACTCCATAGTGTATTTAAGTTTTTTTTAGCAGATGGTTACATGAGTTCTGTTATCTTTGCTGTCGCATCAGATTTGTTACTGCAACTCGCTCTATGGCACAGGTATAAAGCTAAAAGCCTACGCGTCTTAGCCAAAACAGTTGGCAACAAGATGGCAACGGCTCTAGAACTAAGCAGCACGGAGATACAAGGCATGTGCCAGAGTTATCTGCATCAGAACGAGCAGAGTGCCAGCTTCGAGATTATCGATTATCAGCTGCAAAGGACATCCGATGCGCCGGCAGGATTCCTGGGCAGCCACTTCTATCTGCAGGTCACCCTGCGACTCCAGGAAACGGAGCAAGTGAAGCAGCTGCGTTTCTTCTGCAAGTCGGCGCCGGTGGGCAATGCATCACGCATGGAGTATTTGGAGGACTTTGGGGTATTCCAGAAGGAGATTGCCGTGTACCAGCATGTGTTGCCCGAGCTGCAGGCAGCCTGCACAGAGATTGCGCCCAAATGCTACTATGCGGACAAGAATCTGTTGGTCTTCGAGAATCTGATCGATCAGGGCTATCGCATGGGCGCCGATCGCGATGGTCTGCTGAACTACGAGCAGCTACACTGTTGCGTCCAGGCCTTGGCCGCCATGCATGCGGGTTCCATAATCAAGGATCAAAGGCACAGCCGGCGACTGCCGCTGCAGGAGAATGCCTATCCGGCGGATGTGTCCGCCAAACATTTGCGTGTGGTGAACTTTACTCAATCCTGCGAGGTGCTCAAGGCGTTCATCCAAACGATGCCCAAGTACGAGAGCCAGTTGGACTTCATATTGGTCAACTTTACACGCCGCATGTCACGCATCTTTGAGCTGGCCAAGAGCTCCAAGACGCGACTGAATACGCTGCTGCACGGCGATCTCTGGGCCAACAATATACTCTTCCAGTATGGCAAAAACACTGAGATTCCCTTGCAGTGCCGCTTCGTTGACTTCCAGCTGGCCCGCTATGCGCCACCAGCCATGGATCTGCTCACAGTGCTCACCATACCCACCACGAGCAAGTTCCGTGAAGCTCATCTGGACACGTTGCTGGCGGAATACTATCGTTTTCTGAGCGAGTTGCTGCAGCGAGCCGGCTTGAATGTGGCTGAGTTCATGAGTGAGGCTGAGTTCTATGATGCTGTGGCAGAGTATCGCATAGTCGGTCTGATCGAGAGCTGCCTGTTCTGTCATCTGGTGATCTTGCCACAAGCCTGCACCCAGGAGCTAACTGGCAGCGCCGCTGGCTTCACTGACTTCTTCAGTCGCAAACGCATCGAAATCTGCATGAAGGCTTTCGAAAGCGATCAAGTGTACAGGACACGCTTGCAGGACATGCTCGAGGACTTTATCGATCGTTTTGTATTGCAAACTTAGCTAATAAATGTTAGTAAATTACTTCAAGTCTCTCTGGCTTACGCTCTGGCTTAGCTTGCGAGTCTTCGTTGAAGTTTCGTCAAGTTATTTGAAAACTTTGAAGCTGTCTTCAAGCTGACTCTTGCTGTTGGCTAAATTCAGTTGCCAACTGGCCGCGTTCATTCCAACAACTTGTTGCGGTTAACTTAAAAGCCAAACAAACTGTTCCAACAGGATTAAGTAGTAATAATCATAAAGTAGCAGAAATGTGAGTTTTAAAGCAGTGAAATTGCACATATTTTATATATATTATATATATATAAATATATAAGTATTCAAACTTGCTTCTGAGTTGAGTTTGTCATCATCCAAAAACCTTGCGAAATTCACTTTGTGCCCAAAAACTTAGCTAAACACTTAAAATTCAAAATATATATTTGCGCTTGTCCGCCAAAGCAAAGGCAAAAACAATTGCAAGCAACAACAAATACAACAACAACAATGACAGACTGAGCAACTGAAGGCGCAATGCAAATAACCATAAACAATTTGACCTATCACAACAATAGCAACAACAACAACAACAGTAACATGGGCTTCACTAAAAAAAAATTCAGTTTTTTGCTCGTAATTCAATTTAACGGTTCACGTTTCGTTTTTATGACAAAAAAAAACGTTGAAAAATCATTTAAAGGGAACCAAAATATATTGTACTATATTATTTGTGAATATTTTAACTATTATTTATGACTTAAATAGTCATACATTGTTAATAGAGTGGAAAATAAAGAAACTTAAAATATTGACAAGAAAAATAAACGATAAAAGTTAAACAATAAATAAAAAAAATCTAAAAAAATCATTAACAAGAAAAAAATCAATACAAAAACATTTTCTTATGTAAAAACTACTTTTGCAGCAGCTAATTAATTTGTTTTCATTTATTTATATTTATTTATATATATTGTACTATTTTATTTGTGGATATTTGAACTATTATTTATGACTTTAATAGTCACACATTGTTAATCGAGTGGAAAAGAAAGAAACTTAAAATATTGACAAGAAAAATAAACGATAAATGTTAAACAATGAATAAAAAAAATTAAAAAAACAATCATTAACAAGCAAAAATCAACTCAAAAACATTTTCTTATGTAAAAGCTACTTTTGCAGCAGCTATTTTATTTGTGAATATTTAAACTATTATTTATGACTTTAAAGAACTTTATAAAAAATGAAAGAAACCTAAAATATTGACAAGAAAAATAAACGAAAAATAATATAAATAAAAGTTAAACAATTAAAAAAAATTTAAAAAAATCATTAACAAGAAAAAAATCAATACAAAAACATTTTATTCCTCATAAAAAGCCTGCAATTTATTTAAAAGCTGATTTTGCAACAGCTAATTAATTTGTTTTAGTTTATTTATATTCATTTATATATATTGTACACTATTTTATTTGTGGATATTTTAACTATTATTTATGACTTTAATAGTCATACATTGTTAATAGCGTGGAAAATAAAGAAACTTAAAATATTCACAAGAAAAATAAACGACAAATAAAATAAATAAAAGTTAAACAATGAATAAAAAAAATCTAAAAAAAATCATTAACAAGCAAAAATCAACTCAAAAACATTTTCTTCCTCATAAAAAGCCTGCAAATTATGTAAAAGCTGATTTTGCAAAAGCTAATTAATTTGTTTTAGTTTATTTATATTTATTTAAAGTCACAATTGCACAACTTTGTCAATAAACACTTCAATCGATTTTATGTTTAAAGACTATTAAAAGAAAGAAAACTTTGAAAGCCAAGTTTTTAGTGTCATTACCAGAAGTGAATATTAATATTGACCATAAATTGAGCTCACTTTTGGCCATGAAGTAATCGATGTATTTGGGCAATAATTCGTGAATCTATGGCAATCAAAATTGTGTACATTGAATGGTTTAGTAATGAAAATATGGATGGGCTTATATAGTAAAAAAGTAAACTACTTCAGGGCAATCGAGTTACTTAAAATATTCAAATACTTAGTTTACCTTACGAACTTATTAACTAACAAAGTTTTAAACCAGAATCTATATTCTTGTAATTTTTGAGTATTATTGGATATTAGTAAAATATTCGAATACTTATTTTTCAAACCTTAAAAACTTATTAACTAACAAATATTTAAGACAGAATCTATATTCTTGTAATTTTTGAGTATTTTTGGATATTAGTAACAAAGACTTATTTTTCAAACCTTTAAAACTTATTAACTAACAAATATTTAAGACAGAATCTATATTCTTGTAATTTTTTAGTATTATTGGATATTAAACTGTTCTTCAAAAAATATATTTTGAAACATTTTATAACTCAAATAAGTATTAACTTACAAAAAGTGGTGCAAAAGCGCATTCTGCTCTAAAATCTCATGCATACATATATTTTTACATACACATATACATACATATTTTTATTACTTACTTCTTGTTCTAACTTCATGCTTCTTGTGCCTTTCGTATGTGCTTATTGTACTACTTACGCACACACTATTACCTCATAACTGTGAATATTTGCTCATTCTTAAGTGTTTCATTCACAGTGTTGAGCAGTTAAGCCATTCACAAAAGTATTTGCTGCTACCGTATCCATACATGTTAATGATCATCTTCACTTGGACGTCATGATTGTTGTCACTGGCATTCCTTGTCACTCTCCTCGTTGCATATACAAACATGTTGTTGTTGTTGTTGTTGCTGCATTATGCAACTCAATTTGGCAAAACTCCCAACGTCCCCGAATGTGTTGGCATTTTTTCAGGTTTCTTCTTTTTTTTGTGTGTCATGTGATGTGCCACAGTGACAGTGACTGTGATGGAAACTGTGACTTTTTACTCAGAGTTGACAACGTATTCAGACTTAGACTTAGTCTCAGTCTGCTATTTTGTTCAATGAGAATGTAATGTATTACATTCTCATTGTATTTTGTTATACTATGTTATTCTTTTGGTTGATTCGGTCAATGGAATCCAATTGGCATGGTTTCGTCTGTCTTTACTATGTAAATTCCGAAATATTTGGGTCATATGGTTAAGTGACAAAGATTGACGCATTGTTATTATACGTGCCCACAAGTTTGTTTATACTCATTCAGTATTTTGCATACAACTGGAAAATAACTGAAACTTAACTGCAACTGCAATTTAAGCGAACTACTTACGCATGGGATTAACCGAGGGAGTGAAGGGTTTCAGCAACTGAAAGACCTTGAAAGACTTTTATGGTATGCATATGAAACCAAGGCTCATTACTTTAAATATTTTTGGCAATTAAATTGATCGTAAACATCTTTAAGAGTAGTTTTTGTTTTTGTGTTTTTGCCATTAAAATATAACTGTTGCATTTAATGAGTTGTTAATTAACCATTGTTTAATGTAAGTTGTACATAAAACTTTAAAATGTGATTTAGTAATGACAATTACTAACTTTTCCAAGTATGTCTAGACATTAGAAACAAATTGTGTACAGTTTTGTATACCTTTCAGGTTTTTTAAGTGTTTTATTCTATTAAAAAAATATTCATATTCATATACTATTAAAACATACCATTATATTCGTTCAAGTATTCTTATACATTACCTCAATAAGTATTATGATTAATAGTTGCTAAAAAAACTGTTGACGAAAGCCAGCTAAATATTTATTTTGGTGTTGGCAACTTATTAACATACTTAGCATTGCAACTGCACATTAACATTTTGCTTAACAGAGATTAAACAGAAAAATCTATTGGCACTCATATGTACAGTAATACTTAAATAGGCTTTAAGCAAAGTCAATGAAAAAAAACTTTGAAAAATAAATTTATATTCAAATTCCTACATATTTTCAGACATTGAATTCACAATCTTTCATTAATCTATAGAACAGTTTAAATGTAGAATAGTTATTTACATAAGTGAATAATATGTGGTTGATTTCTAACATTTGTCTTTTTTTGCTGTTAATTAACATTAAAACTCCTTTTAAATCCAACCATGTACAGAGTGCATTGCAAATGCGCCAGCCCTGGTATTGATCACATAATCAACGTAATCATTGCCTTCAGCTTACTGCATGAATTGGCGTATAAAAAGGGCGCAAGAGAAGTAATGTGTAAAATGCGATTTGCAACATGCCGCAAGTGGCAATATCAAGTCCAAAACTTACATCATCATCAGCACATAATCATAATTGTGCACCACAGACAAGACAAGACAAGACAAAACTTTAAAATGCTCCACATTGCACTGCCGGTTATCCAATTAAAACCAAAGATCAGGGATAGTTTGTGTCTGCAACAAAAGTGGGACGTACAAACTGTGATTGTTTCGTTGTGTTTGTTGTACGCACCAAAGCGGCACAGCACGCGACATCTAGGAAATGGGAGCTGTCTGTTAGTCACTTGACGACAACTTTTAACTAGCCTGGCAATGTAGCAAAATACTCGTATTGAGGCGAATAACCAAGTCAGCTGACTTCGCCTTAGTTGTCCAGTGTGTCTTTCGCCCTCTCTCCCTCTCTCTTTTTCTCTTTGCGACTGCAGTGAAAAGCGGTCATTTAGGTTTTTAAGGCGTTTACCAGACGGGTTGGGGCGGGGAGTGGAGTGCGCGGCATATAACACATGCGTGCATATGCGTGACAGGCGGAAACTTGTAATATCATATGCACGCCACAATTATGTAATGATCATAATAATAATGCCATGACAACAAAAAAAGCGAGAGTAACTGTTACTCTCTTTCTCTCTCTCTCTCTCTCTGGTTACGCACCCATCTTTAACTGTTAAGTTTACAGTGTAAACTAGAAGTATTCCAGAATATATTTATGTTAATGTCATTTAAGCATTTTTCTATAGTGTTATGAGTTTAACTAAGATTTCTTTTCATATTCTTTGAAGGAGCCCGCCCTATTGCCATATTATCCTAGCGATTATGTCTGTTGCTTTGGTCCAGGCACGTCCGCAGCGCAGTTTGCAACACATTGCCGTACTGGAGAATGCTGCCTGGGAGCAAACACTGCCACAACAATTACAGAATCCCTTCTATAAGACGCCACGTGTGAGAGATGTACTGGCCAGATCCAGCTGGTTTGGTCCCGGCGAGGAGGTGGTTAGTATGAAGATAATCATAATCACAAAGAATGAAGTTTTACCTGAATATCCTTTTCAGGTCCTTGAGCGTCAGGCGGAGAAAATCCCTCGCATGGAAATCTATAATGTGCTCTCTCATGCAGGTCTCATACCACGTCGCAAATATTTTTAAGTGAAATCTTAATCAATTCATTTGCATTTGTTACATTTTGTATAAAATATCAGAAAAACGAAAGAAAACATAAAAAAAACTACAGTCATTAGTGTAAGTTTACGAAATAAAGTGTTTTTATTTGGAAGGTTACCTATAATCCGAATAAACTTCGTATTGTAAAACACAATTAATTTCAAGTTCCAGTGGAACATTCTTCCTGGCAACTGAGCTTTTCCAGTTCTTTACTTCCCTTTATTTTTTTCTCTTATGTTCCATTCTCTTCTTCCTGCTCGTAATCATCCTCCACTTCCACATCACTGTCTAGATGTGAGAGTGCATTGCCATTTAATTTACAGTTGCTGAGCGTCTCTGCTGTCGCCGCATTGTGTCTTAGCAGCGATTTGATGAATTCGCCGCAGATCAGCCTCATTCCAGGCAGCGTATAAGCGAAAAAATTGACTAACTGTAATTTAAGAACATAGATTGATATTGACCTTGAAAAAGTTCACGAGCGCCAGCGTACTCTCTAGTGAGCCTGACTGGGAGATACCCAGTATAAATAATTTTTAGCTTTTTTACAAATCAACAAAAATGTGGATCAAAAATATAGATTTTCTTTTAAATTTAAGATTTTTTTTATATAATGAAAATATTTTGTTCAATCCATACAATCCCTGTTTAACACTTTCAATGGGTATACAAAAAAACTGTGTTAGTTGTATTACAGATTTGTTATTGTTGTGATGGCTTGTCCGATATTTTTATTGGCGGGGCGCTAATTGAGCTTCTGGTTCAAGTTCACTGTTTCAAATGCATAATCACATTTTTGAGCAGTTGTCATTTTGGGTTGTTGATTTTATGAGCTTGTTATTGTTATTTTGAAGTGTCTGCAAAAACCACGGTTAACCTTCGCGCATGCGCAAAGTTTCAGCTATCATTGTTTTTTAACAAAAATACTTTAAGAGAATTTTCGACATATTCGTCACATATAAGTTTCACTTTGCCGAAGAAATATTAATTAACTTATAATTTAACAGGGTGCAACGGCGCACAGGCTTCAGAATCCAAAGAGAATAACACAGCAAATTCTCGACACCCGTTATTTGCAGCTTGACAAAACTAACTTAAACTAGTTAACAGCAGCTACGCATAAGCAAAACATATTTGAACAACAACAAAATCAAAGAGCAACCATAAAGAGAGAGTAAATTTGAGAGCGCAAGCTTAATTGAAGTGAGCGTGCTTGCAAAAACGACTGCAGTAAATGCAGCGACGCATTTGCAATATATGCGTGGGTGACAGAGAAAGCAGTATGAAGTGAGAGCGCGTACGCGACAATAACAAACCGAACTATACGAGCAAAGGCTTCGTGTTTTAGAATAATGAGAGCGAAGCCCGCACGAAGCTGGTAACAACAACAACAACCGGAGCAGCAGCAGCCAAGCCCGAGAGAGTGTGATTGAGCAAAGAAGGCAAGAAAAGTTTACGGAAATAGTATAATACGTAGAAAGAAAACAGAATAAACGGCACTTGAACTCCACAACGGACAATAAAACGTACAGTTATTTAAAAGAAAAGAAAAGTAAAACGATTAAGTTGTGCACTTCAAAGTGAAAATTCTTTAAAATGTGGCCCAACTTTGTTGCTATATTTTCGCTGATTTGCTTAGCACTGTGTGTGTGAGCGCAAGCTGACCCGTGCCACATTGTAAACGAGGTGAGTTTCTGGGAGTAAGAAGAAGAAAGAGAAGAAGACGTTTCAGGTATCAGATTGTGCGCCTCTCTTTGCGCCTTGCTTTTTGGCGTCCATTGAATTTAAAAATTAATTTGTATATTTTTAAATTACAGTTAACTTAACAACTCACCACTTGGTAGGTATGATTCGAATAAACAACTCACCACTTGGTAGGTATGATTAAAATAAATTCAGTTCCTTGCGGATACTGTATATATACTTGTATACGAACCATTTCCACAAATAAAAAATTTCCCACATAGTATTTGATGTAATTTAATGCCATGTGTAATTTTTTTAAAAAATTCTTTTTCAAAATTTCTGTTAAAAACCTTAAAAAAGAAACAAGTAATAAACTACATCCGATGTTTTGAAATTGTTGCGTACATTAAGTATATTTAACATTAATTTTTCGAATAGTTGTAATAATTATTCACGGCAGTTCTGATATTAAGTATACTGGGAAGAATAACTATATATGCTGAAGTTGGAACCGAATAGCTTTCACTGCGGGATTCGGTTGCGAAAGTGGGACCACTCCTTTTGATAATACTGGTACAAAGCAACTGGATCGCTGCGCGGAATCTTTTGCCTCTGCTTGGCCTGCGAAGAAACTAAAAAGGACGAAATACATTAAAAATGTGTTAAGCTTCAGATAATGTATACCATATATACCCTTTAATGACTTGCGGCTAGTGCTACGCGGACGACGAGCCGCCACTGGCTCTGGGTTCTCCTTGCCCCTAGATGCATCTCTGTTGCGCAGCTTTGACGAGCTGCGCATCCTGCTGCGGCTGGAACGTGCCGACGCATCGCTGGCTTTGGGCGCATCCAACAAAAGTTGTTCCCGAAACAAGGACGCTATGTCGCCATCGCCTTGTCCGCTGGCCAAACGTTCCGGATCCGACAACTGCTGCTTGCTGTTCGATGGCGATGGCGCATCCTTATCCTTGTCCTTGGCGCCTAGTTTAGCTTTCGAGCTGACTGTGTCGCGTTTATGCAAACTACTGAAATAGTCCTCCTTCGGGTTCTGCGCCAGACGCTCCTCATGCTTGATAAGCTTGCGCAAGTCTAGGTAGAAAGAAGTTGAATTTAGCTCGTTTCGAATTCTTTTAGATTTTAGAAGATTGTGTGCTCGAAATGAGAAATGCAGAAATGTATATTTAAATGGACTCTCTTTTTATTAGGATTTTACAATTGCTTTTGGTTTTTTGTGTGTGTATGTGTGTGTGTGTTTATTATTTTTGTTATACATAGTTTGAGCATGATCTTTCATTAGTAACAAAATGTAATTCTGTTTATTTTTAGTTATTTGCATTTAAATAAAATGTTCTACTTGCATTATTTATGTCTGCAAAAGTAAGTTTTTTTTTATTTTATTTAATTTTCTTTCGTTTTTGTAGTCTGCTAATGGGCGCTTTAAAGGAGCACGGAATTTGTTCTAAACTAACAATTAAACTAGCTTAATACGTATTTTAGGATTTCTGTTTGATGTTGCTATTTGAAATGGTGTTACGTAAACTTTCAACAATGGCAATGAATGTGAGAATGTTTAATAATTTACAGGCAGGTGGCGAATGGTGGAAAGGTGAATATGGAGACATTGAAAGGTGAATATAGAGACATTGTTGGCGAATGGTTGAAAGGTGAATATGGAGACATTGGTGGCGATTGGTGGGAAGGTGAATATGGAGACATTGGTGGTGAATGGTTGAAGGTGAATATAGAGACATTGGTGGTGAATAGTTAAGGTGAATATGGAGACATTGGTGGGAATGGTTGAAGGTGAATATGGAGATATTGGTGGTGAATGGTTGAAAGGTGAATATGGAGACATTGGTGGTGAATATGGAGACATTGGTGGCGAATAGTTGAAAGGTGAATATGGAGACATTGGTGGCGAATGGTTGAAAGGTGAATATGGAGACATTGGTGGTGAATGGTTGAAAGGTGAATATGGACCAATGGTGGCGAATGGTTGAAGGTGAATATGGAGACAGTGGTGGCGAATGGTGGAAAGGTGAATATGGAGACATTATGTGTTAAACGGCTGATACTTTTAGGCTCCAAACGGTTTTTACAAGTTTTTACACTAAATACTAAACACATTAGTTATATAACTATTTCTATATCTATATATGTGTGTGAATGATGATGTTAATTATGATCAGCGACGATAACGAAAGCGGCGAAATGGCGCTCGAAGGCGCCGGCATGTGACACGCACCTCCTTTTTCAGAAACTGTGATATGGCTAGCGATTTGACCGCTGCCGTGGCCGCCGCTTCTGCTGCACAGCTGCTGGCGGCTTTACCGTTATTCGGTGGCGCGTACTTTGAGATGTCGAACTTGCGCTTGGGCGTTGTCGTCTGATGCGTGCAATGATCCAAGGAGTCGCCCGCTTGCGTATTACTCAAATCCATATCCGTGTCCAGGCCATCGGACGAAACGGTGAAGATATCGGAGTTATCGCCCAACTTCTCGCTGGGCGATATGCAACTGCCCAGACTGCCATTCAGTTGTTGTGGCGTTCGCGATTGCTGCTGCTGTGTGCTTGGCGTCGACGTGGCACTCAAACGATGATGATGATGATGATGATGATAGCCATTTGTGATCTGTAGCGTCAGCAAGGACTTTTTACTATCGGCCGTACTCTTCACGGGCGTTGTGTTGTACGTAATACGAGCACGTTTCTCGCTTGGTTCATCCAATTTGATCTTATCATCGCCATAAGCATCTTCAAACACATCATCGTCATCGTCATCGTCATCGTTATTGTCATCATCATCGTCCTCTTCTTCCACATCCGCATCGGTTGCCTCGATTTCCACTTCCCCATCCAGCTGCTGATCAATCGAATCCGCCACTGTTTCATTATCCTCATCTTCATCGACATCAGCTTCGGCATCATCATCATTATCATCATCATTGACACTAGCAACTTCATCGTCCACATCTGTGGCTGGCGGCGTCATGACCGCATCCTCTCGTGTTGCAGTTGTTGTTGTCGATCGTGTCTTCTCTTTGTCAACTTCATCCTCTTCCCCACCAGCATCAGCATTCGCATCGGGCTCAACGTCATCAGCATCATCATTATCATTCGCATTATCATCATCCTTTTCTTTTCTTTCGCTCGTTGTTGCTGTTGTTGTTGTGGTGATTGCTGTTGTTGTCGGAGTTGTTGTTGTTGTGGTCATCGGCTCTTCTTCAGTTTGCTTTAGGCCCGGCAGCAGCACCTCCTCCACGGCCAAACCTCTTCGCCGGCAACTGACCCGTTCACCCGGCAACAACCTTGCCCCCGCTGCCGCACGACGTCGCTGTGCGCGTGGCCAACCCGTACGATTCGACTTCAGGTATTTGCGTTTCCGCTGATAGCTGCAATACAAGTTGATGCGACTGTTCCGTCGACAGCCCACCGTGAACCTGTCATCATCATTGTCCTCGCCACTGCCCGCACTGCCGCTGCCCCCGAGCAGATCGCACAGATCGAAATCGCTGGTAAAACAGCAGCCATCCGTTGGCGGCGGTGTCTGGGCATTCGCTCGAGCCTGTTCCTCAACATCCTCATCATCGGGACTCGGATCGTATTCGCGTCCAGTGAGTTCCAAGTACTTATCGAGTTGCCAATCGATGAGCAGGGGATTCACGTGTGGCCGACTAGCATCTAGCTGCTTCAGTGCACTGCTCTCCATCTCATATTCGAGTATGCCCTTCTTGCTGGGCAGCTTGCGCACGCCGGGGACGAGACCCAAGCCTGGTTGCTGCTGCACTCCGGATGTTGTTGCTGTTGTCGTTGCCAGTTGTCGCCGCTTGTTGCGCTTATTGAGCAATCCAATCGCTTTGGTTGCCTCGAGTCGCCGGGAATAGCTGGCGGCGGCAGCAGCAGCAGCTGTTGGACGACGGCAACGTGTTGGTGGCATTGGTGTTGCTTCGGGTATGCGGGGTGTTGCTGCGGTTGCTGTTGCTGTTGTTGTTGTTGCTGGTGGCAAGTTATCATATTTGTTTTGACCGCGACGCATACGCTTGACCGTCTCGCTGATCTCCGTGGCAAAGCGCAACTCCTCGACAGGTGTTGCCGCCTGGGAGCGTGTGTTGTGAGGTTCCTTCTTCACCGGCAACTTGGTTGCAACAGTTGCTGGTGGCTCCTCCGCCTCGGAATTCGTTTTGCTCTGCGAATCCTGCCGCTGGCGTATGATGCAGCTGACCAACGCCAGCGTGGAGGCATGCTCCCGTGGAGATTTGCGTGGCGGCAGCTCGGCAATGCGTGCCAATTGCTTGTTGCGGCAGGCGGTGATGCCACTCTTTTGGCTATTGCTGCAACTGCTGCTCGTGGATGCGGCACGCACCAGTTCCAACATGTTCTCATTCAATGCGGCGAATTCACGTTCCAGCAGCTCCGGCGTACTCGCTTTGCTATCACATTTGGCTATGGGTAATATGGCAGTGTTTAATGCTTGTTGATGTTGCTGCTGTTGCTGTTGTTGTTGCTGCTGTTGTTGTTGTTGTTCTTGTTGATAGCGTTGCAGCAGATTCAGCTTTTTGTGCTTATACGCGGAGGAAGAGGAAGATGCTGTTGCTGGGTCTGTTTCTCGCTTCTCGAGTTCAATTGTTTCCGTTTTAACCACCTCCTCCGCCGCCTCCTTGCCACGACACATGGTGCAGCTGTGTGAACTAGTTCGCTCCATGGGTATGGGTCCCAGCTCGTAGGGCAACTTGCGGTAATGCGTCGTGCCATAGTAACTGTAGTAGTGCTCCTCGCCAGCATCTTGCCGCTGGAAGACACGATGCCACAGATCGCCGCCCGGCAACTCCTCGAAGGTGTAGCGCAACTTTTGTAGACGTTCGCTCTTGCTCCAATCATAGATGAGATCTGTTGTTGCAGTTGTCTTCGGTGGCGTTGTTGCTGTTCCTGTTGCTGTTGCTGTTGTTGTCGTTTTCGTCTGTTGTTGTTGTTGTTTGTTTGGCTTGGCTTTGGGTATTGCAAGCTTTTGCAGCTTGCCACAGCGTCGTGTTGGTGACTTTGGCAACACCTTCTGTTGCTGCCCCTTCTCGGGAAGCGTCTTGGGTGCTGCGCAACGCTTCAGATTAACTGTCAGGCGGGATAAGCGTCTTGCGGCACGTTCCTCGCGCGTGTTGAGACGACTCGGTGTTGTTGGTGGCAGGGTGGATTTAAGCAATTTACCGCTTGCCACATAATCTTTATCGCTGCCCGATGAGCTAGACTCCGCCTCCTCTTCATTTTCCTCCTCATCCTCATCCTCATCATCCTCCTCCTCCTGCTCCTCTGCGGCAACATCGTTGTCATCTTCGTCTGTTGTTGTTGCCTGCTGCTGCTTTTTCGTTGTAGTTGCATCCCCCATCCGATCCTCCAAGTTGTTGCCACCGCGACCAAGTGTTGTCTCCGTGCGACGACGCAGTTGCAGCTGGCTGCTGGTTGTTGCCGCCGTCACAATTGCTGTTGCTGTGCGGCTACTCTTGCGCGTCGCCAACGCTTGGCGTTGTTGCTTCTTCGACTTTAGCAATTGTTGTTGTTGTTGCGGTTGTTGCACCTCTGGCTGGATGGGGGCGTTTGGAAAGCACTGCTGCTGCTGCTGCTGCAGCTGCAACTGTTGCCCATTATTGCTGCTGCTGCTACCAGTGGATGGAGCACCCTTGCGTCTTCTGCCCACGGCCGTTGCACGCTTCCCAGTTGCTGTTGTTCTTGTGGCTGTTGGCAGCTCCGCCTCCTCGCTGGTGCTGTCCAAGCTGCTGCCGCCACAGCGCACCACATCCGATGTCGTCTGGCGATCCACATCGGTGGCCAAATCACTGCTGCTCCGCGTCGTCCCGGCTGTCCGGGGAAACATAAAGTTCTCCGCCTCGCCGTTGAGACGTTGCAGCTCCGATTTGCGTACTTTTTGGAATTTTACTATCAACGAGGGTGAATCCACCAACACATTGGTATTGTTGGCTCCTGCTCCGCCGCGCCTCCTTTGCGGCGTTGTGGCCAGTCCAGCGTTGTTGGTTTCCACCACCTTGTAGAGGGACGAGGGCGGCAGCATTGCCCGTATCGGTGGCGACAATACCGAATTTTGTGTCTTACGCCTGGTTGTTGTTGTGGTTTTTTGCTCGAGAGGATTGACAAGCACCACAGGCGCCGTCTGCAGCATGTTGCCCTTGTGGCTGCTGGGCGAGGGAGGCGTCTGTGGGAACTTCTCCGAGGAATGCTTGCCTTTGGTAATACGTTTCGATTTCTCGCGCAATGCTGGCGAGGGCCGTTGGCGATTGCTGCTGCTGCTGGTGTTGGTGTTGCTGTTGCTGCTGGTGCTGGTGTTGTTGTTGCTGGCACTGCCGCCGGAGAGATTAAGTTTGTGTGCATTAGATTGATTCAGCGATTTATTGTTGCCATGCAGCTCATCCACATCCATGTCTTCGTCTTCGTCCTCGTCTGCTTGTACCGGCGGTGGCAACTGTTGCTTCTGTTCCCTTGCGAGAAAGTCGTTCACACTAGCCGACACCTGGATCAGCGTGTCGAGCGCCAGGAAATTGTGCGCGTTCTTGGCAAATGATTCGTGCTCCTTGCTCTGCAAATGTAGGGTCAACGTATCGTATTCGAGTTTGCAGATCTCACAGACACCGCACTGCTTGTCGCTGGACTCCTTGAGGTCGCGGCAGTGGGATCGTGGACTATCTGCTGCTGTTTGCTTCTTCTTGAGCGCCTGTACGGCAGCGTGTTGCAAGGGCAATGGCGTCTGGGGCAACGTTTCCTTAGCCTGTTGACGTTGTGAGCTGCGTGAACCGAGCGACTTGCGTGTCATACTCCGTTGCACATGTAGCGCTTTGGCCTGTAAACAAAAGGCGCTGTCCTCGCTGCTCAGATCTATTTTGGGCCACTCTTCGGGCAGTTTAAGCAGGTGGTAATAGGGTCGATTGTTGCGTTTGATTGATTCGATTTTGATGTAGTTGCCCTTGAGTTGTATTAGGTTAGCGGAGGAACCAGTGGCAGCGGATTGCAAGGCACCAGCTAGTGTCGTGCCACCTTGCACCAAATACTGACGCAACTCTTTTTGTATGCGCTGAAAGAAGCGTAAAGCGTATTCAGTCTTCCAAATCGTATAGTTGCCGTAGCTTTCCTTATTGTTATTGTTATTATTATTCGTATTGTTGTTGTTGTTGTTGAGCTGATGTTGCTCCGTTTGAATGGAAGCTCTTATTGGTAGTGTTGGTGGTTGTTGTTGTTGTTGTGCGGCGCGCACACGACTCAATATTGCATCGGCGCGCGTTTGCCGGCTCCGGCTCCGTTGTAGACCGCTGCCATCCTCCTGGATGGGAGTATTTGGCGTTTGTGGTGTTTTCGGTGTGCCTGGCTGACTGCTGTTCTTGCCACGTGCATCAAGCGACGACGACGCTGTGTTGCTTCTGTCCTTGTCGGTGATGAAGTGTGTTATGCTCTCGTTGAGGAAGAACTCGAGGGTGCCGCCGAGCGCTTTGATTTCGGCCTCAATGCGTTTTGCTAGCTGATGATCGCATATATCCAAATAGAATCTAAAATGGCAAAGTGGACGCTTGCTCTTGATAACCTTTACTTTTGAGCGGTGAGGAGGAGGCGGTTTTTGTTGCTGTAGCTCTGGCTGGGGCTGCTGTGACTGCTGATGCTGCTGCTGCTGTTGTTGCTGTTGTTGTTGTTGGTGTTGCTGAGTACTTGCTCTTGCTGTTGCGAGTTTGCTTTTGCTAGCACTTTGCCTATCCGACTGTGGTTGCATACCTTTAGGCGCAATTGAGCTGCATTTGTTGTTGAACCAAGAATTAGAGATAAATAAATGGAGAAAGAAATTAGTTACATTTGTTTAATGGCATCAGCAGCAGCCACCAACCAATTTAAAAAAGCATTACAGCATCCGTCATACTATGTTTTCCACTCTTTCTGTTAGTGTATATTTAAATAAAAACTAAAAAAAAACAAATTATAGCAACACATATGTGCATGAAGGCATTAAAAACAATTAAGTGTACGTAAATTAAAATTAAAAAAAAAAATTAAAATTAATTAACAATAATTTAAAGCGATTTGTCGTTTACACAAACACATTTGAATTTTGCGCTCAAATTTAATTTTGTTTATTTTCTAGAGATGGAACTACGTACTGTTCGATAGTCAATGATGCACTTGTGTTTATCGATTGCTTGTGTTATTGTTTATTCGTGCGCATAGCCAAACATATTTATATGATAAATTCATTTAAACAACAAATACATGCAACAATTCAAACTTACGCTGCAAAAAAAAAAGTACCACTTGTGGTACAAATGTACCATATATGTACATATGTGGGAAGTATGCTTAGAGTCATCCCTACAGCAAATAAACAACACATTTGTATGTACGTATTTTTGTGTATATATACATATTTATGTGTGTGTGTATATCTTCGCATCGCGTGCACAGAGCACAGACATACACTTGTGTGCAGGGTTGAATGCGAGCCGCAACAACAACCACGAGTCGGTGACCGTTTGGCTAACAGAATAAAGAGCAGACGTTTAAATTTTATTTAACGAAAATGTACGTACACACATACATGTATATATCTACGTCTTATTTTTTATTTTCTTTTCGCAGCTGCTTCGCCATCGTAAGATGTTACCAAACATTAGTATCATGCATTGCCAGCTTAAATTGAATCACATAAAAGTATTGTTGCAGTTTTCGATAACCAGCTGTTTTGCAAGCGGCTGCCTTTGAAAACGGAAAAGCGATAAGAAAAAATTGTGCATAAAACGTAAACGGCGAAAAATCGGTATTGGTATTTGATTTCACGTCGGTGTAGTCAGAAAACAACAAGCGTGAAAAATGGATAGAATAAGAACATATAAGCAAAAAGAGCAAAGCAAAGACAACAAAAACGTTTATATGTATGCACAATTACAATACACAGACAGAAATGTGTGTATGAGTGTTTATTTGAAGCTGTTGCTGCGAAACTTCAGCAACTACACCTAAAACTGAATATCGTATATACATATGTACATAGGTACGGTTTATACATTGTATGTTAGTAAATATGTGCGTGCGTGCACATTTTACATGTTTCGTATGCGATGGAGCCCGAAACATGTTCACACACACACAGCCTCACACATGCTCACCTAAACACACACACACACACACACACGCACATATATACAGCGACAGAGCAGTTGCCACCACACAACGACCAAAGCAGCGGCAAGCGGTGGGCATAATAACAGCAACAAAAACGTTTGCTGTTGTTGTCGTCGTCGTCTGTCGAAAAAAAATGCTTTGCTAAAGCGCTTGCAATCGAATGTACATACAATTATATATGTATATATGTACGCTTGTACATGTGTTCGAATGTATTCGTATAAGCCTCAAGTACACAAAGCGCTATGGCAAATGTTTTTTTCGTTATTTGTGCTGTGTTATTTACAATTTACGAGTAATACTCGTTCATTTTGCATTACACACAGCTACGAACTTCTGTCGCCGTCGTCGTTGCATGTTTCTCTTGTACTTTGTGAGAAAATAAGAATAAGAAATCAAAAATGGTGACGAATCGTTCGTAAAAATGAAACGAAAACAGAAATAAACTGTCTGTAATTCAAAAAACACTTTTAAATGCATATTGCATTCACTACACAAACATACACACACACACAGAGAGAGAAACATCACATGCAATGGCGGGAACTGCTGCCTTTCGGTTTGTTTCTTACCTTTTAAAAATTCACGGAGTTGTTCGGCTGATATATTTCTGTAGCCCAATTCATTTAGGTGCTGGAGTATAGCCCGCGCATCCAATGGCAAATGTGACATTTTTCCAGCACAAGCATTGACTGATAAATAAGAGTTGTTGTATAAAATTGTTAAGTTTTTGTTCGTAAACTATGCGCACACACAAACACAAACACACACACGCAAACGATGAGCATACACGACGACAACGACGACCAGTAAATAGCGTTTCTCTTGCCTTCTTTTGTTGTTGCTCCGTTTCTTTGCTGTGTTCACTTTGTGTTTCGTGCTTCTTCTTGAGCCCGCTTTTGTGCTGCCGTTTGCTGCCGACAATCGGATTGACAAGCAAGAAAATTTTCACTGTACTTTTTTTTTTTCATTCGATTTGTCGCATGCTTTTGCACGTTGAGTGTATTTTTCAGGCTTTAGTCCAAACGTTTAAATGTATTTAGTTGTGGTGAATTGAATAGGATGCTGCTGCCCATGAAAGGTACACAACAAAACGACTGTAAATTAGCGTCGTCGTTGTCGCGTCACTTGTACGTGTGTTGTTTTTCGATTTGTTCAACTAACTGAATGGCCGTACATTTTATGTTGCAGCACAGTTGGCATATACATGAAAATATAGCTGATTTGTGTTTTTCACATAATTGTTCAATGATTTTATAACAATTTGCACAACGTTAATGCACACGCATACTCAACTCGCACAATAACTCTTGCAATGTACAATGTTGCTATCGATAGCAATTTGTTGGGTAGACGTTAGCGATGGCATTCACCAAGTATCGATACTTATCGTAGTTGCAAAATGGTACTTATTTTTCTTGTTTACGCTTCTGTGTGCATCTGCGTGTGCGTCCGTTCTTAATTTTCTACTACTAGTATTTACTATACACACACTAAATATATACATATTAAAAATGTCTCGCCACAATAATGCATATCTGCTGTGTCTGCTCGTCGTAGGTAAGTTCGAACGAGTCCCACTTAACGGATATAAAATGTACGAAAAAAAATAAAAATTGTTGCATTCTTCGTGCTTTTCTCTTTGTCACGTACACAGCCTCCAGTTGTTTGATATCTAACGTGGAGTGCTATCGTCCCGGATATCAGCGAGGGTCGCCGACAACAACGACGCCAACACCGCCGCCAGCACCGCAAACACCCAAAGAGTATTTGGACAGCAAATCGAGTTTCTCGACTTTCGGAATTATTGCCATCATTTTCACATTCATTGTGCTCTCGCTGGCCTTCTACTATGGCATAATGTGCTATCCTCTGCTCTGTCGCGATGACAAAAAATATCGCTTCATGGACGTTTCGTCCACAATAACGGCAGCCACATCCCGTTCGATACAATCCATTGAGAACTATCCGGTCGATCAGAAGCATCATCATCATCAACTTGCCTGAGGAAATTCCCCAACTACACTGATCCACTTTCCATAAATCGCATATTTACAAAGGAGAACGAGAACAAATTAGATCTTAAGCGAAAAGAGATTTTTTATACATTTACACATACCATAGGCAGCTAATTATGATTCATACGCATTCCAAGAAGGTGTTAGTGTTGAGTAGCGCTTAACATTTTTAACTGCCGCTGTGAATTTGGAACCTTAAGACATATATAACTGACGAATATTTACAATTTTACAATTAGCCTTAAGTGAATCTATACTGCTCACAGGTTGTACTTACCAACACCAACGTACTTAATGTACAGTCGAACTTCGCTATGACGAACTTGCTTTCTTTATAACGAATTTACTTGCAGAACGCATAACGAGGCTTCGCTTTGCCCCCTTAAAGTTCGTCACATCGAAGTTCCACTGTACCTATTTTTATATACCCTTTTACATGTATTTTTTATATGGAAATAGTTTAAGATTTAGCTTAAGCGCCCAAAATTTGCCAAGATTTGATGCATTTATTACTCAAACTCACTGAATATTGCTTCCCATTTTTAAGGATCTACATTTTACGATAAATAAATATATACTTTCGACAATTGTATCTTCAAATGTTACATTTATTCCCTTTAAAGGTATATATATCTTTTTTGGGGTAGTAGAAAAAGTTAATACATAGTATTTAGTAGTAGAAAATGCAATTTTTTTATTTTTTTGAACTGGGAGCAGTTGAGCGATGCAGTCTTGATGGGAATGTTGTGGCTTTACAGCTCGTCCTTGACATCATCGTCCAGATCAATATCGCTCAGATCGATGTCCTCCTCGGCGGGCAGCTGGCCATCCTTGCCGTCCCAGGCATCGACGCTGATGATCTTTGGTTTCTTGGCGCCGCGCACGGGCGCCGTGTGGCCACGGCCGTAGGAGATGTCGCGCAGAAACTCATTGATGCCGTCCTTGGAGAACGAGCCTTTCAGCACGGAGAACTTCATCTTCTTGAAGTTGACCACAGCCATGGCGGGATAGCCGAAGCCGCCAACTTCCAAGGACTCCTCCAGAGCTGGCTGCTGACCGCCCTCAGACCAGGCCCAGCCCCACAGCTTCTGCTTGAACTTGTCGCCCAGGGTGCGCAGTGTGCTCAGGAACTTCTGGCGACACTTGGCATCGCAATCGAGGATGTGGGGCAGCACGGAGACCACGCACAGCGGCTTACCCTCGCAGGCGTCATCGAAGCTGGACTCGGAGGTGATCTCGATGAGCTCTGGTGGCGGCACATTTTCCGTATGCTTGTCGCCGGCCCAAGCTACAATGTCCGCTGCATTGCGTCCGCCATTGTACTCCTGTGCATCGCTGGCCCGATTCGAGTTCGCTGGGAAGAACTTAATCGTTGGATAGCCGCGCACATTGTATTCGGCTGCCTTGTTCTGGTGCGCAGTGGCATCGAGGGCGCCCAGCTTGACCTTGCCCTTCAGCTCCTTGGCGGCCTTGGCCCATTCCGGCTCCAGGTTCTTGCAGTGACCGCACCAGGGAGCAAAGAACTCCACGAGCCAGATGTCTTCCGAGTTGAGCACCAGCTTGTCAAAGTTATCTTCAGTCAGCTCGATGACGTCACCGCTGCCCGCACCAGACGAGCCGCCTCCGCCCCCGCCCAAAGCGGCTTGTACCTTCTTCTTGGCCTCAGCCAATGCCGCCTCCGCAATGCCGCTGGCCGTGCGCTGTCCATTGAAGTCCGTGGGCGATTTCTTGCTGGCACCGAATATCTTGATCGTGGGAAAGCCACGTACGTTGTATCGGCCGCCCAGCTCTTTGTGCTCATCCGCATTGATCGAGCCAACCTTGATGGTGCCTTTGAGCGCCTTGGCCAGCTTCGTGTACTCGGGCACGAGGCTCTGGCAGTGGCCGCACCATGGGGCATAGAACTCGACCACCCATATGGAGTCGTCCTGCAGGACGAGGCGATCGAAGTTGGCTGGCGTCAGTTCCACCACATGGTCGGAAGACGAGTAAAAGGCGCTTCCGCTGGTGAAGAGAAGCATAAAAATGCTTGCTGCGGGGGGAGGGGCGTATATGTATAGATATTTTGGTTAAACTGAAGTTAAGCGTAGCACAGTTACTTACATGCGTATAACAGCTGCATCATTGTTGCCTTGGTTTAATTTATTCAAGACTTTTCAATGTACTACAGCTTTTGCTTGTCGGCTTCTCCTATAAATGATGTGTTGATTCTGATTTCTGGAGTCAAATTGGCGACTTACACGTCACTTGTGTTAGCACGGCGTTAGCCAACACTAAGCACAGTTTGCAATGGAAATGTGGCCACCCAAATGTTAATTTTCGCGCGCAGTTCGCTCTTAAGCACAAATTTATTTTGCCAATGGAGTTTGATACTTTTAATTTAAGTTAAAGATTATAATGTCTAAAATCATCTGTAATTTTGACAAGAAATCGAACAATAATATGATTTTATGGCAGCAACAGCCCTGTCCATGTTTACCTGCTCTTACGCTAGATGGCGTTATAATTTTGGTTGTAAAATGTGCTGCCAAATGGGAAATTTTTTGAAAGATCTGGCAACGCGTACATTTGCCTACTCTACAACGCAGCTATAAAGCGTTTACATTCAAACCAGAGAATTGCAAAATTCACCATCAACTATTGTTTGTGTATGAACGAAGCGAACAACAGTTAGTTAATTTCATGTGTCCAGTTAGAGCTCTCATAAAATTACTCGCAGATTGTTTTATACGCCTGTCGCACCAATTACGTCCCAAAGAAGTCCCATCCCTCTCTCACACGCACACAAACACACAGCATTGTCTGGCATTGGTCTGCGTGTGTGCGTATAAGATAAAATATGTGGTCAATTTCACTTAATAGCGACTTAGTGGTAGTGTTGCCAAGATTTATGTGACGTTAATATTGTGTGCAAAATAACGCAAGCAACTTCATGCTTATTCGATGTGAATGTGTGCTGCGTGTGTGTGTTTGTTTGTATGCATGTATGTGTGTGTGTGCTTCTGCTTTGATTTGCTTTCTTGTGTGAAGGGTTAATTGACAGCTATTTTGTTGCTTTTATTTTATGATTATTGAATTTTAATGCACATCGAAAATGAGCTCATTGTTCTCGCATAAAGATTCAATGTCAAAATGCCATAAATTGCAATACCAAAAAGGGATAGACGGGGGTGGGGGGAACCTTTTACATTCACACACACGCACACAGACACACCCACACATACGCAGAAATACATATTATGTACGTAAATGTCTATGCTACATTTGCTTTGCACTTTCCGGTTATCTGACACTCTAAACATAAAAAGCAACAATTTTACATTTGTACACTTGAAAAAATATACGGTTAAATGCTAGTTTGATCAATCAAGCTATTTTTTATTTGATTTAAGCTAGAGATGAAATAATAAGTTCGATAAATTATCGATGGCATAAGAAGTTTATAGGCTACGTCACAAGCGATATATTATACCATGCTAATGCTGGCTGCTGTGGAACTTACAGAAAACTTGAAAATGGAAGATCTATTTCACAAGTGATCTGTTATACCATGCTAATGGCTAGCTGCTATGGAACTTGCCGAATATTTGTAGATGGAAGATACTACGTCACAAGTGATCTTTTATACTATGCTAATAGCTGCCGGCTATGGATCTTACAGAATACTTGTAGATGGAAGATACTACGTCACAATTGATCTGTTATACCATGCCAATAGCTGCCTGCGCTAACACTCGCAGAATACTTGTAGATGGAAGATAGTGCGTCACAAGTGATCTGTTATACCATGCTACTACCTACTATAACACTTGCACAATACTTGCAGTTGTCAATTAAATAAAACTATTTTTAGTTTCTCAAATTATTTTGTAACTGTATATTTTTGCTCGGTGTAAGCACCCACACACTTACACAGACTTTAGCCAGTGCTGATGCCCAGCAGAGTAATATTTTTTTTATTGATACTCATCTGCGTTGTGAGGGTGTGCAAAATAACCCCTTCGTCAAGACTTGACGAAAGAACGAACACCTTTGTGGATATGTGTGACTGTTTGTCTGTCAGTTGACATAAGGCTGTCGAAAGGCGTGTGTGTGTGTTGTTGTTGTTTTTTATTATTTTTATCGGCAAATGCCATTTTGCTGTGTGTCGCATTCACTTTGCGGATTTTGGCCATTATTCACTTGAGGATGTCCTCCTGCTCCTTCGAGTGCCTTTTGCGGCTTAGTTTAAAGTTGATTTTTTGACACGCTTCTTATGTTTGTTGCCGCTTCGCCCCCTGCTTCTTGCGCCTTGTTGCTTTGCTTTGCAAATTTTTTTCTTTTCCCGTTATCTATTTTTCTATATCATTGAGCTGTTTTTTATGGGATTTCGCCTGGCTTTGCTTCTGTTTGGGTTCAGTTACCTACGACCTATCGCTGGGGTGTGTCAAAGTGCGTGAATATTTGGTTGATTTGACGTTGACTTCTTATCGCTCATAATGCGACCGTTGTGTGCAAATGTATAAAAGATGAAGATGCCAGATATGTGCGTTATTTGTTTTTTTTTTCTATCGTATTTTACGGTATTCGATTTTATATTTGAGTGCACTTTACGGAGCGCAGAGGTGGGAGAAGAAACTAGAAAAAAATAAAGAGAAAATATTGGAAAAAATTATTTAACAATTTTCTAATACAGTAAAATATATATGTGAAGTCAAACGAAAGGTATTATCTTTTTATTATTATTATTTTATTTATACTTCATTTAGTGGTGAAATTCGATAGTTTAGTGTCTGTCAATAGCTGGCTGCTACGCAATCGTCTTAAAGCGCAAATATTAATTAAAAACTGTTGAAACTGCTTGCACGAAACGAAAAACGTGATCAAACATAATTTCAGCAAAAGGTTTATGCCCCAAAAGCGAACAAGAAGAAGAAGAAAATCTATTAGCCCAACTATTTGTATGAGTATTTTAGTGGGTGACAAAACTTGTAATTTTCTTACGAAATAAACTGCAAATAAAGTAAATTTTATGCAAAATATGTTTAATAAACACAATCAACTTGCCGACGCCATATAATCAGGGTGACAACAACCAAGGGGGCGTGGGGGGGAGGGGCAAAAAAGGACATCAACGCCTGGGCAAAGGTTTTTAATTGCCTTGGAAAGTTGTAGTTTATTTTACTGGGGACCATCTTCCGTCGCATGTGTGTGCGTGTGTGTGTGTGTGTGCGTGTGTGTGTGCGGGTTTGAGATGTCACAGCTTAGATAATAAGATTGTGAACTATACGAAAAGGACAATGGAGGAGTGTCGTCACTGGGTTTATCGAATGTGTTTTCTGCTCGCCTTCCACTCCAGTCTCCACTCTCCCCACCTGACCCCTGACCCTTGACCTAACTGCCTACCACACACAGATCTCTCTCTCCTGCTTTCCGCCTTTTTAATGTCATTTCAGCTACTTTACAGCCCCAAACAAGCTGTTTTGTAGCTTTTTAACACTGTCTAAGAAAATTTCTCCGAAAATGCCAACTCATTACAATTTAAATTGGGTAACTTTCTTGTGAGACAAGCTGCTCTAAGAAAATTAATTGTTAATATATATATATATATATATATATATGTATATGTATATATGTATCGGTCTCTGGTGACTTTGTGCTTTTTGTGCTGACGTTAACTTAAAAGTAATTTGATTATTTTCAATTAAAGTTTTCAATGGCTTTTCCAATGTTAAGGCCATCATTCCTCTTACTTTTTAGCCATTAAAAGCCAAAAGATCCCTTAAATAATATAATCTTTGCAGTTTTTGCAATGCTCTTCGATTTTATTAGTTTATTTTTGGCACAACTTCTAGCTTTAAAGCTAAAATAAAAGTATTCCATAAATAAATCTCATTGATTTTAATTTGCTTTGATTTGATTAAGTTTTTAATTATCTCACATTCATTTGTTATGAAAACTTTATTCCTTGCTCTTTTTTTTTGTTAAATAACAATCCCAAGTTTGAAAACTTGTCAATTTTAATTTGAAATAATCGCCTTTTGTGGCCCTCACTCCCCTACCCGGTTCCCGAACTTGATTATTTTATAAAAATATTTTGTTACGTAAAAGAATATTTTTTCTAGCTTTTTTTTTTTTGTTTCCTGCTGCCCTTTTTTTCCCCATTGTGGGTGCAAATTTTTCTTTTGCTCCTTTCATTTCTTTTTGCGTTTCGTCGATATTAAATAAAAACAAGAAAAAAAAATTTTTTTTTTTGTTCTTGGCCGAAGTTTTAATACCCTTGCTGACATATTTACATTTGTTAGTTTGTGACTTTTTTTACAATAGCTACTGTTTTTTTAGCTAGTTTTTTAGTAATAAAATTACTTTCAGGTCAGCTTTTTATTTAAGTTCCAGCAATCCATTGTGTAAGGGTATATCCTGCGTCAAGGAAAAAAGTCAACAAAAAATTGTGCTTCTGTGCTGCTTTTGGCGCATTTTCTACCTGTTCTTGTTGCCCATCTTTTGTTTTCATTTTTGCTTTTTTCTTTAAATATTTTTCAGCGCAAAATCAGCTTAGGGGCTCATTATCCTCGAACGTTCATTCATGTAATTTTTAATTAATTTTGCAGCGCCGCGAAAAATCGAAACCAAAAGAAAACAAATTAATATATACGATGGAAGAGTATTGTGCAAGTGTATATATATATATGTGTAGGTGTGTGTGTGTGTATATGTATATTTTGCCTGCAAGTAACACTTTTCAAGTTCCCTTTTATACTCCTTCCATTCAAATGAACGCAACTTCTTTTGACACCAGAACCAGTATACCCTTTTGCTAACAAAACAGGGTATACTGAAAGGGTTTTCAAGGTGCTTACTATTTAATTATTTTTGCCTTGCATGCTTCTTTTAATATGTTTCCTTTAAACATAAGACAGAAAACTAGACTAGTTAACAGTGAACGACTAAGAGATACCCTGTTAAATGTTTTAATATTTTATTAACGTTTATTTCAAGTATTTAAAATCTAACATCAAATTTAATACTTTAAAATATATTTATTATAATTATCTTTCTTTTCTTTTATACTCTCTCCAATTCATTTCTAATGGGTGCAGGGTATACAAAAAAATATAACAGTACACCAGTAAAGCGTTAATTGATTTTGTTGTATTATTTTTTTTTCGCAGTTTCTTTGTTTTCTTTTCTTTTTTGAAGCTGCTGCGCGGTTTGTTGGCCGGTTTGTTGTTTTATTTTCCACCCTCTCTTTGGTTTTCGGGCTTAGCCTCTTCTCCTTTCATGCTTAATTAAATATTCATCAAACACACACACACACACACACGCGCGCACACAATGAAAAACTTTTAAATACTCATCAAGTTGCGGCTGCCTCTTAAGATACACACAAGAAAACTTGTATTTTTTGTCTCTGTCTCTTTGTGTATGTGCTTTGTAGCCATATTCTTAGTCTGGTTTGCCTCCTCTCGTCATCCTCTGTCCCGTTTTCCTTAAGGCACGTCTGCTCTAATCAATAACAAATCACCGTTTACTTTGTATTTTAAATCCGCTTTTTGCTCATCTCACAGCCATACATACACACATACATACATACATACATATATGCAAAGATAGATTTACATACGTATTCCCCAATGGTACATTAAAATCTCGTTTATTCATAAACAAACTATAAGCCCAAGACCGGAAACTTAACCCTTTTCTGTTAAGCTTACATTTCTTGTTTTGTTTGCGGAGTACATACATACATATGCATGAACCTTTGTGTGTGTGTGTGTGCAACAACAATGACAACACCAAGACTGATCGAATATGGGATACCCAGCAAGAAGTGTTTAAGCACATTTTTAGATTATTTCGATTTAACTTTTTATGTAAATAGTTGCTGTCGATCTGCATATCGACGAACCGCCACAAATAAATTATCACACAGCTGATTTCATTTAATTCACAATAGATGAGAACAGTAACTACTTTGCTTTGCTTGTTTTTGGCAATTAAAAGCATTTTTAATCAACTTTCACGCTGTTCAAATCCAATTGCCATAGCCTGAAGCTATAGACACCTCTTTAACTTCAACACACTCTGTTTAATTTCCAGCGACAGCTTTTAAAATCACATTACTCATCAGCTTGTGCAGTAAATTTATGAAGATATATATTTTGGCACATTTAATTGATTTCTGCCAATGTGATGGACAACCCTTAAAATGTAACGGAAAAAAGCCACTTGGCCCGAATGCAATTAACCAGCCATAACGCCCACACACATTAAGCGTAAGGCGCGCCAGGAATCCGTCCCAAAACAAAGCCTTTTTGATGTCAAAAAAATACATCAAACGTTGTCGTCGTCGTCGTCATATGTGACATATTTGGAATATGATGAACATATCACAATCATGGATCACAAATTTATGGAGCCCAACGGCAATTACACACACTAATGTATTTAGAGGCTAAATGGAATGTTTTAATGAATTTATGTTTCCGGGTGCCCAATGAGGGTGAATAACTAAAGAGACATCATAAATACATACATATGTATGTACATATAGATTTATAGATGTAGAAATAATTTTTGTTATGTTGCCCAAAAATAGAGCGACCTGTGGGTACCTTAAGGTAGGTCGTTGAACTATCTCAATTCTCTTCATTTCAAAGCTATTGTGAATTGAATCATCTGCTTCTTTTCTCTTCCCAGTTGTGCAATGTTTTTCGGCATCATTCATAAATAATACTGAATGGCTACAATTAACATTTGAATGGGTTTGTTCGGGAGAGGAAGCGTTAGCTAGGCACAAAATATGACCTAGAACTTGAACTGGTTTCGCCCGATTCGCACAGATAGCGTAGCATTATGAGGTCGACAAATACTTTTGTAATATTTTTGCATTGTGCATTAGTCAATGGTCAAACCTTGTGAAAACCATTTGCATAAACTCATAGGCTCATAATGATGTAAAGATAAAAAACAAAAATGAGGAAATTAATGTTAGTTAATTTTTAACATTAAAAGTTTTTTTTTTAGTTCGAATATTATATATTGAATATTGAATATTAAATTCTGTCTGAGAAAATAAAATATTTGTTGATTTTATACAAATAGTTTCGGAGAAATGTTTCAATATATTTATAAATATTTTATTAATATTATATAAATATATGATAAATATTTTATTAATATTATATAAATAATACAAAAATTTATGTTATAAATTGGCTTTGAATAAAATTATTTCCTAAAACGAACAGAATTTATTTAACTTTCTGTGAGTATTTTTCGAGTTTTCGTTGAATTTTGAAATTAAAAAATTTCTATAAATAAATTATAATAATATTTTAAATCAGAGCTACCAAAAAAGTGTTCCCAATCGATTGAAAATGATCACAAATAAATCAGAGTTCCCTTTCCATTAGCTTGGTTTTGTTGGGAGAGTCAGAATATATTTTGAGTTTGAAACTTTAAAAATAAATTTGTTTCAATACTTTGCTAATATTATGTAAATAATACCAAAAAATTATTTTCTAAAACGAACAGAATTTATTTAACTTTCTGTGAGTATTTTTCGAGTTTTCGTTGAATTTTGAAATTAAAAAACTTCTGAAAATAATTTATCATAATATTTTAAATCAGAGCTCCCCAAAAAGTGTTCCGAATCGATTGAAAATGATCACAAATAAATCAGAGTTCCCCTGCCATATCGTTTAGCTTGGTTTTGTTGGGAGAGTCAGAATATATTTTGAGTTTGAAGCTTTAAAAATAAATTTGTTTCAATACTTTGTTAATATTATATAAATAATACCAACAAATTATTTCCTAAAACGAAGAGTATTTATTTAACTTTTTGTGAGTATTTTTCCAGTTTTTCGTTGAATTTTCCAATTAAAAAATTTCTAAGAATAAATTATCATAATATTTTTAATCAGAGCTCCCAAAAAAGTGTTTCCAATCGATTGAAAATGATCACAAATAAATCAGAGTTCCCCTTCCATATCGTTTAGCTTGGTTAGTTGGGAGAGTCAGAGGCGCGATCGAATATATTTTGAGTTCGAAGCTTTAAAAATAAATTTGTTTCAATACTTTCTTAATATTATATAAATAATACCAAAAAAATATTTCCTAAAATTAACAGAATTTATTTAACTTTTTGTGAGTATTTTTCGAGTTTTCGTTGAGTTTTCAAAAAAAAAAATTTCGAAACATAAATTATCATAATATTTAAAATCAGAGCTCCCAAAAAAGTGTTCCCAATCGATTGAAAATGATCACAAATAAATCAGAGTTCCCTTTCCATTAGCTTGGTTTTGTTGGGAGAGTCAGAGGCGCGATCGAATATATTTTGAGTTCGAAGCTTTAAAAATAAATTGGAGACAACAGATCGTCGCTGCTGTCTATTGTGAGTGTCTCTGCTGAGCTATAAAAGCTGGGTGGGTTGATGCTTTCGTTATCAGTGAACGACATGAATCGAGCCTCGCTATATCAGCGCGCCAACCAGGTGCAGAGGCACGATGCCAAAATGATACTGGAGGAGTATGCAACGATGTTGCAGTGGCGCGCAGACGGACAGGATAGCTTGTTGGATGTGGGTTCGGGGCCGGGGAATGTGCTGATGGATTTTGTGCATCCCTTGCTGCCCAAGGGCTATGAGCAGCTAGTCGGCACCGATGTCTCCAACAAGATGGTGGGCTATGCCAACAAATGCTACGAGAGCTACGCGAGAACCCAGTTCCAGGTCCTGGACATTGGCTGCGAACGTTTGCCGGAGGAGCTGCGTGGTCGATTCGATCATGTGACATCCTTTTACTGTCTGCACTGGGTGCAGAATCTGCGGGTAGCCTTGGCCAACATTCACAGTCTGCTGCGCCATGAGGGCGGCGACTGCCTGCTGGTTTTCCTGGCCAGCAATCCGGTGTTTGAGGTATACAAAGTGCTGCATGGCAAGGCGAAGTGGTCCGGGTACATGCAGGATGTGGAAGAGTTCATTTCGCCACTGCACTATAGCGCCGATCCTGTCGAGCAATTCACTCAGCTGCTCGGCGAAGCGGGCTTCGTTCATCACAATGTGGAGCTGCGGAGCGAAGTCTTCGTTTACGAAGGAGTCCGCACATTAAAAGGTTCGAGCGTGCGTTTCTTTTTGCTCCGATTAATAAGCATCCTGTTCGTAGATAATGTCAAGGCGATTTGTCCCTTTCTGGAACGCATTCCTGCCCCAATGCACGAGGAGTTCTTGGATGATTTTGTCGCTGTTGTTATCTCCATGAACCTGCAACAGGATCTCGAACCGAATCGTTTGGAACAACGTTTCCTATCACCTTATAAACTAGTCGTGGCCTATGCCCGCAAATCCTCCGAGTTCCTTAGCAATGTGCTCAATGACCTGGACACGCCAAAGGGTCTAAAAAAAGGTCTTGACTAGGTTTCAGTTCCTAATTTCTCTTGAAGCCATTTGTTAACTAGTTGAATCAACATTTTTTTTATAGGTTTCTTATTAAACAAAAAAACATACTTTCTTAGTTCATTATTGTGTGCTTGTTTCTCTGAGTGTATTAATTAAGGTATACTGCAGAATATTTAGGAATATTTGATGTCAAAAGTTCTTCAAATCGAATTTTTAGTACAAGAGTTTCAAAAAATACTTTAAAACTGTTTCACAAGCAAAGATTCTGGAATTAGCCTTGGGTTATATATATCTATATATAATTTATAGTATAAGTCATAGCTAATTATTGTGTGATTTTTTCTCTGAAAGCATTAGTTAAGATATCCTTCAGAATATTCAAGAATATTTGATGTCAAAAGTTCTTCAAATTGAATTTTTAGTACAGGAGTTTAAAAAAAATACTTAAAAATTGTTTCACACTCAAAGATTCGGAAATTCAACTTGGATTATATATATCTATATATAATTTATAGTATAAGTCATAGTTAATTCTTGTGTGATTGTTTCTCTGAGTGTATTTATTACGATATCGTGTTGAATATTTAAGAATATTGTATGTCAAAAGTTCTTCAAATCGAATTTTTAGTACAAGAGTTTAGAAAAATACTTAAAAATTGTTCTGGTATTCGCCTTGGGTTATCTATATCTATACATAACTTATAGTAGAAGTCATAGTTAATTATAGTGTGCTTGTTTCTCGGAGTCTATTAACTATGATATCCTCTAGAATATTTAAGCATATTGTATGTCAAAAGTTCTTCAATTCGAATTTGTAGTACAGGAGTTTCAAAAAAATACTTAAAAATTGTTTCACACTCAAAGATTTTGAAATTTAACTTGGATTATATATATCTATGTATAATTTATAGTATAAGTCATAGTTAATTATTGTGTGATTGTTTCTCTGAGTGTATTAGTTAAGATGTACTGCAGAATATTTAGGAATATTTGATGTCAAAAGTTCTTCAAATCGAATTTGTAGTACAAGAATTTAAAAAAAAAATACTTAAAAATTGTTTCACACTCAAAGATTCTGAAATTCAACTTGGATTATATATATCTATATATAATTTATAGTATAAGTCATAGTTAATTATTGTGTGATTGTTTCTCTGAGTGTATTCATCAAGTTATCATGTATAATATTTAAGAATATTTGATGTCAAAAGTTCTTCAAATTGAATTTTTAGTTCAGGAGTTTCAAAAAATAATTAAAAAATGTTCCACGCCTTGGGTTATCTATATCTATATATAACTTATAGTAAATATAAGTCAATTATTGTGTGATTGTTTTTCTGAGTGTATTAGTTAAGATATACTGCAGAATATTCAAGAGTATTTTATGTCAAAAGTTCTTCAAATCAAATTTTCTATAAGCATGGAAAAGTATGGATTAGTACAAGAGCTTAAAAAAATACTTTAAATTGTTCCTCACTCAAAGATTGTGGAATCGCCTTGGATATATATATCTATATATATATTTATAGTATAAGTCATAGCTAATTATTGTGTGATTTTTTCTCTGAAAGCATTAGTTAAGATATCCTTCAGAATATTCAAGAATATTTGATGTCAAAAGTTCTTAAAATTGAATTTTTATTACAGGAGTTAAAAAAAAATACTTAAAAATGGGTCTGGAATTCGCCTTGGGTTATCTATATGAATATATAATTTATAGTAAAAGTCATAGTTAATTATTGTGTGATTGTTTCTCTGAGTGTATTTATTACTATATCGTGTTGAATATTAAAGAATATTGTATGTCAAAAGTTCTTCAAATTGTATTTTTAGTACAGAAGTTTCCAAAAATACTTAAAAATTGTTCTGGAATTTGCCTTGGGTTATCTATATCTATATATAACTTATTGTATAAGCAATTCATGTTTATGACAGACTAATTATTGAAGAGAGTTAAGCCAAACGAAATCTTTGCTAATTTTAGCTGCCAGCGTGACCTCCTCTCGATATGGTTGCAGGAGCAAAGGAGCACAGGAGCAAAAGCTGACAGCAGCGGGGGTGTTGATGTTTTTAAAAGGGTTGAAATCGTTACACTGAGTATATATAGAAGGATTTGGCAGTTATAATTATGCGCTACCTGAGTTCGGCAACAATTTTAATTGTTTTTTCGCCCACACGTAGCATGCAACGTTGAATGTTGAACGTTGCCAATGGAATTTTCAAATGAGTTATTAACGTCGCGACGTTGATCCAACAAATGCGCATCATGTCATTTATCATGATCCAAAGGGGGCGGGGCGGTGGCGGCAGGCGTGAGGCAGGCACAGTTTAGAGTTGGACAAAACCTTCAAGGCTTCAAGGATACAAGGATTCAATGCCTGCTAGCAAAGTTCTAGCCAAACTCTGATACTTCGCGGTCCCTTCTCTGTATGGGGAGGGGTCAGGGGGGTGGGTTTTGAAAAGTAGTTGAGTAGTAAATGTTTGTCTTAATCTTTGATTTTTGTTGCTGCTCCTTCTGTGTGTCCTGGCAAATGTAAACGACAGGAATTAATTTAGACAAATGATTTCTCAAGTGGAGAGAAAGCTTCAGTCGCAGTTTTCGAAACGATTTGCCGGCTGTCAGTTTGTCAGTTCTCCCTCTCTCCCCTCTCTATTCTCAACGGGCTGCGAGCGAGGCGTTTGGGCGTGGCATGCCCCTGACTCGAAATTGTTTTCGCAAACACGCAAACACACACACACACACACCGAAAATTGTTGGTATTGAAATTTGATTTATTTGTTAATTTGTTTGTAATGAATTTTCCGTTTGCTTCGCTGCATGCCCCAGACGGGGGCACGAGCTATAAAGATGGGTGCGAACTGAGCATCAACATGCTTGGGCGCCATTTAATTGCCTGCCGGGCAGCAGGGGGGGGGGGGGGAAGCCGAGGGGGGCGAAGACTCTGCGCTTGGCATTTGGTTTTGGTTTTGATTTTGCTTTTGCATCATTTATTTGGCTAATTTCTTAAGTTTGAAGACGAATCGACTTCAGTCAACATTTTTGTGCTTTGATTTGGAAATAACAATTGAAAAATTGAACTTTTATCTGTGCGAAATTTGTTTTTGTTTTGTGTTCAAGTTGTTTGAAATGAATCCTTAAAAGGTTTCTAGTATTATTTATCTTTCAAAAAGGATAGCTAATTATGTTGCCCCTGCTTACATATTATAACTAAAACAAGTAAGAGGGCTCTAGTCGAGAAATGCCGACTAGACTATACACTGAACCCTATACTTAATGCGTACTGCTTGCAAGTGTGTGTGAGTGTGTGTATGTGTTCCGAATTTCAATGTTCCATATCTCCGCTGTTTCTCAACCGATTTTAATAAAATTTTCACAGATTATCATTATTTCGTCTAATGTTTCAAACTGCATCATAAAGATTTCTGAATTCCAGATTTTGTTGTTATCGATCACATGTGTATATCGGAAACGGGAAGAGTTATCGAAATTTTGAAACAAACTTGTACTGCCTAGGGATTAGGCGAGCTTATGTACTAAATCTGGAGTCTCCAGCTCTTATAGTCTCTGAGATCGACTCGACTGTTGATGCTGATCAAGACTATATATACTTTATGAGGTCGGAGATGCCTCTTCCTGCCTGTTACATACTTGTTCACAAAACCATCGGGGTATAATGATGGTTGTGTGCCTTCTTATTAAGTACTCGCCATTAACAAGCTGCCTTTGTCTTTGGTCCTTTGACATATCATATCATTGTATGTGGCTCGAGCCAAATTACATATCTAATTTCATGGTAAATGTGAATTTCAATAAATTATAAATGCAATATGACAAAATAAATATACGGCAAAAAGTCTCTGCCGCCGCTCATTAATGTTTCAACAAATTTTTTGCTTTCTTTTCGTGATGTTAAAAAATGTTTGAGCTCAGCTAATTATGCAGAACGTTCGGGCCCAGGGGATAGCAAAGTTAATCCTTTTTTTTTCGCTTGCAGTTTTGGCCACTTCATTACGTTTGGCTTTGGTTTATTTTAATTTCGTTTTATGATTTAACTTTACACCTGCTTGAGAGCCAAAAAAAAAAGGGTACAAAAGAAAACAATACCGGAAATAGCAAAGAGTATATATATAACCTGATCGCAGTGCAGCTTCGCTTCAATTAAAAATGCCCGAGTCCTGGCCAGAGAGGCACTTAAGTGCTTTTTACACTCCTTTTCTCTGTGTGTGTTTGTGTGTGTGTGTGTGTTTTTCTTTTTGAAACATTTTCTGATGACGTCAACAGCAACAAGGACAACCCAAAGGGTAATCTGAGAGTACTCTGTGAAGACTTCGTCCGTTCGGGCCAGTAGGCATGCCGGGTCAACGGGTTATGGTTCTGGTTCTGGTTTGGCTGTGGTGTGGTTTCGTTTCGGTTTCGGTTTGGGTTTGGGTTCGCCTGCGAAAATCTTCGTGTAATCGGATAAGGTAATTGGAGGCTTTGTCTAGACATTAAGTGTACATAGTAAATTTGTTTTTCAAGTTGTTCGAATCGTGCTAACAAAAAACAAATGTGCACAGTGGAGCAAAAGTATGCGAGAAAACCCTTTTTAACAAAATCCCAACCTTTCCTTGCTATAGTCCGAACTACTGTGCACAGTTGGCAGCAGTTACATCTTTTGCAGTTTAATGAGTAGTTCGTGTTGTTGGGCAAAGTTTTTGGTAACATATGTGTGTCCATGCACAAGCAGGACCTTTTCGCAATAACAACAACAACAACAACACGTTGGCTTTTAATAAATCGATTTACATTTTTGAACATATTTTCATCTCTGGAGAAATTTAATAGTTTTTAACAATAACATTTTATGCGCCCAACTCCCGCTCCTTTCGGCCCAGTTGTCCCCAAAAGCTGCAGTTAACTAAAATAATAAGAGCAACAAACTTGATACAGCAGCAGCAGTGAAAAACAATAACTTGAAGCTCGTTGGTTCAAGTCCAAACAAAGAAACTATAAAGTTTACGGGTCACACGATGCATGCTCCCAGGACTCCATGATGGCATCGTCGTCTCTGTCGCTTCCTGTGCATGGCAATAAAATTGCTTTAGCCCATAAGTATGCTACAGTGTTCATACCCGGACAATAGTGGCTTATGTTGCAAATAGTTTTCTGCCACGCCCACTCCCACCACCACCAGCAACAGCGGCACGACAACGTTCAGTTCCACGCTTGCACACACAGAACACATCATAATTAATGCAAAGCTAGCAAATGTATGCAACACCTGCGGTTTGTTTTAAAAGACCGCAAGCAATGCCAAAACTCTGCAGCAAGTGCTTGCTATGCACCCTGCCCGGCATTCGCCCCTGCCCTCTACACCTTTCCATTCGGGTAGTTGGCGATCCGCAAAACGTGTTTTAGTTATTGGCATTATTTTCCAAGTCGCTGACATTTTATGTTTATTTAATTGCAGCCTAAAAGCAGACAACAATTTCGTGACCCTCACAAAATCTTGCCAACGGGGGCTGTGTGTGGCTGCCACATCGCTTTGCGGCCAACAAGTCCAATCAAATTTCAATTTAATTTCAATTTGGCATTTCAATACGCTTCACTTTTTCGATTTCAATGCATTGCCGCTGGCATTTTCAATTGACTTCAACTTTATGGCAGCATATTTTGTGGTCAACAGGACAACTGCTGCCACACCCCAAAACGAGAGAGTGAGACGTAACGAGAAGGTTCACCTTTTCCATTCGACTTGTACATATGTTGAGGCAATGACGTTACAGTTTGCCTTTCGACTCGATTCCGTATCATCATTGCGGTTGTGGTTGCGGATTACTTATAATTATAATCCAGTAAGTTGTTCTCGCATTGCCAATTGTCAATTGTTTTTAACCATCTTGCCAAATTGTAATCATCCAGTTAATAAGCAGTTGCTGCAGTCGACAAATGAGCAGCTTGTTGCCAATACCTTGTCCTTCACAGGCCACTTATGTCTTTATGTCGACAGTTGCTAAGACATTGAGATGTTAACTTAGACTTTGACGTAGATGTACGGACAGTATATTCAAGTGTCCCAACGATACCAAACTTGTCGACAGATGACACAAGATTAGCTTGTTAAGAGAGCAAGGGGGAGTGGCACTATGTGGTAAGTGGCAAAGATCGTTATATATGGCATAAGAGGTTTATGCATAGCATAGTTAGAGTAACAAGCTTGAAGAGTATGGCTAAGAAAGTTTCTAGTACTTCTGATCGGAACTGCAAAGCTAAGTTGGTTGATTCATTGAGAAGAATCAACTTTAACATTAATTAGTTTGTGGAAAAAACTTATTCGTAAGATTGTTCTACGATCAGAAAGAGAAGGAAGAACTATTACTAAGCTTTCTTTTCATAGTTGACAAGCAAAAAAGACAGCAGAGAAATGGATGTAATAGTCAAAGAGTTAAAGTTAAAGTTAAGAAGTGAAAGAGTTAAAGCTAAGACTTAATAAAGAGTACAGAGAGTTTAACTGTCTGATTAACTTTGAACTTAACTTAACCCAAACAAGCTTAATATTAACATAAAACATATGATACCTAACATATCAAGACATATTCGTTATTATTTCGTTGTTATTACTATTCCCAAAGCTAAGTTGGTTTATCCATTAAGAAGAATCAATTTAGCGATTAACTAGTTTATGGAAAAAGCTTATTCCCAACATTGTTCTACGATCAGAAAGAAAAGGAAGAACTATTACTTAGAAGGTAAGCTTTCTCTTCACAGTTGACAAGCAAAACTAAGAGCAGAGAAATTGATGTAATAGTTAAAGAGTTAAAGTTAAAGTTAAGAAGTTAAAGAGTTAAAGCTACTTAATAAAGAGTACAGAGAGTTTAACTGTCTGATTAACTTTGAACTTAACTTAACCCAAACAAAAAAAAGAGAGCAGAGAAATGGATCTGATAGTCAAAATAGTTAAAGTTAAAGTTAATAAGTTAAAGAGTTAAAGATAAGACTTAATAAAGAGTACAGAGAGTTTAACTGTCTGATTAACTTTGAACTTAACTTAACCCAAACAAGCTTAATATTAACATAAAACATATGATACCTAACATATCAAGACATATTCGTTATTCTTTCCTTCATATTGCTATTCCCAATTGTAAGTAATTATTAGCCTTGAACTTATCTTGAATGGAGGCAATGGTACTAGAAAGGACATGCTGTGGCCACTTGATAAACTCAATTAGATTCATTACGCGCAAATTGCGCAAGTGTCCAATCTAACTTTGACCATCACCAAGCAATGTCCAACAACGTCCTTCCTGGCCAAAAAAAGGTCAGCAGAAATAATAAATGTGCGGCACATTAAATAAATGATTATTACCCAGAGAGAGAGGGAGAGAGAGAGCGAGACTAGACACGGAAAATAAAAGTACAGCAGAGAGAATTTATTTTATTTACAAAGGACACAAGCGAAAGGACACAAGTTGTCTGTTGCTGTATCGCAATATCTGCAGGCGTTGACATTGGCGAAAAAGGCAAATAAAAATTATCATCGACGTGTTCGTTGCGCAAATAAAACTCACTTCATATTATGATTGCCTTCGAACTGGCCAAGGCGTTCGTTCTTGGTCCATAAAAACAGATTATGACAGTTGATTAGATTATTTTTGTTTTGGTTTTTATGCGCGCGAGACAATCGTATAAAGTCGATAAATGCACATATGAACAGACTAAATATTAATGTTTTCTTCTTTTTATTGTTAAGATCTCGCTGTGTCATAAATATATATTCTATTTGGAACTTTGTTACAACCCTCGATTTTGTGTGTTTTGCTTTCGTTGGAGCGCGGGCGCGAAAACCATAATTATAATAATTTTTAGGAAAAACTTAAGACCTTGTAATTATAATTGTCAGTTTTTCAACCCTGGCCACAAGGGTAAAAGCAATCGCAGGCAGCGCGTGTGTGGTAGGGGGAGGGGGAGTGGAGGGTCTCTCTCATTAAACATAATTCTTGTGTAAACAAAAGCAAGCGTAACTTGATAACAAAATCGATGCGACGTCTGCAACATGCGGAATGAGCGCCAGCAAGTAATTAAGGAAAGTATTCCATACCCATTCGCCAGGACTTTATGATGCTGAGACTAAGAAATATGCATTACTTTAATCCTAACTGTAATTAAGAGACTACTTCATAACATACCATACCCAAGCATAATTTTAAATTAAAAATGTGCCCAACAATCCACACCAAGAATGCAATACAAATAAATAAAGCTTAACTTGGCTTACTGGAAAAAAAAAAATATATAAAAATAAATATTTCCAACTCATTGATTGCGATTTTATGTTTTGTGGGGTTCTTATGTTTGCATATTCGTGTACAGAAAAAGTGGACAGCAACAATGTGAACGCTACATATGTGTGTGTGGGTGCGTGTGTGTGTGGATAAGCGTGGCATGTGACGCACTCAACTCCGTAGTCTATGAAATAATGAACGCATGAACGATTGCCGCACAAAAGCATTGCATACTTGTAGGCTGTTTATTTTGCCGGTTCCATCGCTTGGCTCGATGCCCTGTAAAGGAAGTAGCTATGAGCAGTGTTAACTGTGAATGATTAAAACATTTTTACTGTGTTTAGTTATTCTATAAGAACATAATTATACTTATTTTATTAAATTATGCTAGAAAAATAAGTATGAAGTTATATATTTCAAATAATAAAGGGTATCTTCTGGTTCAACACTCACAAGCCAATCAATTGTACTTGATTTCTGTTGGGTATTCGCTACTCCTCTTGTTGTTTTTGTTGTTGTTGTTTGGTCTTTTATGAAAAAATACCAAAATCGGTTAATGTTTATTGAAAAGGCATAAAATTCGTTCTACTAGAATGGAAAATATGCTTTTGATACAATTATTGTGCCTATCTGCAGGCGCCAGTAAAAAAAAAGAAGAGAAGATACCTTGGAACGAAAACCGTTTCCACCCTGAACCAAAAAATTCACAGAGACTCACCCCAAGAACAAAATAGAAAACCTTTCCCCCTCGTTTCCCGCTTCCCACACAGCATTTTTTTTAAAAAAATAATATTTTTTTTCTTTGCTTTGAGTTTGTTTTGCGTCTGCTGCACTTCGACAAGTTTTTTTTTGTGTTTTGTTCATGCCTAGCGCCAACGGTGTTTCGGCAAAAGCGCCTCCCACTCCGGTTCCCGGAGGCCAGGAACAGTTATATGGGTCGCTTGATAACAATTCTCGTAACCCAGAGCAAGTGTGGAGCGTCAAGCGGAAAGCAATTTCATGGCCATGGGGTGGAACAATGTGGAATTGGCAAAGATGATTTCTTTTTATTATTTATCTATATATGATTTCGCTGATCTATTGTAAAAGATGAATAGTTAAATTCTTCGAGCTTCACTAATTTTTGAACTTTACTTTTACAAATTTAATTCTGTTGCCGAAACAAAGTAAAAGCAATTTGTAACTTTTATGTTAACCCAAATCACGCGGCGCAAGTAATGTTATTAAAAAATTAACCATTCGTGTACAATTAAAAGTTTTCACAATGTCCCAAAGAGGCCAAACACACAAAATGGTTACAAAAATTCGCGTAGGTTTCTTCTGCTTTTTCTTCGGAAATAAAATGCACCTGCGGGGATGTAAAAATCAAGAAAAACACGCAAAACAATTATTCTTAAGATATCTCTGCGGCAACATTAAAAGCCAATTTCACTTGATGACAATAGAAACAAAGCGCAACAGCCTCACCTGCCCTTGGGGGCAAACAAGAAGTAGATGGCTTAGCTCGACATCAGATATGCAAAGAATCAGCAGAACAAACAGAAGAAAAACTCGCGAACCGCCAAAAGCCTGACAGACTTTTTCTGGTCTCTCTTTTCTTTTCTTTTTTCTTTTTGGTAGGCATCGACATGAAAAATTATGTCACCCCCAGCGGTCGTCTTTGTCGTTGTTATTGCTCTTGTTTCTGTTGTTGTTTATTCCGTTTGGCGTCCCGCGACTTTTCTGCATTTAAAAGCTCGTCCTAAGGTTTTTTTCTTAACGAAATTTTTGTGTCAACGCCGCGTGTTGCGCGTCTGGGAGGGAGGGGGTTAGCCCAAGTTGTGCTAGACTGAATAACAGTTATAGCAAGAACTTTGTGGTCTCTTGACTATAGTTGATCTACCAGTTATTGGGATGTACGATACAATTGTAACTGATACCTAGGTAATACGATGTATCGATATCTTATGATATCGATCGAAGCGCAACCAACTTCACTTTTGTGAAATAACATAAGCTCGCCTAATCCCTAGGCAGTACAAGTTTGCTGTCGAATTTTCGATAACTTTCCCCGTTTCCGATATACACATGTAATCGATAACAGCAAAGTCTTGAATTTGGAAAACTTTGAAACGACGTTCGAAACATTAGACAAAATAATGACAAACTGTAAAAATTTTATTGAAATCGGTTGAGAAACACCGGAGATATAGAACAGTGAAGTTACCCCGTTGTGCATAGGTTTCAGGGTATCGTCTAGTCGGGCTTCCTCGCTTACTGCTTTTGTTTCCCATTGCCCTGCAGTTACTATTTTGAACGCCCGCACAGCCGGCAAAACTTGATGGCCTCTGACCTAATGGTCTTTGGCTTGTTAGCCTCGCCTTAGCCCGAAGGCAGTGGGATTCCCCCCCTGACAGACGCAAGCATTGCAACGAGTACGAGTATAATTGTCACCATGGGTGTCGGAGTTTCGAATGCTGTCGGCTATTTTGAATTGCCAAAGCATTTAAGCGCAAATTGCAACAATTAAAAATGAGTTCTTCGATATGCAATTGCCAGCAACAACAAACAGATGCCAACAACACGATAAGAAGATATGTCTGTATATGGCCAAAAATGTATCGCAAACGAGAGCAAAAAGCAATTTATATGCAAATGTGGCACAATGTAAAAGCAACTCTTCATAGTTGTTCGTAATGACAGCTCGGACGACGACGCGCCGTGAAGTCAATTGATGAATTTCATTGCATTTATTTTGTGGGCAGAAGAGCATGAAATATATGAAATGAAATATGTTTAGCCCTTTGGTGGCTAATACTTTTGAATTATGCATAAAAGTGTTGAAATTAGTTGGCCAAAAACTTTACAGCGCCATTTCAATATCAAAGCGACCTCACCTCAACGCATTCTGAGTTCAATTTCATTTAAATTTTAATCGCATTTTGTCCCAAGGAATGAGAATAGATACGATGTATAATCATAGATAAACATAATTTGTTCAATATGAAATAATAGGTATTAGAGATAATTTTTTGTTCTTTTCAATTCCATTATGAAGTTCCAGAGCCGCCATCTTGTTTGCTGTCCGGAATACCGTTAAGCACTAATCAAATCCCAGTGGAGTACAGTCAACCGTAAAATGTTAGAACTACTAAAACAAAGACCCAACAGTTTCTCAATGAATAAACATATGAGCAGATTTACAATAATCCACCCCTACGACGAACCTTTCGGAGCTTATTTTACGTAGTTCTCACGCACACACACAAGCGTATAAGTAAGGTTAAGTTTCGGTGTGTAATTATAAGCATTAATACGCGTGCCCATTTGAACTGAATAAATCAGAAATATGATGAATACTAAATAAATGTACAATGTTAAGGACAGAACTCGGGCGTTTTCATTTTGGAGCATCATCGTGGGCACCAACAACCGAACCGAACTCGAAAAACCGGTTTTTAATTAAGATTAAATGAGCGAAACGCACACATGTGGATTTAAATTTAAATGAGCCCAGGACCAGAGCGACGGAGAGAGAGAATCCTTTTCCTTTTTTTTTTTTTTTTTCTTTCCTCCTCTGCCTGTTTGTGAGCTCTATATTCATTGAGTTCATTAATTTTAGAGAATAAAAACCCTGTTAAATTATTCATTTATAGTCTTAAACCGATATAATGCGTGTGCTTAAAAAAATGGGGAATTAAACTTGGGTAATTTACAGGATTTAAAGTAGTTTCAAGTCTTTTTGCTGGGAACTTTTTCAAAATTCATTTGCCTTTTGCCTTGCAAAATCCTGCCAAACATCAAAGAGTATTAATTTGCATTCGTTGGGGATACTCCTTTTGTGAAATTGTAGTATTTTTGGTAAATATTTATACTTCTTTTGTCAGCAGTTTTTTCAATAACTTTTAATACCTACATATATCATGTCAATAACAATGGATGTGGAATGAACGAAATTGGTTGGATCCTTGCGGTCCGGCAGGGCTGCGCGGGGATGCAGATTATAGGCAAAAGTTGTGCAAAAAATGGTTAGCTCATTCAAACACACACACTCAGATCATGCGTGTGTGTGTGTGATATATGCCCTGCCCCCTTGTGAGGGGAAACGTTGTAATGAAAAGCTCAGACGGGCAATGAAACCGCACTTATCTGCGATTATGACTTTTTAAAATTACACTTTTTAGCACACATACCGAGAAGAAGAAGACAACGTAAATTTATTGATGCCCAAAAAGAAAAAAGAAGAAGAATTTGCCACACATATCCCATCATATCCATATCCATATCAGCATATTCACACATGCCACATAGTATATGGCTTGCTACCTCAATTTAAAACAGGAAATGCCTCTTGAAGTGATGCGCTTATTGGTTCGGGGGTTGACTTTGATTTACTTTTATTGATAGATTAACAACGTCAAAAGGTATACGCTTACCCAACGATTACGATTTTTGAGCAACCCTCAACCGAAGACTTTCAACTATAGCTTAACTGTGATATACCCTGTGCAAAGGTTTTTAGTTCATTCGTTCATTTATGTTTTTTTTTTGGTCGTTCTGTCAAATCGTTTTAGCAATGTTGTCCACTCGGTTTTAGAAAGTGTAGCAGACTAACCTTAGTCGACGAGTATGTAAACTATACAACGAGTATGTAAACTATACTTTTACGTTTACATCAACGAGTGTTTTTACATACTCGTTGGTTTACAGACTAACCTTAGTCAACGAGTATGTAAACTATACTTTTAAACTATACAACGAGTATGTAAACTATATTTTGACGTTTACATCAACGAGTGTTTTTACTTACTCGTTTGTAAACTATACTTTTACGTTTACGTCAACGAGTGTTTTTACATACTTGTTTGTAAACTATACTTTTACGTTTACATCAACGAGTGTTTTTACATACTCGTTGGTTTACAGACTAACCTTAGTCAACGAGTATGTAAACTATACTTTTAAACTATACAACGAGTATGTAAACTATACTTTGACGTTTACATCAACGAGTGTTTTTACATACTAACCTTAGTCAACGAGTATGTAAACTATGCCTTTAAACAATACAACGAGTATGTAAACTATACTTTTACGTTTACATCAACGAGTGTTTTTACATACTCGTTTGTAAACTATACTTTGACGTTTACATCAACGAGTGTTTTTACATACTCGTTGGTTTACAGACTAACCTAAGTCAACGAGTATGTAAACTATACTTTTAAACTATACAACGAGTATGTAAACTATACTTTGACGTTTACATCAACGAGTGTTTTTACATACTCGTTGGTTTACAGACTAACCTTAGTCAACGAGTATGTAAAACTATACTTTTAAACTATACAACGAGTATGTAAACTATACTTTGACGTTTACATCAACGAGTGTTTTTACATACTAACCTTAGTCAACGAGTATGTAAACTATACTTTTAAACTATACAACGAGTATGTAAACTATACTTTGACGTTTACATCAACGAGTGTTTTTACATACTCGTTAGTTTACAGACTAACCTTAGTCAACGAGTATGTCAAACTATACTTTTAAACTATA
>JAWNNV010000450.1:0-62819 GCA_035044485.1 Scaptomyza reducta
AACTTTCCGACCCTATAACTATGTCAAAACTTTCCAAACCCATAACTTTGTCAAAACTGAACCGATTTTCAAAAGGAAATGCGTTTTAGTCGTGGCTCGATCTCAATAATTAAACCGAATTCATAGTTGGAAATGTTTTTTTTTTCGAAATTTAAGTTAAAACTTTCCGAACCTATAACTTTGTCAAAACTTTCCGAACGTATAACTATGTCAAAACTTTCCGAACCTTACTTGTCAAAACTTTCCGACGGTATAACTATGTCAAAACTTTTCGAACCTATAACTTTGTCAAAACTGAACCGATTTTCAAAAGGAAAGGCGTTTTAGTCGTGGCTCGATCTCAATAATTAAACCGAATTCATAATTGAAAATGTTTTTTTTTTTTCAAATTCATGTTAAAACTTTCCGAACCTATAACTTTGTCAAAATTTTCCGAACGTATAACTATGTCAAAACTTTCCGAACCTATACTTGTCATAACTTTGTCAAAACTGAACCGATTTTCAAAAGGAAAGGCGTTTTAGTCGTGGCTCGATCTCAATAATTAAACCGAATTCATAGTTGGAAATTTTTTTTTTTTTCGAAATTTATGATAAAACTTTCCGAACTTATAACTTTATCAAAATTTTCCTAACCTATATTTTTGTCAAAACTTTCCGAACCTAAACCTTTGTCAAAACTGAACCGATTTTTAAAAGGAAATGCGTTTTAGTCGTGGCTCGATCTCAATAATTAAACCGCATTCATAATTGAAAATGTTTTTTTTTTCGAAATTCATGTTAAAACTTTCCGAACCTATAACTTTGTCAAAACTTTCCGAACCTATAACTATGTCAAAACTTTCCGAACCTATAACTTTGTCAAAACTGAACCGATTTTAAAAAGGAAAGGCGTTTTAGTCGTGGCTCGATCTCAATAATTAAACCGCATTCATAGTTGAAAATGTTTTTTTTTCGAAATTCATGTTAAAAATCTCCGAACCTATAACTTTGTCAAAACTTTCCAAACATATAACTATGTCAAAACTTTCCGAACCTATAACTTTGTCAAAACTGAACCGATTTTCAAAAGGAAAGGCGTTTTACTCGTGGCTCGATCTCAATAATTAATCCGAATTCATAGTTGGAAATGTTTTTTTTATTCTGAAAATTCTATAAGTTAAAACTTTCCGAACCTATAACTATGTCAAAACTTTCCAAACCTATAACTTTGTCAAAACTGAACCGATTTTCAAAAGGAAAGGCGATTTAGTCGTGGCTCGATCTCAATAATTAAACCGAATTCATTGTTGAAAATGTTTTTTTTTTCGAAATTCATGTTATAACTTTCCGAACCTATAACTTTGTCAACATTTTCCGAACCTATAACTATGTAAAACCTTTCGGACCCATAACTTTGTCAAAACTGAACCGATTTTCAAAAGGAAAGGCGTTTTACTCATGGCTCAATCTCAATAATTAAACCGAATTCATAGTTGGAAATGTTTTTTTTTTCGAAATTCATGTCAAAACTTTCCGAACCTATAACTATGTCAAAACTTTCCGAAACTATAACTATGTCAAAACTTTCCGAATATATAACTTTGTCAAAAATGAACCGATTTTCAAAAGGAAAGGCGTTTCAGTCGTGGCTCGATCTCAATAATTAAACCGAATTCATACTTGGAAATGTTTTTTTTTTTTTCGAAATTCAAGTTAAAACTTTCCGAACTTATAACTTTGTCAAAACTTTCCGAACGTATAACTATGTCAAAACTTTCCGAACCTATAGCTTTGTGAAAACTTTCCGACCGTATAACTATGTCAAAACTTTCCAAACCCATAACTTTGTCAAAACTGAACCGATTTTCAAAAGGAAAGGCGTTTTAGTCGTGGCTCAATCTCAATAATTAAACCGAATTCATAGTTGAAAATGTTTTTTTTTTCGAAATTCCTGTCAAAACTTTCCGAACCTATAACTTTGTCAAAACTTTCCGAACGTATAACTATGTCAAAACTTTCCGAACCTATAGCTTTGTCAAAACTTTCCGACCGTATAACTATGTCAAAACTTTCCAAACCCATAACTTTGTCAAAACTGAACCGATTTTCAAAAGGAAATGCGTTTTAGTCGTGGCTCGATCTCAATAATTAAACCGCATTCATAGTTGGAAATGTTTTTTTTTCGAAATTCATGTTAAAACTTTCCGAACCTATAACTTTGTCAAAATTTTCCGAACCTATAACTATGTCAAAACTTTCCGAACCTATAACTTTGTCAAAACTGAACCGATTTTCAAAAGGAAAGGCGTTTTAGTCATGGCTCGATCTCAATAATTAAACCGAATTCATAGTTGGAAATGTTTTTTTTTTCCAAATTCATGTTAAAACTTTCCGAACCTATAACTTTGTCAAAACTTTCCGAACCTATAACTATGTCAAAACTTTCCGAACATATAACTTTGTCAAAACTGAACCGATTTTCAAAAGGAAATGCGTTTTAGTCGTGGCTCGATCTCAATAATTAAACCGAATTCATAATTGAAAATGTTTTTTTTTTCGAAATTCATGTTAAAACTTTCCGAACCTATAACTTTGTCAAAAGTTTCCGAACGTATAACTATGTCAAAACTTTCCGAACCTATAGCTTTGTCAAAACTTTCCGACCGTATAACTATGTCAAAACTTTCCAAACCCATAACTTTGTCAAAACTGAACCGATTTTCAAAAGGAAAGGCGTTTTAGTCGTGGCTCAATCTCAATAATTAAACCGAATTCATAGTTGGAAATGTTTTTTTTTTCGAAACTTCATGTTAAAACTTTCCGAACCTATAACTTTGTCAAAACTTTCCGACCTATAACTATGTCAAAACTTTCCGAACCTATAACTTTGTCAAAACTGAACCGATTTTCAAAAGGAAAGGCGTTTTAGTCGTGGCTCGATCTCAAGGGATAGTGTATAATAAACCGAATTCATAATTGAAAATGTTTTTTTTTTAAATTCATGTTAAAACTTTCCGAACGTATAATTATGTTAAAACTTTCCGAACCTATAACTATGTCAAAACTTTCCGAACCTATAACTATGTCAAAACTTTCCGAACCTATAACTTTGTCAAAACTGAACCGATTTTCAAAAGGAAAGGCGTTTTAGTCGTGGCTCGATCTCAATAATTAAACCGAATTCATAGTTGGAAATGTTTTTTTTTTTCGAAATTTAATAAAAATAAACCGAATTCATAATTGAAAATTTTTTTTTTTAATTCATGTTAAAACTTTCCGAACTTATAACTTTGTCAAAATTTTCCGAACACTATATTTACTATGTCAAAACTTTCCGGACCTATACCTTTGTCAAAACTAAACCGATTTTCAAAAGGAAATGCGTTTTAGTCGTGGCTCGATCTCAATAATTAAACCGAATTCATAATTGAAAATGTTTTTTTTTTCCAAATTCATGTTAAAACTTTCCGAACCTATAACTTTGTCAAAACTTTCCGAACCTATAACTATGTCAAAACTTTCCGAAGATATAACTATGTCAAAACTTTCCGAACCTATAACTTTGTCAAAAATGAACCGATTTTCAAAAGGAAAGGCGTTTTAGTCGTGGCTCGATCTCAATAATTAAACCGAATTCATAGTTGGAAATGTTTTTTTTTTCGAAATTCATGTTAAAACTTTCCGAACCTATAACTTTGTCAAAACTTTCCGAACCTATAATTATGTCAAAACTTTCCGAACCTATAACTTTGTCAAAACTGAACCGATTTTCAAAAGGAAAGGCGTTTTAGTCGTGGCTCAATCTCAATAATTAAACCGCATTCATAGTTGAAAATGTTTTTTTTTTCGAAATTCAAGTTAAAACTTTCCAAACCTATAACTTTGTCAAAACTTTCCGAACATATAACTTTGTCAAAACTGAACCGATTTTCAAAAGGAAAGGCGTTTCAGTCGTGGTTCGATTTTCAACGGGATAAGGGTATAATAAACCGCATTCATAATTGAAAATGATTTTTTTTTTAAATTCATGTTAAAACGTTCCGAACGTATAATTATGTCAAAACTTTCCGAACCTATAACTTTGTCAAAACTGAACCGATTTTCAAAAGGAAAGGCGTTTTAGTCGTGGCTCGATCTCAATTATTTAACCGAATTCATAGTTGGAAATGTTTTTTTTTTTCGAAATTCATTTTAAAACTTTCCGAACCTATAACTATGTCACAACTTTCCGAACCTATAACTATGTCAAATCTTTCCGAACCTATAACTTTGTCAAAACTGAACCGATTTTCAAAAGGAAAGGCGTTTCAGTCGTGGCTCGATCTCAATAATTAAACCGAATTCATAGTTGGAAATGTTTTTTTTTTACAAAATTGAATAAAAATAAACCGCATTCATAATTGAAAATTTTTTTTTTTTTAAATTCATGTTAAAATTTTCCGAACATATAACTTTGTCAAAATTTTCCGAACGTATAACTATGTCAAAACTTTCCGAACCTATAACTTTGTCAAAACTGAACCGATTTTCAAAAGGAAATGCGTTCTTGTCGTGGCTCGATCTCAATAATTAAACCGCATTCATAATTGAAAATGTTTTTTTTTTTAAATTCATGTTAAAACTTTCCGAACCTATAACATTGTCAAAACTTTCCGAACCCATAACTATGTCAAAACTTTCCGAACCTATAACTTTGTCAAAACTGAACCGATTTTCAAAAGGAAAGGCGTTTTAGTCGTGGCTCAATCTCAATAATTAAACCGCATTCATAGTTGTAAAAGTTTTTTTTTCGAAACTCCTGTCAAAACTTTCCGAACCTATAACTTTTTCAAAACTTTCCAAACCTATAACTATGTCAAAACATTCCGAACCTATAACTTTGTCAAAACTGAACCGATTTTCAAAAGGAAAGGCTTTTCAGTCGTGGCTCGATCTCAATAATTAAACCGAATTCATAGTTGGAAATGTTTTTTTTTTTTTCCAAATTCATGTTAAAACTTTCCGAACATATAAATTTGTCAAAACTTTCCGAGCCTATAACTATGTCAAAACTTTCCGAATATATAAATTTGTCAAAACTAAACAGATTTTCAAAAGGAAAGGCGTTTTAGTCGTGGCTCGATCTCAATAATTAAACCGCATTCATAGTTGGAAATGTTTTTTTTTTCGAAATTCATGTTAAAACTTTCCGAACCTATAACTTTGTCAAAACTTTCCGAACCTATAACTATGTCAAAACTTTCCGAACCTATAACTTTGTCAAAACTGAACCGATTTTCAAAAGGAAAGCGCGTTTTAGTCGTGGCTCGATCTCAATAATTAAACCGCATTCATAGTTGGAAATGTTTTTTTTTTCGAAATTTATGTTAAAACTTTCCGAACCTATAACTTTTCAAAACTTTCCGAACCTATAACTATGTCAAAACTTTCCGAACCTATAACTTTGTCAAAACTGAACCGATTTTCAAAAGGAAAGGCGTTTTAGTCGTGGCTCGATCTCAATAATTAAACCGCATTCATAGTTGGAAATGTTTTTTTTTTCGAAATTTGTGAAAACTTGCCGACCTATAACTTCTCAACTTTCCGAACCTATAACTATGTCAAAACTTTCCGAACCTATAACTTTGTCAAAACTGAACCGATTTTCAAAAGGAAAGGCGTTTTAGTCGTGGCTCGATCTCAATAATTAAACCGCATTCATAGTTGAAAATGTTTTTTTTTTCGAAATTCATGTTAAAACTTTCCGAACCTATAACTTTGTCAAAACTTTCCGAACCTATAACTATGTCAAAACTTTCCGAACCTATACTTGTCAAAACTGAACCGTTACGTTGCCGATCAAAAAGGAAAGCGTTTAGTCGTGGCTCGATCTCAATAATTAAACCGCATTCATAGTTGCAAATGTTTTTTTTTTTCGAAATTCATGTTAAAACTTGCCGACCCTATAACTTGTCACACTTTCCGAACCTATAACTATGTCAAAACTTTCCGAACCTATAACTTTGTCAAAACTGAACCGATTTTCAAAAGGAAAGGCGTTTTAGTCGTTGCTCGATCTCAATAATTAAACCGCATTCATAGTTGGAAATGTTTTTTTTTCGAAATTTCATGTTAAAACTTTCCGAACTCTGTAACTTTGTCGAAAACTTTCCGAAACCTATAACTATGTCAAGACTTTCCGAACCTATAACTTTGTCAAAACTGAACCGATTTTCAAAAGGAAAGGCGTTTTAGTCGTGGCTCGATCTCAATAATTAAACCGCATTCATAGTTGGAAATGTTTTTTTTTTCGAAATTCATGTTAAAACTTTCCGAACCTATAACTTTGTCAAAACTTTCCGAACCTATAACTATGTCAAAACTTTCCAAACCTATAACTTTGTCAAAACTGAACCGATTTTCAAAAGGAAAGGCGTTTTAGTCGTGGCTCGATCTCAATAATTAAACCGAACTTCATGTCAAAAGTTTGTTTTTTCGAAATGTTGATTGTTAGGAAATCTTTCGCGAACTATATAACTTTGATCAATTTAACTTTCCGAACCTATAACTTTGTCAAAACTTTCCGAACCTATAACTTTGTCAAAACTGAACCGATTTTCAAAAGGAAAGGCGTTTTAGTCGTGGCTCGATCTCAATAATTAAACCGCATTCATAGTTGCAAATGTTTTTTTTTTCGAAATTCATGTTAAAACTTTCCGAACCTATAACTTTGTCAAAACTTTCCAACCCTATAACTATGTCAGACTTTCCACCTATAACTTTGTCAAAACTGAACCGATTTTCAAAAGGAAAGGCGTTTTAGTCGTGGCTCGATCTCAATAATTAAAGCCCGCTATTCCATAGTTGCAAATGTTTTTTTTTTCGAAATTTATGTTAAAACTTTCCGAACTATAACTTTTCAATTTCCGAACCTATAACTTGTCAAAACTTTCCGAACCTATAACTTTGTCAAAACTGAACCGATTTTCAAAAGGAAAGGCGTTTTAGTCGTGGCTCGATCTCAATAATTAAACCGCATTCATAGTTGCAAATGTTTTTTTTTTCGAAATTTGTGAAAACTTGCCGACCTATAACTTGTCAAAACTTTCCGAACCTATAACTATGTCAAAACTTTCCGAACCTATAACTTTGTCAAAACTGAACCGATTTTCAAAAGGAAAGGCGTTTTAGTCGTGGCTCGATCTCAATAATTAAACCGCATTCATAGTTGAAAATGTTTTTTTTTTCGAAATTTATGTTAAAACTTTCCGAACATATAACTTTGTCAAAACTTTCCGAACCTATAACTATGTCAAAACTTTCCGAACCTATAACTTTGTCAAAACTGAACCGATTTTCAAAAGGAAAGGCGTTTTAGTCGTGGCTCGATCTCAATAATTAAACCGCATTCATAGTTGCAAATGTTTTTTTTTTCGAAATTCATGTTAAAACTTTCCGAACCTATAACTTTGTCAAAACTTTCCGAACCTATAACTATGTCAGAACTTTCCGAACCTATAACTTTGTCAAAACTGAACCGATTTTCAAAAGGAAAGGCGTTTTAGTCGTTGCTCGATCTCAATACTTAACCGCATTAATGTTGTCAAATGTTTCTTTTTTCGAAAATTTATGTTCAAAAATTTCCGAACCTATAACTTTGTAAAAACTTTCCGAACCTATAACTTATGTCAAAACTTTCCGAACTTATAACTTTGTCAAATACTTGAACCGATTCAACAAGAACGTTTCCGCCTGTATCTCAAAACTGAACCGATTTCATAGGAAAGGCGTTTTGTTGTATTCGAAATTTAAGTTAAAACTTTCCTGACCTATAATTCTGTCAAAACTTTCCGAACCTATAACTTTGTCAAAACTTTCCGAACCTATAACTTTGTCAAAACTGAACCGATTTTCAAAAGGAAACGCGTTTTAGTCGTGGCTCGATCTCAATAATTAAACCGCATTCATAGTTGGAAATGTTTTTTTTTTGCGAAATTTATGTAAAACTTTCCGAACTTATAACTTTTCAAATCTTTCCGAACCTATAACTATGTCAAAACTTTCCGAACCTATAACTTTGTCAAAACTGAACCGATTTTCAAAAGGAAAGGCGTTTTAGTCGTGGCTCGATCTCAATAATTAAACCGCATTCATAGTTGCAAATGTTTTTCTTTTTGAAATTCATGTTAAAACTTTCCGAACCTATAACTTTGTCAAAACTTTCCGAACCTATAACTATGTCAAAACTTTCCGAACCTATAACTTTGTCAAAACTGAACCGATTTTCAAAAGGAAATGCGTTTTAGTCGTGGCTCGATCTCAATAATTAAACCGCATTCATAATTGAAAATGTTTTTTTTAAATTCATGTAAAAGTTTTTTTTTCGAAATTCATGTTAAAACTTTCCGAACCTATAACTTTGTCAAAACTTTCCGAACCTATAACTATGTCAAAACTTTCCGAACCTATAACTTTGTCAAAACTGAACGATTTTCAAAAGGAAAGGCGTTTTAGTCGTGGCTCGATCTCAATAATTAAACCGCATTCATAGTTGCAAATGTTTTTTTTTCGAAATTCATGTTAAAACTTTCCGATCCTATAACTTTGTCAAAACTTTCCGAACCTATAACTATGTCAAAACTTTCCGAACCATATAACTTTGTCAAAACTGAACACGATTTTCAAAAGGAAAGGCGTTTTAGTCGTGGCTCGATCTCAATAATTAAACAGCATTCATAGTTGGAAAATGTTTTTTTTTCGAAATTTATGACAAAACTTTCCGAACATATAACTTTGTCAAAACTTTCCGAACCTATAACTATTGTCAAAACTTTCCGAACCTATAACTTTGTCAAAACTGAACCGATTTTCAAAAGGAAAGGCGTTTTAGTCGTGGCTCGATCTCAATAATTACACCGCATTCATAGTTGCAAATGTTTTTTTTTTCGAAATTTATGATTAAAACTTTCCGAACCTATAACTTTGTCAAAACTTTCCGAACCTATAACTTTGTCAAAACTTTCCGAACCTATAACTTTGTCAAAACTGAACCGATTTTCAAAAGGAAATGCGTTTTAGTCGTGGCTCGATCTCAATAATTAAACCGCATTCATAGTTGCAAATGTTTTTTTTTTCGAAATTCATGTCAAAACTTTCCGAACCTATAACTTTTAAATTTCCGAACTATAACTGTCAAAACTTTCCGAACCTATAACTTTGTCAAAACTGAACCGATTTTCAAAAGGAAAGGCGTTTTAGTCGTGGCTCGATCTCAATAATTAAACCGCATTCATAGTTGGAAATGTTTTTTTTTCGAAATTCATGTTAAAACTTTCCGAACCTATAACTTTATCAAAACTTTCCGAACCTATAACTATGTCAAAACTTTCCGAACCTATAACTTTGTCAAAACTGAACCGATTTTCAAAAGGAAAGGCGTTTTAGTCGTGGCTCGATCTCAATAATTAAACCGCATTCATAGTTGGAAATGTTTTTTTTTTCGAAATTCATGCTCAACAACTTGTAACGTTTGTTATTTTCATCATTAAAAGTTTTATCGCAATTTGTTCTTGACAAATTTGTCGCCTGCGATAAAATGCATAAATAACAGCTTTGATGCTGCAATGCTCTTTTTCTCTCAGTAGTGAGATTGCTTCCAGAGCTTAGGAGTTAATCACAGCTAACTTCATACTCTCCAATGGAAAGCTCTGGAAAGAACGACTATAAAAAGTGCATGCGTATTAGATCGCGCTTCTCTTCTTTTTTGTTCAGTCTGCTAATTGTCACGCCGGACCGTCGAGTCGCGAGCTGAAAAAATTTTAAACACGTGATCGCAACGCACAAGTTGGTGCACCGAGAAAAAAAATGTTAAAAGAAAAAAAACGGAAATAAGACGATCGATCGCTAATAATAAAATACATAACAGTGCCAAATTAAACCATAATTAAGAACAAAAAACTATACGAATTTATCGACCAGAACACGTGCACGACATGAGCTAATGGCCATGACCTATAAGTGACCTTAACCTTAAAGGCACAACCACATCACCATGCGTTTGTCTACGCAGGTTTAGAAGTATCGGTCTATTATATTATTGGACCAAATCCCGTCCCGAATTTCGTTCAGTGCATCCCCGCACTCAATCGCAGTTCTGCCAAGAGCAAGCGCAATTTTCGTGCTCTTCGCCCTTGCATGGCCTGCTCAGTCCATAAAAGCCTCGGAGCAGCTTCTCTTGTTCGTATCCAAAGAGAAGGCAACAACCCAGGAAGATCAGCAGTTTAAAAAAATCATATATACAAAGACTTTAAGTTATAAGTATTTTTTTTAAACAATGTATTAGTTTATAGATGTTAATGGGTTAATACAGTTAATGAGTGCAGTGCAAAATTACATTAACAAAGAGAAAACGATCCCCTCTTCGCGAACACAGGTAGCTCTCTCTTAATCTGTATGTAGAGCACATGTAAATATATATGTATATCTGCGTTCTCTGTATTCGATATGCATAAGTATTAGACCACAGCTGATTAGAAAATGTGTAAAGTGACAAAAATAATTTAAAGTAACAAAAACAAACACAAAATTAACATCAAAAGCAACGATGGACTCTCTCGCTGGAAGGCCTTTCATCGTCGGAGCAGTACATATGTAAGTACATAAAAGCTATAAAAAAGCAACTCTCTTTTATTGTTTCTTTGACATGTTCTAATCACAGCTGTATATTTGTTGGTCACCTTGAATTAAATTACAATTAGAGCGATTAATTTTGTTAATAAAACTAATTGCAGAACAAATAAATAGTAAAAGAAAAAAAATAGAAAAAAATAAAACAGTTTACTGACCCTTCCCTTATTTAATTTAAACGGGATCGTTTCCTTAACTGTTTTTGCAGCGCACACATGAAGTAAAGAGTAATCATAACCCAAATAGTTATTCAAATTATTGCTAGTAAAACGACATGTATTCATTAAAAGTATTATAGGCATACACTGTAAAAAAAAAGTTAAAGTATTAATATTGTTATTTGAAGTTGCCTTATTTTTAAATGTTAGCATACTTTTTTTTAAAGCAATATGGAAAAGCTTGTTTTTTATGATTATATATTCTTACCGAGAAATCTTTGTTAAATAAATTAAGCACCTATCATGAGTATAATGAAACGGAATTTGTTATTATTCTATTTTTTCATCAATTCGAGTATGCACGACTAAATTGATTTAGTCCTATTGACATGGTAACATAACTGTAGTAACCTAATTGTTTTTGGGGACTTTAAAAACATCCCGCTAGTAAAGTCCATGGTTGGGTAGGGTATAGAATGCGGTTGTCAACCACCAACTTCAGACACCGCCAAAGCCAGTTAATAAGAGAAGTCACCCATTTTTTTTTAAGCATATCGGTCTGTGAGTTACAGCTCGTCTAGCTGCCTCGTTTTGTTTTCTTTTCTTTATTTTGTTGACGATATTTTGCGAATTTTTTTCTTTAGTTTCCGAAGGGATCCTTAATAAAATTTTGTAAGCAAGAGTCAAGGAATTAGCAAAACCCACCCCACCCCGAAAGAGCTACGGTAATATAGGGTCCCACTCCGCTATACCTCCTTCGACTCACTGGACGAATGCGATTGACCAATCCGTTAACATCTGGTCAGTACATGCAGACGTTGGCTAGATTCTGTACATTTTTGTTGTCCAGACGTGGCGTAAAGTCTACAGAAAATTGTGGCATAGGCTACCTAACTTTTTTTGCGCCCAACGTGGAGCAAAGTCTACAGATAATTTTAGCTAAGATTACATAAATTTTTGGCGCCCGACAACGTGGGGCATCTGTATCTCTTTTTAAACCATCTGTGTGGGACATCTGTATATCTTTTTGAACCAACTGTGTGGAGCCTCGGTCTTTAGGTGAAGCCGTACATAAGTTTTTGGAACCAACTGTCTGTGGCCTCCTTTTTCGGTAAAGACCAGGAATTGTGTTTGGTTACATAATTTGTGGAGGTCAAGCTTAAGGCTGGGAGATAGAGTTTGAAGGCTTACGTTACAGAAAGATAGTAGAGTACACACCTGGTTTGTAAAGAGAGCATATATATTTTTTCTACTTTTTCCTAATCTATGGTGCTTATAGGATTCCTGATTTGAATTGCCGCAGGCCGAAGCATCAGATTATGAAAAACATGACGTTATTTTTTTAGGCGTTTTGGATTCTTATAATTAGATTCAGTTCGATTATCTGCCAAAAGCTTAAACTAACGGGTCATGTATGAGATAGAAAAGTCAAAGCTATTGTTGCCACCTGATAGTTGTAGAGATGCTCACACAACCTTAGCTCAGATATTTTTTTTAATTTTTGGACACAAGCTGTGCTTGAAGTAGTAGAAGCTAGGAAATACTCTTCAAAGCTTTTTGGATTCTTGCATGTTTTGGCTCAGCTCAGACATCCTGCCAATTGCTAAGAAAAGAGCCTTTTTCTTGAATAGCACTTGTTAAACACAGTCAAAAGTCCAAAGTATATCGCTAGTAGGATCAAATTGGTTATTAGTTAATAAGGTTATAGGCAATGTTGAATTTAGGCTGGATCTGCACATCATGCGATAGTGTAATTGTACCGCTTTCTGGAAACACTGTTAAAAACTAAAAAGAGCTTTAACCATTTTATTTGATCTGAATAATTAGTTGAAATAGCCCAGTTAATAAATTGCTTCTTCTTATTTAAAACTGGCCGATTAAGTTACTACTGTGTATGTTTACCAAAAAAATGTCATAAAAGGGTAAAATTAATAAAAAAAAAATAAAATTTGTTTTGAAGAAATGTTACCAAGACATTCGCCTGTACAAGCTCGACAGCCAAGTACGGATGTAGAACAAAACTGTTTAGTTTGTTCTCAAGTCTTAACGGATACAGAACCATGCTATGTTACACCTTGTAATCATGTGTACCATAGGCAATGCCTAGAGAGTCGGCTGACGACTCACAAAGACTGTCCAAGTTGTTTTCAGATCATTGAAACGAACCAGTTAAAACTAGTAGTAGGAAATTGTTCGCCAACGCGACAAACAGAAGCTACAGGCATGCCGCAATCGCAAAATCGACGTACTGTCACGCGCAGCTTGGCAAGATCCCTAAATGAAGAACCAGCACAGACTCGTAACCTGCAAGGAGATGTGCAGAACAGTAGTAATAGTTATAATTCTGCTGCTGCTCAATCCAATTCTAAAAGGCGAGGGAGACCAAACGTATCTCGGCCCAATTATGTATCGAGAGAGCCAAGTATAGATTACTCTTTAATACAGAATATGATAGAGCAGACCGTTTCTCGTTTGGTATCCAGTCTAAATATAAACCAACGAAGTCAATCACCCATAAGAAATAGCCGAGTACATTATAATGAGCCAATATCATCATCGAGTCAATCAGTACCTAGCAGTCAAATTGTTAATATTATGCAAAAATGGAACTTAACTTTTGAGGGAACTGAGCAAGGCTTAACCGTAGAAGAATTTATTTATCGAGTTAAATCACTAACCGATGAAACTTTAGAAAGTGATTTTCAAGGCTTGTGCAAGCACTTGCATATATTATTTGCAGGCAAAGCACGAGATTGGTTTTGGAGATATCATAAAGGAGTATCTCATATTATCTGGTCTGATTTTTGTATGTCCTTAAGACAACAGTATAAAGACTATACATCGGACTTTCTTAGCAAAGAACGTATTCGCGCACGAAAGCAAAAGTCAGGAGAAACGTTTGCAATGTTTTTCGATGCTGTGGCAGCACTGATGGATAACTCATCTGTCCAAATAGACGAAGACGAAATTCTAGAGATTCTTAAAAATAATCTCTTACCCGAAACGCGTCAACAGTTATTATATCAGCCAATCAGAACCATTAGCGAGTTGAGAAAACTAGTTCAAATGAAAGAAAATCTAACTCGTGAAATAGGTTCATGTGTAGAAAGTACAAAAGCAAAAGTACCCATATATCGTCGTACGGTACACGCAATGGAAATAAATGATCATCAAAATAATAATCAAGAAGAAATTGAAAGTGAAATTGCAGCAGTTCGCGCTTCACACGCAAAGCTCGTGTGTTGGAATTGTGATGTCATAGGACACGCGTGGCAAGACTGTTTAGCAGAGCGTCGCATATTTTGTTATGGTTGTGGGGAACCAAATGTATATAAGCCCCAATGTCAAAAATGCATCCGTCGCAAATCGGAAAACCGAATACAGGGTGCATCCAACACCACCAGGTTGCCCCCGTCGAAATAAAAGTTAACAAAAATGAAAATAAAATCAAGATTGCTCAGCCAACGCAAATCTCACCAAGCAGGCAAGACGCGTCTCAACAATCTTATAAAAAGTCACATATTGATCGTTTACAAAATTATAAAAAAATTAGGAATAAGATTTTTACGGAAGTAAGGCCCAATGAAATTGTGAAAACAAGTAGAAACGCTGTAAGAATTAGATGTTATTATGATAAGATAAGAAACAACCACAGATTATTGGTGTCTGCTATAGTAAATAATAAGAATGATTTAAGAAGTTATGCGGAAGTCTCTTTTCTTGAGTTTAAAGAACTTGGATTACTGGATACTGGAGCAAATGTCAGTTGCATAGGAGCTAGCTTAGCGAAAGAAAATTTTAATGAATGCCCAGAGTTTACACCGTGTGGGTCATATGTTAAAACTGCTGATGGTCGATCACATACGGTCCTTGGAGTTTTACATGTTTTATTGACTTACAACGGCGTTCAGAAGCCAATGCAATTGTACGTGATCCCCTCAATTCAACAGAAACTGATTCTTGGCATAGATTTCTGGAGAATTTTTGAGCTTGCACCTAAAATAATTCATACCATAGATTTGTCCCAGACTACTGATAACTCAGATGATATCTATCCTTTAACTTTATTGCAAAGGCAACAGCTTGAAGTGGTGAAAAAACTGTTTCCCAACTGTGATACTGGCTTGGGTCGCACGAATTTAATTCAGCATCATATTGACATCGGAGATGCAAAGCCAGTAAAACAACGATTCTACCCTGTCAGTCCCGCGGTCGAAAAGGTTTTGTTTGCGGAGATTGATCGAATGCTCTCTTTGGATGTTATTGAACCTTCAATGAGTGCTTGGAGTTCACCCATGAGATTAGTTCTCAAGCCCAATAAAATAAGGCTCTGCCTTGATGCTCGAAAACTTAACGATGCTACAGGAAAAGATGCATATCCGTTACCCAGCATCGATGGAATTTTAGCTCGTTTGCCCAAGGCAAATTTAATCTCGAAGCTCGATTTAAAAGATGCCTATTGGCAAATTAAGTTGGATGAGGAGTCAAAGCCTTTAACAGCTTTTACTGTTCCGGGTAGACCCCTTTATCAATTCAAGGTAATGCCATTTGGATTGTGTAATGCACCATCCACAATGTGTCGTTTGATGGACGAGATTATACCCCCTGATTTACGATATTGTGTTTTTGGTTATATAGACGATCTTTGTATCGTATCAGAAGACTTTGAATCACATTTAGCGGTTCTGATCAGACTGGCCGATCAGTTTAGAAAAGCTAATATAACACTAAATATTGGAAAAAGTAACTTTTGTGTTACGAGTATCAACTATTTAGGTTATACTATTGGCTGTGGAGGAATTTCCACAGATCCCGGCAAAATTTCTTGTATTGTTAACTGGCCAGCGCCCAAGAATCTTAAACAGATTCGTGGTTTTCTTGGAGTTTGTAATTGGTACCGGCGGTTTATACAAAACTTTGCAGAGCTTGCTTGTCCAATTACCGAATTGTTGAAAAACAAGAAAAAGTTCATTTGGACTCCTGAAGCCCAAGTGGCAATGGATCAATTGAAGGCCATTCTAACAACTGCTCCTGTTTTGAAAAATCCAGATTTTTCAAAGAAATTCTTTTTGCATTGTGACGCAAGTGATGTTGGAATCGGAGCTGTATTAGTTCAATTATCTGATATTGAGCACGAGCAACCGATCGCATTTATGTCGAAAAAGTTAAACCGTTCTCAAAAAAACTATAGCGTTACTGAACGTGAATGCTTAGCGGTAATCCTTGCAGTAGAAAAGTACAGATGCTATCTTGAGCTGCAAGAATTTGAAGTAGTTACTGACCATTCGAGTCTTCTTTGGCTTATGCGCCAACAAAATGTCTCAGGAAGATTGGCTCGTTGGATTTTCAAGCTGCAACAGTTTAAGTTTACTATTTCCCATCGCAAAGGAAGGGAACATGTTGTTCCTGATGCGTTATCTCGCCTTGAAGAGCTAGAAATAGCAAACTTGGAGTTAGAACCAGTCATAGACCTAAAATCAGATTTTTTTAATGATGAAGAGTATGAAAAGCTTAAAATAAAGTTTAAGGCAAATCAAGATAAATTTCCGACTGTAAAAATAGTTGAACCATATCTATATATACAGAGAGAACACATGTCAGGCGAGTTGGAGCAAGACAAAATATCATGGAAGTTATGGGTTCCAGAACGTCTCCGATCAGCGGTGCTAAAACAAGCACATGATGGTTTAGTCTCTTCACATGGAGGTATGCAAAAAACTATTGAGAAAATTCGTCGAAATCTCTTTTGGCCAGGTTTGGCAAGTGACGTACAAAAATACATAAGACAGTGCGAAATATGTAAACAAATGAAGGCACCTAATTATACCCTACGCCCGCCCATGGGTACTCTTAGTCCGACATGCAGGCCCTTCCAGCGCTTATATATTGATCTACTAGGACCCTATCCGCGTAGCAAAAGAGGACATATTGGTATTCTTATTGTGCTCGATCACTTTAGCAAATACCATTGGCTGCAACCTTTAAAAAAGTTTACATCTGCAGAAATTCAAGATTATCTATTACATAGTATTTTTCATGCAGTTGGGGTTCCTGAAGTTTGTGTTAGCGACAATGGATCGCAGTTCAAAGCAAATGATTTTAATGCATTCCTTACAAAGTTTGGAATAAGACATGTTTATACAGCCTTATACTCGCCTCAGAGTAATGCTGCGGAGCGAGTTAACCGATCTTTATTAGCAGCAGTGCGATCTTATTTAAAAAATGATCAAACAGATTGGGACCAGAATCTCACAGGAATCTCATGCGCCTTAAGATCTTCGGTACATCAGTCATTGAGATGTTCGCCATATAAAGCCCTGTTTGGTATAGATATGATAACCCACGGATCAGACTATCGGCTCTTAAAAGATTTGTCACTGCTAGAAGAACAAATAGTTCCCTTATCTCGAACCGATAACCTTACAATGTTGCGTAGTGATATTAAATCAAATATCCGTCAAGCATTTGAAAGGAATGCAAAACAATACAATCTTCGCTCAAAGCCAGTTACGTTTAGAGAGGGACAAGAAATTTTTAGACGCAATTTTGCCCTTAGTAAATTTACGCAGAATTTTAATGCAAAATTAGCACCTCAGTTTTTGAAGTCTCGCATTAAAAAAAAATTAGGTAATTGCTTTTACTTGTTGGAAGATCTGCAGGGAAAAGAAATAGGTACTTTTCACGCAAAAGACATTAGAGCCTGATTCCCGCTAATCATTCCATCTAGCGAAGTCAGATTATCGGGTGGTGTAACGTTTGTTATTTTCATCATTAAAAGTTTTATCGCAATTTGTTCTTGACAAATTTGTCGCCTGCGATAAAATGCATAAATAACAGCTTTGATGCTGCAATGCTCTTTTTCTCTCAGTAGTGAGATTGCTTCCAGAGCTTAGGAGTTAATCACAGCTAACTTCATACTCTCCAATGGAAAGCTCTGGAAAGAACGACTATAAAAAGTGCATGCGTATTAGATCGCTCTTCTCTTCTTTTTTGTTCAGTCTGCTAATTGTCACGCCGGACCGTCGAGTCGCGAGCTGAAAAAATTTTAAACACGTGATCGCAACGCACAAGTTGGTGCACCGAGAAAAAAAATGTTAAAAGAAAAAAAACGGAAATAAGACGATCGATCGCTAATAATAAAATACATAACAGTGCCAAATTAAACCATAATTAAGAACAAAAAACTATACGAAGTTATCGACCAGAACACGTGCACGACATGAGCTAATGGCCATGACCTATAAGTGACCTTAACCTTAAAGGCACAACCACATCACCATGCGTTTGTCTACGCAGGTTTAGAAGTATCGGTCTATTATATTATTGGACCAAATCCCGTCCCGAATTTCGTTCAGTGCATCCCCGCACTCAATCGCAGTTCTGCCAAGAGCAAGCGCAATTTTCGTGCTCTTCGCCCTTGCATGGCCTGCTCAGTCCATAAAAGCCTCGGAGCAGCTTCTCTTGTTCGTATCCAAAGAGAAGGCAACAACCCAGGAAGATCAGCAGTTTAAAAAAATCATATATACAAAGACTTTAAGTTATAAGTATTTTTTTTAAACAATGTATTAGTTTATAGATGTTAATGGGTTAATACAGTTAATGAGTGCAGTGCAAAATTACATTAACAAAGAGAAAACGATCCCCTCTTCGCGAACACAGGTAGCTCTCTCTTAATCTGTATGTAGAGCACATGTAAATATATATGTATATCTGCGTTCTCTGTATTCGATATGCATAAGTATTAGACCACAGCTGATTAGAAAATGTGTAAAGTGACAAAAATAATTTAAAGTAACAAAAACAAACACAAAATTAACATCAAAAGCAACGATGGACTCTCTCGCTGGAAGGCCTTTCATCGTCGGAGCAGTACATATGTAAGTACATAAAAGCTATAAAGAAGCAACTCTCTTTTATTGTTTCTTTGACATGTTCTAATCACAGCTGTATATTTGTTGGTCACCTTGAATTAAATTACAATTATAGCGATTAATTTTGTTAATAAAACTAATTGCAGAACAAATAAATAGTAAAAGAAAAAAAACAGAAAAAAATAAAACAGTTTACTGACCCTTCCCTTATTTAATTTAAACGGGATCGTTTCCTTAACTGTTTTTGCAGCGCACACATGAAGTAAAGAGTAATCATAACCCAAATAGTTATTCAAATTATTGCTAGTAAAACGACATGTATTCATTAAAAGTATTATAGGCATACACTGTAAAAAAAAAGTTAAAGTATTAATATTGTTATTTGAAGTTGCCTTATTTTTAAATGTTAGCATACTTTTTTTTAAAGCAATATGGAAAAGCTTGTTTTTTATGATTATATATTCTTATCGAGAAATCTTTGTTAAATAAATTAAGCACCTATCATGAGTATAATGAAACGGAATTTGTTATTATTCTATTTTTTCATCAATTCGAGTATGCACGACTAAATTGATTTAGTCCTATTGACATGGTAACATAACTGTAGTAACCTAATTGTTTTTGGGGACTTTAAAAACATCCCGCTAGTAAAGTCCATGGTTGGGTAGGGTATAGAATGCGGTTGTCAACCACCAACTTCAGACACCGCCAAAGCCAGTTAATAAGAGAAGTCACCCATTTTTTTTTAAGCATATCGGTCTGTGAGTTACAGCTCGTCTAGCTGCCTCGTTTTGTTTTCTTTTCTTTATTTTGTTGACGATATTTTGCGAATTTTTTTCTTTAGTTTCCGAAGGGATCCTTAATAAAATTTTGTAAGCACGAGTCAAGGAATTAGCAAAACCCACCCCACCCCGAAAGAGCTACGGTAATATAGGGTCCCACTCCGCTATACCTCCTTCGACTCACTGGACGAATGCGATTGACCAATCCGTTAACATCTGGTCAGTACATGCAGACGTTGGCTAGATTCTGTACATTTTTGTTGTCCAGACGTGGCGTAAAGTCTACAGAAAATTGTGGCATAGGCTACCTAACTTTTTTTGCGCCCAACGTGGAGCAAAGTCTACAGATAATTTTAGCAAAGATTACAAACTTTCCGAACATATAACTATGTCAAAACTTTCCGAACCTATAACTTTGTCAAAACTGAACCGATTTTCAAAAGGAAGGGCGTTTTAGTCGTGGCTCGATCTCAATAATTAAACCGCATTCATAGTTGCAAATGTTTTTTTTCTCGAAATTCATGTCAAAACTTTCCGAACCTATAACTATGTCAAAACTTTCCGAACCTATAACTTTGTCAAAACTGAACCGATTTTCAAAAGGAAAGGCGTTTTAGTCGTGGCTCGATCTCAATAATTAAACCGCATTCATAGTTGCAAATGTTTTTTTTTTCGAAATTCATGTTAAAACTTTCCGAACTATAACTTTTCAAAACTTTCCGAACCTATAACTATGTCAAAACTTTCCGAACCTATAACTTTGTCAAAACTGAACCGATTTTCAAAAGGAAAGGCGTTTTAGTCGTGGCTCGATCTCAATAATTAAACCGCATTCATAGTTGGAAATGTTTTTTTTTTCGAAATTCATGTTAAAACTTTCCGAACCTATAACTTTGTCAAAACTTTCCAAACCTATAACTATGTCAAAACTTTCCGAACCTATAACTTTGTCAAAACTGAACCGATTTTCAAAAGGAAAGGCGTTTTAGTCGTGGCTCGATCTCAATAATTAAACCGCATTCATAGTTGGAAATGTTTTTTTTTTCGAAATTCATGTCAAAACTTTCCGAACATATAACTATGTCAAAACTTTCCGAACCTATAACTTTGTCAAAACTGAACCGATTTTCAAAAGGAAAGGCGTTTTAGTCGTCTTTGTTTTTTTTTCGAAATTCATGTCAAAACTTTCCGAACCTATAACTATGTCAAAACTTTCCGAACCTATAACTTTGTCAAAACTGAACCGATTTTCAAAAGGAAAGGCGTTTTAGTCGTGGCTCGATCTCAATAATTAAACCGCATTCATAGTTGGAAATGTTTTTTTTCGAAATTCATGTTAAAACTTTCCGAACCTATAACTTTGTCAAAACTTTCCGAACCTATAACTATGTCAAAACTTTCCGAACCTATAACTTTGTCAAAACTGAACCGATTTTCAAAAGGAAAGGCGTTTTAGTCGTGGCTCGATCTCAATAATTAAACCGCATTCATAGTTGCAAATGTTTTTTTTTTCGAAATTCATGTTAAAACTTTCCGAACCTATAACTTTGTCAAAACTTTCCAAACCTATAACTATGTCAAAACTTTCCGAACCTATAACTTTGTCAAAACTAAACCGATTTTCAAAAGGAAAGGCGTTTTAGTCGTGGCTCGATCTCAATAATTAAACCGCATTCATAGTTGAAAATGTTTTTTTTTTCGAAATTTATGTCAAAACTTTCCGAACCTATAACTTGTCAAAACTTTCCGAACCTATAACTCGTCAAAACTTCCGAACATTCGAAATAATAAACTATGTCAAAAGTTTCCCAACCTATAACTTTGTCAAAACTGAACCGATTTTCAAAAGGAAAGGCGTTTTAGTCGTGGCTCGATCTCAATAATTAAACCGCATTCATAGTTGGAAATGTTTTTTTTTTCGAAAATTTCATGTTCAAAACTTTCCGAACCTATAACTATGTCAAAACTTTCCGAACCTATAACTTTGTCAAAACTGAACCGATTTTCAAAAGGAAAGGCGTTTTAGTCGTGGCTCGATCTCAATAATTAAACCGCATTCATAGTTGCAAATGTTTTTTTTTTCGAAATTCATGTTAAAACTTCGACCTATAACTTGTCAAAACTTTCCGAACCTATAACTATGTCAAAACTTTCCGAACCTATAACTTTGTCAAAACTGAACCGATTTTCAAAAGGAAAGGCGTTTTAGTCGTGGCTCGATCTCAATAATTAAACCGCATTCATAGTTGAAAATGTTTTTTTTTTCGAAATTCATGTTAAAACTTTCCGAACTATAACTTGTCAAAACTTTCCGAACCTATAACTATGTCAAAACTTTCCGAACCTATAACTTTGTCAAAACTGAACCGATTTTCAAAAGGAAAGGCGTTTTAGTCGTGGCTCGATCTCAATAATTAAACCGCATTCATAGTTGAAAATGTTTTTTTTTCGAAATTCATGTTAAAACTTTCCGAACATATAACTTTGTCAAAACTTTCCGAACCTATAACTATGTCAAAACTTTCCGAACCTATAACTTTGTCAAAACTGAACCGATTTTCAAAAGGAAAGGCGTTTTAGTCGTGGCTCGATCTCAATAATTAAACCGCATTCATAGTTGAAAATATTTTTTTTTTCGAAATTCATGTTAAAACTTTCCGAACCTATAACTTTGTCAAAACTTTCCGAACCTATAACTATGTCAAAACTTTCCGAACCTATAACTTTGTCAAAACTGAACCGATTTTCAAAAGGAAAGGCGTTTTAGTCGTGGCTCGATCTCAATAATTAAACCGCATTCATAGTTGGAAATGTTTTTTTTTTCGAAATTCATGTTAAAACTTTCCGAACCTATAACTTTGTCAAAACTTTCCGAACCTATAACTATGTCAAAACTTTCCGAACCTATAACTTTGTCAAAACTGAACCGATTTTCAAAAGGAAAGGCGTTTTAGTCGTGGCTCGATCTCAATAATTAAACCGCATTCATAGTTGCAAATGTTTTTTTTTCGAAATTCATGTTAAAACTTGACGACCCTATAACTTCGTCAAATTCCGAACCTTTCCGAACCTATAACTATAGTCAAAACTTTCCGAACCTATAACTTTGTCAAAACTGAACCGATTTTCAAAAGGAAAGGCGTTTTAGTCGTGGCTCGATCTCAATAATTAAACCGCATTCATAGTTGGAAATGTTTTTTTTTCGAAATTCATGTTAAAACTTTCCGAACCTATAACTTTGTCAAAACTTTCCGAACCTATAACTATGTCAAAACTTTCCGAACCTATAACTTTGTCAAAACTGAACCGATTTTCAAAAGGAAAGGCGTTTTAGTCGTGGCTCGATCTCAATAATTAAACCGCATTCATAGTTGAAATGTTTTTTTTTCGAAATTTATGTAAAACTTTCCAACTTAACTTGTCAAAACTTTCCGAACCTATAACTATGTCAAAACTTTCCGAACCTATAACTTTGTCAAAACTGAACCGATTTTCAAAAGGAAAGGCGTTTTAGTCGTGGCTCGATCTCAATAATTAAACCGCATTCATAGTTGGAAATGTTTTTTTTTCGAAATTTATGTTAAAACTTTCCGAACCTATAACTTTGTCAAAACTTTCCGAACCTATAACTATGTCAAAACTTTCCGAACCTATAACTTTGTCAAAACTGAACCGATTTTCAAAAAGAAAGGCGTTTTAGTGTGCTCGATCTCAATAATTAAACCGCATTCATAGTTGCAAATGTTTTTTTTTTCGAAATTCATGTCAAAACTTTCCGAACCTATAACTATGTCAAAACTTTCCGAACCTATAACTTTGTCAAAACTGAACCGATTTTCAAAAGGAAAGGCGTTTTAGTCGTGGCTCGATCTCAATAATTAAACCGCATTCATAGTTGGAAATGTTTTTTTTTCGAAATTTATGTTAAAACTTTCCGAACCTATAACTTTGTCAAAACTTTCCGAACCTATAACTATGTCAAAACTTTCCGAACCTATAACTTTGTCAAAACTGAACCGATTTTCAAAAGGAAAGGCGTTTTAGTCGTGGCTCGATCTCAATAATTAAACCGCATTCATAGTTGGAAATGTTTTTTTTTCGAAATTCATGTTAAAACTTTCCGAACCTATAACTTTGTCAAAACTTTCCGAACCTATAACTATGTCAAAACTTTCCGAACCTATAACTTTGTCAAAACTGAACCGATTTTCAAAAGGAAAGGCGTTTTAGTCGTGGCTCGATCTCAATAATTAAACCGCATTCATAGTTGGAAATGTTTTTTTTTCGAAATTCATGTTAAAACTTTCCGAACCTGTAACTTTGTCAAAACTTTCCGAACATATAACTATGTCAAAACTTTCCGAACCTATAACTTTGTCAAAACTTTCCGACCTATAACTATGTCAAAACTTTCCGAACCTATAACTTTGTCAAAACTGAACCGATTTTCAAAAGGAAAGGCGTTTTAGTCGTGGCTCGATCTCAATAATTAAACCGAATTCATAGTTGAAAATGTTTTTTTTTTCGAAATTCATGTTAAAACTTTCCAAACCTATAACTATGTCAAAACTTTCCGAACCTATAACTTTGTCAAAACTGAACCGATTTTCAAAAGGAAAGGCGTTTTAGTCGTGGCTCGATCTCAATAATTAATACCGCATTCATAGTTGGAAATGTTTTTTTTTTTGAAATTCATGAAAACTTTCGAACTATAACTTTATCAAATTTTCCGAACCTATAACTATGTCAAAACTTTCCGAACCTATAACTTTGTCAAAACTGAACCGATTTTCAAAAGGAAAGGCGTTTTAGTCGTGGCTCGATCTCAATAATTAAACCGCATTCATAATTGAAAATGTTTTTTTTTTCGAAATTCATGTTAAAACTTTCCGAACCTATAACTTTGTCAAAACTTTCCGAACCTATAACTTATGTCAAAACTTTCCGAACCTATAACTTTGTCAAAACTGAACCGATTTTCAAAAGGAAAGGCGTTTTAGTCGTGGCTCGATCTCAATAATTAAACCGAATTCATAGTTGGAAATGTTTTTTTTTTCAAAATTGAATAAAAATAAACCGCATTCATAATTGAAAATTTTTTTTTTTTAAATTCATGTTAAAACTTTCCGAACATATAACTTTGTCAAAACTTTCCGAACGTATAACTATGTCAAAACTTTCCGAACCTATAACTTTGTCAAAACTGAACCGATTTTCAAAAGGAAAGGCGTTTTAGTCGTGGCTCGATCTCAATAATTAAACCGAATTCATAATTGAAAATGTTTTTTTTTTTAAATTCATGTTAAAACTTTCCGAACCTATAACATTGTCAAAACTTTCCGAACCTATAACTATGTCAAAACTTTCCGAACCTATAACTTTGTCAAAACTGAACCGATTTTCAAAAGGAAAGGCGTTTTAGTCGTGGCTCAATCTCAATAATTAAACCGCATTCATAGTTGAAAATGTTTTTTTTTCGAAATTCCTGTCAAAACTTTCCGAACCTATAACTTTGTCAAAACTTTCCGAACCTATAACTATGTCAAAACTTTCCGAACCTATAACTTTGTCAAAACTGAACCGATTTTCAAAAGGAAATGCGTTCTAGTCGTGGCTCGATCTCAATAATTAAACCGCATTCATAATTGAAAATGTTTTTTTTTTAAATTCATGTTAAAACTTTCCGAACCTATAACATTGTCAAAACTTTCCGAACCCATAACTATGTCAAAACTTTCCGAACCTATAACTTTGTCAAAACTGAACCGATTTTCAAAAGGAAAGGCGTTTTAGTCGTGGCTCAATCTCAATAATTAAACCGCATTCATAGTTGTAAAAGTTTTTTTTTCGAAACTCCTGTCAAAACTTTCCGAACCTATAACTTTTTCAAAACTTTCCAAACCTATAACTATGTCAAAACATTCCGAACCTATAACTTTGTCAAAACTGAACCGATTTTCAAAAGGAAAGGCTTTTCAGTCGTGGCTCGATCTCAATAATTAAACCGAATTCATAGTTGGAAATGTTTTTTTTTTTCCAAATTCATGTTAAAACTTTCCGAACATATAAATTTGTCAAAACTTTCCGAGCCTATAACTATGTCAAAACTTTCCGAATATATAAATTTGTCAAAACTAAACAGATTTTCAAAAGGAAAGGCGTTTTAGTCGTGGCTCGATCTCAATAATTAAACCGCATTCATAGTTGGAAATGTTTTTTTTTTCGAAATTCATGTTAAAACTTTCCGAACCTATAACTTTGTCAAAAATTTCCGAACATATAACTATGTCAAAACTTTCCGAACCTATAACTTTGTCAAAACTGAACCGATCTTCAAAAGGAAAGGCGTTTTACTCGTGGCTCGATCTCAATAATTAATCCGAATTCATAGTTGGAAATGTTTTTTTTTTCCAAATTCATGTTAAAACTTTCCGAACCTATAACTTTGTCAAAACTTTCCGAACATATAACTATGTCAAAACTTTTCGAACCTATAACTTTGTCAAAACTGAACCGATTTTCAAAAGGAAAGGCGATTTAGTCGTGGCTCGATCTCAATAATTAAACCGAATTCATAGTTGAAAATCTTTTTTTTTCGAAATTCATGTTAAAACTTTCCGAACCTATAACTTTGTCAAAACTTTCCGACCGTATAACTATGTCAAAACTTTCCAAACCCATAACTTTGTCAAAACTGAACCGATTTTCAAAAGGAAAGGCGTTTTAGTCGTGGCTCGATCTCAATAATTAATCCGCATTCATAATTGAAAATGTTTTTTTTTTTCGAAATTCAAGTTAAAACTTTCCAAACCCATAACTTTGTCAAAACTGAACCGATTTTCAAAAGGAAAGGCGTTTTAGTCGTGGCTCGATCTCAATAATTAAACCGAATTCATAGTTGGAAATGTTTTTTTTTTACAAAATTGAATAAAAATAAACCGCATTCATAATTGAAAATTTTTTTTTTTTTTAAATTCATGTTAAAATTTTCCGAACATATAACTTTGTCAAAATTTTCCGAACGAATAACTATGTCAAAACTTTCCGAACCTATAACTTTGTCAAAACTGAACCGATTTTCAAAAGGAAATGCGTTCTAGTCGTGGCTCGATCTCAATAATTAAACCGCATTCATAGTTGAAAATCTTTTTTTTTTCGAAATTCATGTTAAAACTTTCCGAACCTATAACTTTGTCAAAACTTTCCGAACCTATAACTATATCAAAACTTTCCGAACCTATAACTTTGTCAAAACTGAACCGATTTTTAAAAGGAAAGGCGTTTTAGTCGTGGCTCGATCTCAATAATTAAACCGAATTCATAGTTGGAAATGTTTTTTTTTTTAAATTCATGTTAAAAATTTCCGAACCTATAACTTTGTCAAAACTGAACCGATTTTCAAAAGGAAAGGCGTTTTAGTCGTGGCTCGATCTCAATAATTAAACCGCATTCATAGTTGAAAATGTTTTTTTTTTCGAAATTCATGTTAAAACTTTCCGAACCTATAACTTTGTCAAAACTTTCCGAACCTATAACTATGTCAAAACTTTCCGAACCTATAACTTTGTCAAAACTGAACCGATTTTCAAAAGGAAAGGCGATTTAGTCGTGGCTCGATCTCAATAATTAAACCGAATTCATAGTTGAAAATTTTTTTTTTTTTTCGAAATTCATGTTAAAACTTTCCGAACCTATAACTTTGTCAAAATTTTCCGAACCTATAACTATGTAAAACCTTTCGGACCCATAACTTTGTCAAAACTGAACCGATTTTCAAAAGGAAAGGCGTTTTAGTCGTGGCTCAATCTCAATAATTAAACCGCATTCATAGTTGGAAATGTTTTTTTTTTCCAAATTCATGTCAAAACTTTCCGAACCTATAACTATGTCAAAACTTTCCGAACCTATAACTATGTCAAAACTTTCCGAATATATAACTTTGTCAAAACTGAACCGATTTTCAAAAGGAAAGGCGTTTCAGTCGTGGCTCGATCTCAATAATTAAACCGAATTCATAATTGAAAATGTTTTTTTTTTTCGAAATTCATGTTAAAACTTTCCGAACCTATAACTTTGTCAAAACTTTCCGAACCTATAACTATGTCAAAACTTTCCGAACCTATAACTTTGTCAAAACTGAACCGATTTTCAAAAGGAAAGGCGTTTTAGTCGTGGCTCAATCTCAATAATTAAACCGAATTCATAGTTGGAAATGTTTTTTTTTTCGAAATTCCTGTCAAAATTTTCCGAACCTATAACTTTGTCAAAACTTTCCGAACTTATAACTATGTCAAAACTTTCCGAACCTATAACTTTGTCAAAATTTTCCGAACGTATAACTATGTCAAAACTTTCCGAACCTATAACTTTGTCAAAACTGAACCGATTTTCAAAAGGAAATGCGTTTTAGTCGTGGCTCGATCTCAATAATTAAACCGCATTCATAATTGAAAATGTTTTTTTTTTAAATTCATGTTAAAACTTTCCGAACCTATAACTTTGTCAAAACTTTCCGAACCTATAACTATGTCAAAACTTTCCGAACCTATAACTTTGTCAAAACTGAACCGATTTTCAAAAGGAAAGGCGTTTTAGTCGTGGCTCAATCTCAATAATTAAACCGAATTCATAGTTGGAAATGTTTTTTTTTTCGAAATTCCTGTCAAAACTTTCCGAACCTATAACTTTGTCAAAACTTTCCAAACCTATAACTATGTCAAAACTTTCCGAACCTATAGCTTTATCAAAACTTTCCGACCGTATAACTATGTCAAAACTTTCCAAACCTATAACTTTGTCAAAACTGAACCGATTTTCAAAAGGAAAGGCGTTTTAGTCGTGGCTCGATCTCAATAATTAAACCGAATTCATAGTTGAAAATGTTTTTTTTTTTAAATTCATGTTAAAACTTTCCGAACCTATAACTTTGTCAAAACTTTCCGAACCTATAACTATGTCAAAATTTTCCGAACCTATAACTTTGTCAAAACTGAACCGATTTTCAAAAGGAAAGGCGTTTTAGTCGTGGCTCGATCTCAATAATTAAACCGCATTCATAGTTGAAAATGTTTTTTTTTTCGAAATTCATGTTAAAACTTTCCGAACCTATAACTTATGTCAAAACTTTCCGAACCTATAACTTTGTCAAAACTGAACCGATTTTCAAAAGGAAAGGCGTTTTAGTCGTGGCTCGATCTCAATAATTTTTCGTAACCTATAACTATGTCAAAACTTTCCGAACCTATAACTTTGTCAAAACTGAACCGATTTTCAAAAGGAAAGGCGTTTTAGTCGTGGCTCGATCTCAATAATTAAACCGAATTCATAGTTGGAAATGTTTTTTTTTTCCAAATTCATGTTAAAACTTTCCGAACCTATAACTTTGTCAAAACTTTCCGAACATATAACTATGTCAAAACTTTCCGAACCTATAACTTTGTCAAAACTGAACCGATTTTCAAAAGGAAAGGCGATTTAGTCGTGGCTCGATCTCAATAATTAAACCGAATTCATAGTTGAAAATCTTTTTTTTTTTCGAAATTCATGTTAAAACTTTCCGAACCTATAACTTTGTCAAAACTTTCCGAACCGTATAACTATGTCAAAACTTTCCGAACCTATAACTTTGTCAAAACTGAACCGATTTTCAAAAGGAAAGGCGATTTAGTCGTGGCTCGATCTCAATAATTAAACCGAATTCATTGTTGAAATTTTTTTTTTTCGAAATTCATGTTATAACTTTCCGAACCTATAACTTTGTCAACATTTTCCGAACCTATAACTATGTAAAACCTTTCGGACCCATAACTTTGTCAAAACTGAACCGATTTTCAAAAGGAAAGGCGTTTTAGTCGTGGCTCAATCTCAATAATTAAACCGCATTCATAGTTGGAAATGTTTTTTTTTTCGAAATTCATGTTAAAACTTTCCGAACCTATAACTATGTCAAAACTTTCCGAAACTATAACTATGTCAAAACTTTCCGAATATATAACTTTGTCAGAAATGAACCGTTTTTCAAAAGGAAAGGCGTTTCAGTCGTGGCTCGATCTCAATAATTAAACCGAATTCATACTTGGAAATGTTTTTTTTTTTCGAAATTCAAGTTAAAACTTTCCGAACCTATAACTTTGTCAAAACTTTCCGAACGTATAACTATGTCAAAACTTTCCGAACCTATAGCTTTGTCAAAACTTTCCGACCGTATAACTATGTCAAAACTTTCCAAACCCATAACTCTGTCAAAACTGAACCGATTTTCAAAAGGAAATGCGTTTTAGTCGTGGCTCAATCTCAATAATTAAACCGCATTCATAGTTGGAAATGTTTTTTTTTCGAAATTCCTGTCAAACTTTCCGAACCTATAACTTTGTCAAAACTTTCCGAACGTATAACTATGTCAAAACTTTCCGAACCTATAGCTTTGTCAAAACTTTCCGACCGTATAACTATGTCAAAACTTTCCAAACCCATAACTTTGTCAAAACTGAACCGATTTTCAAAAGGAAATGCGTTTTAGTCGTGGCTCGATCTCAATAATTAAACCGGATTCATAGTTGGAAATGTTTTTTTTTTTAAATTCATGTTAAAACTTTCCGAACTTATAACTTTGTCAAAACTTTCCGAACCTATAACTATGTCAAAACTTTCCGAATATATAACTTTGTCAAAACTGAAACGATTTTCAAAAGGAAATGCGTTTTAGTCGTGGCTCGATCTCAATAATTAAACCGGATTCATAGTTGGAAATGTTTTTTTTTTTTTGCGAAATTTATGACAAAACTTTCCGAACTTATAACTTTATCAAATTTTTCGTAACCTATATTTTTGTCAAAACTTTCCGGACCTAAACCTTTGTCAAAACTAAACCGATTTTTAAAAAGGAAATGCGTTTTAGTCGTGGCTCGATCTCAATAATTAAACCGCATTCATAATTGAAAATGTTTTTTTTTCTAAATTCATGTTAAAACTTTCCGAACCTATAACTTTGTCAAAACTTTCCGAACCTATAACTATGTCAAAACTTTCCGAACCTATAACTTTGTCAAAAATGAACCGATTTTCAAAAGGAAAGGCGTTTTAGTCGTGGCTCAATCTCAATAATTAAACCGCATTCATAGTTGGAAATGTTTTTTTTTCGAAATTCCTGTCAAAACTTTCCGAACCTATAACTTTTTCAAAACTTTCCGAACCTATAATTATGTCAAAACTTTCCAAACCTATAACTTTGTCAAAACTGAACCGATTTTCAAAAGGAAAGGCGTTTCAGTCGTGGCTCGATTCTCAACGGGATAAGGGTATAATAAACCGCATTCATAATTGAAAATGTTTTTTTTTTCGAAATTCATGTTATAACTTTCCGAACGTATAATTATGTCAAAACTTTCCGAACCTATAACTTTGTCAAAACTGAACCGCTTTTCAAAAGGAACGGCGTTTTAGTCGTGGCTCGATCTCAATTATTTAACCGAATTCATAGTTGGAAATGTTTTTTTTTTCGAAATTCATGTTAAAACTTTCCGAACCTATAACTATGTCAAAACTTTCCGAACCTATAACTATGTCAAAACTTTCCGAACCTATAACTTTGTCAAAACTGAACCGATTTTCAAAAGGAAAGGCGTTTCAGTCGTGGCTCGATCTCAATAATTAAACCGAATTCATAGTTGGAAATGTTTTTTTTATACAAAATTGAATAAAAATAAACCGCATTCATAATTGAAAATTTTTTTTTTTTAAATTCATGTTAAAACTTTCCGAACATATAACTTTGTCAAAATTTTCCGAACGTATAACTATGTCAAAATTTTCCGAACATATAACTTTGTCAAAACTGAACCGATTTTCAAAAGGAAATGCGTTTTAGTCGTGGCTCGATCTCAATAATTAAACCGATTCATAGTTGAAAATGTTTTTTTTTTTTAAATTCATGTTAAAACTTTCCGAACCTATAACTTTGTCAAAACTTTCCGAACCTATAACTATGTCAAAACTTTCCGAACATATAACTTTGTCAAAACTGAAACGATTTTCAAAAGGAAATGCGTTTTAGTCGTGGCTCGATCTCAATAATTAAACCGAATTCATAGTTGGAAATGTTTTTTTTTTTTTCGAAATTCATGTCAAAACTTTCCGAACCTATAACTTTATCAAAACTTTCCTAACCTATAACTATGTCAAAACTTTCCGAACCTAAAACTTTGTCAAAACTGAACCGATTTTCAAAAGGAAAGGCGTTTTAGTCGTGGCTCGATCTCAATAATTAAACCGAATTCATAGTTGGAAATGTTTTTTTTTTTTAAATTCATGTTAAAACTTTCCGAACCTATAACTTTGTCAAAACTTTCCGAACCTATAACTATGTCAAAACTTTCCGAACCTATAACTTTGTCAAAACTGAACCGATTTTCAAAAGGAAAGGCGTTTTAGTCGTGGCTCGATCTCAATAATTAAACCGAATTCATAGTTGGAAATGTTTTTTTTTTCGAAATTTATGTTAAAACTTTCCGAACCTATAACTTTATCAAAATTTTCCGAACCTATAACTATGTCAAAACTTTCCGAACCTATAACCTTTGTCAAAACTGAACCGATTTTCAAATGGAAAGGCGTTTCAGTCGTGGCTCGATCTCAATAATTAAACCGAATTCATAGTTGGAAATGTTTTTTTTTTCGATAATTCAAGTTAAAACTTTCCGAACATATAACTTTGTCAAAACTGAACCGATTTTCAAAAGGAAATGCGTTTTAGTCGTGGCTCGATCTCAATAATTAAACCGGATTCATAGTTGGAAATGTTTTTTTTTTTTTTTTGCGAAATTTATGACAAAACTTTCCGAACTTATAACTTTATCAAATTTTTCGTAACCTATAATTATGTCAAAACTTTCCGGACCTAAACTTTGTCAAAACTGAACCGATTTTCAAAAGGAAAGGCGTTTTAGTCGTGGCTCGATCTCAATAATTAAACCGAATTCATAGTTGGAAATGTTTTTTTTTTTCGAAATTTATGACAAAACTTTCCGAACTTACAACTTTACCAAATTTTTCCTAACCTATAACTATGTCAAAACTTTCCGAACCTAAACCTTTGTCAAAACTGAACCGATTTTCAAAAGGAAAGGCGTTTTAGTCGTGGCTCGATCTCAATAATTAAACCGCATTCATAATTGAAAATGTTTTTTTTTTTTAAATTCATGTTAAAACTTTCCGAACCTATAACTTTGTCAAAACTTTCCGAACGTATAACTATGTCAAAACTTTCCGAACCTATAGCTTTGTCAAAACTTTCCGACCGTATAACTATGTCAAAACTTTCCAAACCCATAACTTTGTCAAAACTGAACCGATTTTCAAAAGGAAAGGCGTTTTAGTCGTGGCTCGATCTCAATAATTAATCCGCATTCATAATTGAAAATGTTTTTTTTTTCGAAATTCAAGTTAAAACTTTCCGAACCTATAACTTTGTCAAAATTTCCGAACCTATACCTTTTGTCAAAACTGAACCGATTTTCAAAAGGAAAGGCGTTTTAGTCGTGGCTCGATCTCAATAATTAAACCGCATTCATAATTGAAAATGTTTTTTTTTTTGAAATTCATGTTAAAACTTTCCGAACCTATAACTTTGTCAAAACTTTCCGAACCTATAACTATGTCAAAACTTTCCGAACCTATAACTTTGTCAAAACTGAACCGATTTTCAAAAGGAAAGGCGTTTTAGTCGTGGCTCGATCTCAATAATTAAACCGAATTCATAGTTGGAAATGTTTTTTTTTTTCGAAATTCAAGTTAAAACTTTCCGAACCTATAACTTTGTCAAAACTTTCCGAACCTATAACTATGTCAAAACTTTCCGAACATATAACTTTGTCAAAACTGAACCGATTTTCAAAAGGAAAGGCGTTTTAGTCGTGGCTCGATCTCAATAATTAAACCGAATTCATAGTTGGAAATGTTTTTTTTTTTTTAAATTCATGTTAAAACTTTCCGAACCTATAACTTTGTCAAAATTTCCGACCGTATAACTATGTCAAAACTTTCCGAACCCATAACTTTGTCAAAACTGAACCGATTTTCAAAAGGAAAGGCGTTTTAGTCGTGGCTCAATCTCAATAATTAAACCGCATTCATAGTTGAAAATGTTTTTTTTTTCAAATTAATGACAAAACTTTCCGAACTTGTAACTTTATCAAATTTTTCCTAACCTATAACTTTGTCAAAACTTTCTGAACATATAACTTTGTCAAAACTGAAACGATTTTCAAAAGGAAATGCGTTTTAGTCGTGGCTCGATCTCAATAATTAAACCGGATTCATAGTTGGAAATGTTTTTTTTTTTTAAATTCATGTTAAAACTTTCCGAACCTATAACTTTGTCAAAACTTTCCGAACCTATAACTATGTCAAAACTTTCCGAATATATAACTTTGTCAAAACTGAAACGATTTTCAAAAGGAAATGCGTTTTAGTCGTGGCTCGATCTCAATAATTAAACCGGATTCATAGTTGGAAATGTTTTTTTTTTTTTTTTGCGAAATTTATGACAAAACTTTCCGAACTTATAACTTTATCAAATTTTTCGTAACCTATATTTTTGTCAAAACTTTCCGGACCTAAACCTTTGTCAAAACTGAACCGATTTTCAAAAGGAAATGCGTTTTAGTCGTGGCTCGATCTCAATAATTAAACCGCATTCATAGTTGAAAATGTTTTTTTTTTTTAAATTCATGTCAAAACTTTCCGAACCTATAACTTTGTCAAAACTTTCCGAACCTATAACTATGTCAAAACTTTCCAAACCTATAACTTTGTCAAAACTGAACCGATTTTCAAAAGGAAAGGCGTATTAGTCGTGGCTCGATCTCAATAATTAAACCGAATTCATAGTTGGAAATGTTTTTTTTTCGAAATTCATGTCAAAACTTTCCGAACCTATAACTTTGTCAAAATTTTCCGAACCTATAACTATGTCAAAACTTTCCGAACCTATACCTTTGTCAAAACTGAACCGATTTTCAAAAGGAAAGGCGTTTCAGTCGTGGCTCGATCTCAATAATTAAACCGAATTCATAGTTGGAAATGTTTTTTTTTTTCGAAATTCAAGTTAAAACTTTCCGAACCTATAACTTTGTCAAAACTTTCCGAACCTATAACTATGTCAAAACTTTCCGAACATATAACTTTGTCAAAACTGAACCGATTTTCAAAAGGAAAGGCGTTTTAGTCGTGGCTCGATCTCAATAATTAAACCGAATTCATAGTTGGAAATGTTTTTTTTTCGAAATTTATGTCAAAACTTTCCGAACCTATAACTTTATCAAAATTTTCCTAACCTATAACTTTGTCAAAACTTTCCGAACCTAAAACTTTGTCAAAACTGAACCGATTTTCAAAAGGAAAGGCGTTTTAGTCGTGGCTCGATCTCAATAATTAAACCGAATTCATAATTGAAAATGTTTTTTTTTTTGAAATTCATGTTAAAACTTTCCGAACCTATAACTTTGTCAAAACTTTCCGAACATATAGCTTTGTCAACACTTTCCGACCTATAACTATGTCAAAACTTTCCAAACCTATAACTTTGTCAAAACTGAACCGATTTTCAAAAAGGAAAGGCGTTTTAGTCGTGGCTCGATCTCAATAATTAAACCGCATTCATAGTTGAAAATGTTTTTTTTTCGAAATTTATGTCAAAACTTTCCGAACCTATAACTTTATCAAAATTTTCCGAACCTATAACTATGTCAAAACTTTCCGAACCTATAACTTTGTCAAATTTTTCCGAACTTATAACTTTTGTCAAAACTTTCCGAACCTATAACTTTGTCAAAACTGAACCGATTTTCAAAAGGAAAGGCGTTTTAGTCGTGGCTCGATCTCAATAATTAAACCGAATTCATAGTTGAAAATGTTTTTTTTTTTTTGCGAAATTCATGTTAAAACTTTCCGAACTTATAACTTTATCAAACTTTCCGAACCTATAACTATGTCAAAACTTTCCGAACCTATAACTTTGTCAAAACTGAACCGATTTTCAAAAGGAAAGGCGTATTAGTCGTGGCTCGATCTCAATAATTAAACCGAATTCATAGTTGGAAATGTTTTTTTTTTCGAAATTTATGTCAAAACTTTCCGAACTTATAACTTTATCAAAATTTTCCGAACCTATAACTATGTCAAAACTTTCCGAACCTATAACTTTGTCAATTTTTTCCGAACTTATAACTTTTTTTAAAACCTTCCGAACCTATAACTTTGTCAAAACTGAACCGATTTTCAAAAGGAAAGGCGTTTTAGTCGTGGCTCGATCTCAATAATTAAACCGAATTCATAGTTGAAAATGTTTTTTTTTTTTCGAAATTCATGTTAAAACTTTCCGAACCTATAACTTTGTCAAACTTTCCGAACCTATAACTATGTCAAAACTTTCCGAACCTATAACTTTGTCAAAACTGAACCGATTTTCAAAAGGAAAGGCGTTTTAGTCGTGGCTCGATCTCAATAATTAAACCGAATTCATAGTTGGAAATGTTTTTTTTTTCGAAATTTATGACAAAACTTTCCGAACTTATAACTTTACCAAAATTTTCCTAACCTATAACTTTGTCAAAACTTTCCGAACCTAAACCTTTGTCAAAACTGAACCGATTTTCAAAAGGAAAGGCGTTTTAGTCGTGGCTCGATCTCAATAATTAAACCGCATTCATAATTGAAAATGTTTTTTTTTTTTAAATTCATGTTAAAACTTTCCGAACCTATAACTTTGTCAAAACTTTCCGAACGTATAAATATGTCAAAACTTTCCGAACCTATAGCTTTGTCAAAACTTTCCGACCGTCTAACTATGTCAAAACTTTTCAAACCCATAACTTTGTCAAAACTGAACCGATTTTCAAAAGGAAAGGCGTTTTAGTCGTGGCTCGATCTCAATAATTAATCCGCATTCATAATTGAAAATGTTTTTTTTTTTCGAAATTCAAGTTAAAACTTTCCGAACCTATAACTTTGTCAAAATTTTCCGAACCTATACCTTTTGTCAAAACTGAACCGATTTTCAAAAGGAAAGGCGTTTTAGTCGTGGCTCGATCTCAATAATTAAACCGCATTCATAATTGAAAATGTTTTTTTTTTTTAAATTCATGTTAAAACTTTCCGAACCTATAACTTTGTCAAAACTTTCCGAACGTATAACTATGTCAAAACTTTCCGAACCTATAGCTTTGTCAAAACTTTCCGACCGTATAACTATGTCAAAACTTTCCAAACCCATAACTTTGTCAAAACTGAACCGATTTTCAAAAGGAAAGGCGTTTTAGTCGTGGCTCGATCTCAATAATTAAACCGAATTCATAGTTGGAAATGTTTTTTTTTTCAAATTCATGTTAAAACTTTCCGAACTTATAACTTTGTCAAAACTTTCCGACCATATAACTATGTCAAAACTTTCCGAACCCATAACTTTGTCAAAACTGAACCGATTTTCAAAAGGAAAGGCGTTTTAGTCGTGGCTCGATCTCAATAATTAAACCGAATTCATAGTTGGAAATTTTTTTTTTCGAAATTCATGACAAAACTTTCCGAACTTATAACTTTATCAAAATTTTCCGAACCTATAACTATGTCAAAACTTTCCGAACCTATAACTTTGTCAATTTTTTCCGAACTTATAACTTTTTTTAAAACCTTCCGAACCTATAACTTTGTCAAAACTGAACCGATTTTCAAAAGGAAAGGCGTTTTAGTCGTGGCTCGATCTCAATAATTAAACCGGATTCATAGTTGGAAATGTTTTTTTTTTTTTTTGCGAAATTTATGACAAAACTTTCCGAACTTATAACTTTATCAAATTTTTCGTAACCTATAATTATGTCAAAACTTTCCGGACCTAAACCTTTGTCAAAACTGAACCGATTTTTAAAAGGAAACGCGTTTTAGTCGTGGCTCGATCTCAATAATTAAACCGCATTCATAATTGAAAATGTTTTTTTTTTTAAATTCATGTTAAAACTTTCCGAACCTATAACTTTGTCAAAACTTTCCGAACCTATAACTATGTCAAAACTTTCCGAACCTATAACTTTGTCAAAACTGAACCGATTTTCAAAAGGAAAGGCGTATTAGTCGTGGCTCGATCTCAATAATTAAACCGAATTCATAGTTGGAAATGTTTTTTATTTCGAAATTTATGACAAAACTTTCCGAACTTATAACTTTACCAAAATTTTCCTAACCTATAACTTTGTCAAAACTTTCCGAACCTAAACCTTTGTCAAAACTGAACCGATTTTCAAAAGGAAAGGCGTTTTAGTCGTGGCTCGATCTCAATAATTAAACCGCATTCATAATTGAAAATGTTTTTTTTTTTTAAATTCATGTTAAAACTTTCCGAACCTATAACTTTGTCAAAACTTTCCGAACGTATAACTATGTCAAAACTTTCCGAACCTATAGCTTTGTCAAAACTTTCCGACCGTATAACTATGTCAAAACTTTCCAAACCCATAACTTTGTCAAAACTGAACCGATTTTCAAAAGGAAAGGCGTTTTAGTCGTGGCTCGATCTCAATAATTAAACCGCATTCATAGTTGGAAATGTTTTTTTTTTTTAAATTCATGTTAAAACTTTCCGAACTTATAACTTTGTCAAAACTTTCCGAACCTATAACTATGTCAAAACTTTCCGAACATATAACTTTGTCAAAACTGAAACGATTTTCAAAAGGAAATGCGTTTTAGTCGTGGCTCGATCTCAATAATTAAACCGGATTCATAGTTGGAAATTTTTTTTTTTTTTGCGAAATTTATGATAAAACTTTCCGAACTTATAACTTTATCAAATTTTTCGTAACCTATATTTTTGTCAAAATTTTCCGGACCTAAACCTTTGTCAAAACTGAACCGATTTTTAAAAGGAAATGCGTTTTAGTCGTGGCTCGATCTCAATAATTAAACCGCATTCATAATTGAAAATGTTTTTTTTTTTAAATTCATGTTAAAACTTTCCGAACCTATAACTTTGTCAAAACTTTCCGAACCTATAACTATGTCAAAACTTTCCGAACCTATAACTTTGTCAAAACTGAACCGATTTTCAAAAGGAAAGGCGTATTAGTCGTGGCTCGATCTCAATAATTAAACCGAATTCATAGTTGGAAATGTTTCATTTCGAAATTTATGACAAAACTTTCCGAACTTACAACTTTACCAAAATTTTCCTAACCTATAACTATGTCAAAACTTTCCGAACCTAAACCTTTGTCAAAACTGAACCGATTTTCAAAAGGAAAGGCGTTTTAGTCGTGGCTCGATCTCAATAATTAAACCGAATTCATAATTGAAAATGTTTTTTTTTTTTAAATTCATGTTAAAACTTTCCGAACCTATAACTTTGTCAAAACTTTCCGAACGTATAACTATGTCAAAACTTTCCGAACCTATAGCTTTGTCAAAACTTTCCGACCGGTTAACTATGTCAAAACTTTTCAAACCCATAACTTTGTCAAAACTGAACCGATTTTCAAAAGGAAAGGCGTTTTAGTCGTGGCTCGATCTCAATAATTAATCCGCATTCATAATTGAAAATGTTTTTTTTTTCGAAATTCATGTTAAAACTTTCCGAACCTATAACTTTGTCAAAATTTTCCGAACCTATACCTTTTGTCAAAACTGAACCGATTTTAAAAAGGAAAGGCGTTTTAGTCGTGGCTCGATCTCAATAATTAAACCGCATTCATAATTGAAAATGTTTTTTTTTTTTAAATTCATGTTAAAACTTTCCGAACCTATAACTTTGTCAAAAATTTCCGAACGTATAACTATGTCAAAACTTTCCGAACCTATAGCTTTGTCAAAACTTTCCGACCGTATAACTATGTCAAAACTTTCCAAACCCATAACTTTGTCAAAACTGAACCGATTTTCAAAAGGAAAGGCGTTTTAGTCGTGGCTCGATCTCAATAATTAAACCGAATTCATAGTTGGAAATGTTTTTTTTTTTTAATTCATTTTAAAACTTTCCGAACCTATAACTTTGTCAAAATTTTCCGAACCTATACCTTTGTCAAAACTGAACCGATTTTAAAAAGGAAAGGCGTTTTAGTCGTGGCTCGATCTCAATAATTAAACCGAATTCATAGTTGGAAATGTTTTTTTTTTTTCGAAATTCATGTTAAAACTTTCCGAACTTACAACTTTACCAAAATTTTCCTAACCTATAACTATGTCAAAACTTTCCGAACCTAAACCTTTGTCAAAACTGAACCGATTTTCAAAAGGAAAGGCGTTTTAGTCGTGGCTCGATCTCAATAATTAAACCGCATTCATAATTGAAAATGTTTTTTTTTTTTAAATTCATGTTAAAACTTTCCGAACCTATAACTTTGTCAAAACTTTCCGAACGTATAACTATGTCAAAACTTTCCGAACCTATAGCTTTGTCAAAACTTTCCGACCGTATAACTATGTCAAAACTTTCCAAACCCATAACTTTGTCAAAACTGAACCGATTTTCAAAAGGAAAGGCGTTTTAGTCGTGTCTCGATCTCAATAATTAAACCGAATTCATAGTTGGAAATGTTTTTTTTTTTAAATTCATGTTAAAACTTTCCGAACCTATAACTTTGTCAAAACTTTCCGAACCTATAACTATGTCAAAACTTTCCGAACCTATAACTTTGTCAAAACTGAACCGATTTTCAAAAGGAAAGGCGTTTTAGTCGTGGCTCGATCTCAATAATTAAACCGAATTCATAGTTGGAAATGTTTTTTTTTTTCGAAATTTATGTCAAAACTTTCCGAACTTACAACTTTACCAAAATTTTCCTAACCTATAACTTTGTCAAAACTTTCCGAACCTAAACCTTTGTCAAAACTGAACCGATTTTCAAAAGGAAAGGCGTTTTAGTCGTGGCTCGATCTCAATAATTAAACCGCATTCATAGTTGAAAATGTTTTTTTTTTTAAATTCATGTTAAAACTTTCCGAACCTATAACTTTGTCAAAATTTTCCGAACGTATAACTATGTCAAAACTTTCCGAACCTATAGCTTTGTCAAAACTTTCCGACCGGCTAACTATGTCAAAACTTTTCAAACCCATAACTTTGTCAAAACTGAACCGATTTTCAAAAGGAAAGGCGTTTTAGTCGTGGCTCGATCTCAATAATTAAACCGCATTCATAGTTGAAAATGTTTTTTTTTTCGAAATTTATGTTAAAACTTTCCGAACCTATAACTTTGTCAAAATTTTCCGAACCTATAACTTATAAACTTTGTCAAAACTGAACCGATTTTCAAAAGGAAATGCGTTTTAGTCGTGGCTCGATCTCAATAATTAAACCGCATTCATAATTGAAAATGTTTTTTTTTTTAAATTCATGTTAAAACTTTCCGAACCTATAACTTTGTCAAAACTTTCCGAACGTATAACTATGTCAAAACTTTCCGAACCTATAGCTTTGTCAAAACTTTCCGACCGTATAACTATGTCAAAACTTTCCAAACCCATAACTTTGTCAAAACTGAACCGATTTTCAAAAGGAAAGGCGTTTTAGTCGTGGCTCGATCTCAATAATTAAACCGGATTCATAGTTGAAAATGTTTTTTTTTTTAAATTCATGTTAAAACTTTCCGAACTTATAACTTTGTCAAAATTTTCCGACCGTATAACTATGTCAAAACTTTCCAAACCCATAACTTTGTCAAAACTGAACCGATTTTCAAAAGGAAAGGCGTTTTAGTCGTGGCTCGATCTCAATAATTAAACCGAATTCATAGTTGGAAATGTTTTTTTTTTCGAAATTCATGTTAAAACTTTCCGAACTTATAACTTTATCAAAATTTTCCGAACCTATAACTATGTCAAAACATTCCGAACCTATAACTTTGTCAATTTTTTCCGAACTTATAACTTTTTTTAAAACTTTCCGAACCTATAACTTTGTCAAAACTGAACCGATTTTCAAAAGGAAAGGCGTTTTAGTCGTGGCTCGATCTCAATAATTAAACCGAATTCATAGTTGGAAATGTTTTTTTTTTTTCGAAATTCATGTCAAAACTTTCCGAACCTATAACTTTGTCAAAATTTTCCGAACCTATAACTTTGTCAAAACTTTCCGAACCTAAACCTTTGTCAAAACTGAACCGATTTTCAAAAGGAAAGGCGTTTTAGTCGTGGCTCGATCTCAATAATTAAACCGCATTCATAATTGAAAATGTTTTTTTTTTTAAATTCATGTTAAAACTTTCCGAACCTATAACTTTGTCAAAACTTTCCGAACCTATAACTATGTCAAAACTTTCCGAACCTATAACTTTGTCAAAACTGAACCGATTTTCAAAAGGAAAGGCGTTTTAGTCGTGGCTCGATCTCAATAATTAAACCGAATTCATAGTTGGAAATGTTTTTTTTTTCGAAATTTATGTCAAAACTTTCCGAACCTACAACTTTACCAAAATTTTCCTAACCTATAACTTTGTCAAAACTTTCCGAACCTAAACCTTTGTCAAAACTGAACCGATTTTCAAAAGGAAAGGCGTTTTAGTCGTGGCTCGATCTCAATAATTAAACCGCATTCATAATTGAAAATGTTTTTTTTTTTTAAATTCATGTTAAAACTTTCCGAACCTATAACTTTGTCAAAACTTTCCGAACGTATAACTATGTCAAAACTTTCCGAACCTATAGCTTTGTCAAAACTTTCCGACCGGCTAACTATGTCAAAACTTTTCAAACCCATAACTTTGTCAAAACTGAACCGATTTTCAAAAGGAAAGGCGTTTTAGTCGTGGCTCGATCTCAATAATTAAACCGCATTCATAGTTGGAAATGTTTTTTTTTTTTAAATTCATGTTAAAACTTTCCGAACCTATAACTTTGTCAAAATTTTCCGAACCTATACCTTTGTCAAAACTGAACCGATTTTCAAAAGGAAAGGCGTTTTAGTCGTGGCTCGATCTCAATAATTAAACCGAATTCATAGTTGGAAATGTTTTTTTTTTTCGAAATTCAAGTTAAAACTTTCCGAACTTACAACTTTACCAAATTTTTCCTAACCTATAACTATGTCAAAACTTTCCGAACCTAAACCTTTGTCAAAACTGAACCGATTTTCAAAAGGAAAGGCGTTTTAGTCGTGGCTCGATCTCAATAATTAAACCGCATTCATAATTGAAAATGTTTTTTTTTTTTTAAATTCATGTTAAAACTTTCCGAACCTATAACTTTGTCAAAATTTTCCGAACGTATAACTATGTCAAAACTTTCCGAACCTATAGCTTTGTCAAAAATTTCCGACCGTATAACTATGTCAAAACTTTCCAAACCCATAACTTTGTCAAAACTGAACCGATTTTCAAAAGGAAAGGCGTTTTAGTCGTGGCTCGATCTCAATAATTAAACCGAATTCATAGTTGGAAATGTTTTTTTTTTTTAAATTCATGTTAAAACTTTCCGAACCTATAACTTTGTCAAAACTTTCCGAACCTATAACTATGTCAAAACTTTCCGAACCTATAACTTTGTCAAAACTGAACCGATTTTCAAAAGGAAAGGCGTTTTAGTCGTGGCTCGATCTCAATAATTAAACCGAATTCATAGTTGAAAATGTTTTTTTTTTCCAAATTTATGACAAAACTTTCCGAACTTATAACTTTATCAAATTTTTCCTAACCTATAACTATGTCAAAACTTTCCGAACCTATACCTTTGTCAAAACTGAACCGATTTTCAAAAGGAAATGCGTTTTAGTCGTGGCTCGATCTCAATAATTAAACCGAATTCATAATTGAAAATGTTTTTTTTTTTTAAATTCATGTTAAAACTTTCCGAACCTATAACTTTGTCAAAACTTTCCGAACCTATAACTATGTCAAAACTTTCCGAACTATAGCTTTGTCAAAACTTTCCGACCGTGATAACTATGTCAAAACTTTTCAAACCCATAACTTTGTCAAAACTGAACCGATTTTCAAAAGGAAATGCGTTTTAGTCGTGGCTCGATCTCAATAATTAAACCGCATTCATAGTTGAAAATGTTTTTTTTTTCGAAATTCAATGTTAAAACTTTCCGAACCTATAACTTTGTCAAAATTTTCCGAACCTATAACCTTTTGTCAAAACTGAACCGATTTTCAAAAGGAAAGGCGTTTTAGTCGTGGCTCGATCTCAATAATTAAACCGAATTCATAATTGAAAATGTTTTTTTTTTAAATTCATGTTAAAACTTTCCGAACCTATAACTTTGTCAAAACTTTCCGAACGTATAACTATGTCAAAACTTTCCGAACCTATAGCTTTGTCAAAACTTTCCGACCGTATAACTATGTCAAAACTTTCCAAACCCATAACTTTGTCAAAACTGAACCGATTTTCAAAAGGAAAGGCGTTTTAGTCGTGGCTCGATCTCAATAATTAAACCGAATTCATAGTTGGAAATGTTTTTTTTTTTGAAATTCATGTTAAAACTTTCCGAACCTATAACTTTGTCAAAATTTTCCGACCGTATAACTATGTCAAAACTTTCCGAACCTATAACTTTGTCAAAACTGAACCGATTTTCAAAAGGAAAGGCGTTTTAGTCGTGGCTCGATCTCAATAATTAAACCGAATTCATAGTTGGAAATGTTTTTTTTTTTCGAAATTTATGTCAAAACTTTCCGAACTTATAACTTTATCAAAATTTTCCGAACCTATAACTATGTCAAAACTTTCCGAACCTATAACTTTGTCAATTTTTTCCGAACTTATAACTTTTTTTAAAACTTTCCGAACCTATAACTTTGTCAAAACTGAATCGATTTTCAAAAGGAAAGGCGTTTTAGTCGTGGCTCGATCTCAATAATTAAACCGGATTCATAGTTGAAAATGTTTTTTTTTTTTTTTTTCGAAATTTATGTCAAAACTTTCCGAACTTATAACTTTATCAAATTTTTCGTAACCTATATTTTTGTCAAAACTTTCCGAACCTAAACCTTTGTCAAAACTGAACCGATTTTTAAAAGGAAATGCGTTTTAGTCGTGGCTCGATCTCAATAATTAAACCGCATTCATAATTGAAAATGTTTTTTTTTTTAAATTCATGTTAAAACTTTCCGAACCTATAACTTTGTCAAAATTTTCCGAACCTATAACTATGTCAAAACTTTCCGAACCTATAACTTTGTCAAAACTGAACCGATTTTCAAAAGGAAAGGCGTATTAGTCGTGGCTCGATCTCAATAATTAAACCGAATTCATAGTTGGAAATGTTTTTTTTTTCGAAATTTATGTCAAAACTTTCCGAACCTATAACTTTATCAAAATTTTCCTAACCTATAACTATGTCAAAACTTTCCGAACATATACCTTTGTCAAAACTGAACCGATTTTCAAAAGGAAAGGCGTTTTAGTCGTGGCTCGATCTCAATAATTAAACCGAATTCATAATTGAAAATGTTTTTTTTTTTTAAATTCATGTTAAAACTTTCCGAACCTATAACTTTGTCAAAACTTTCCGAACGTATAACTATGTCAAAACTTTCCGAACCTATAGCTTTGTCAAAACTTTCCGACCGTATAACTATGTCAAAACTTTCCAAACCCATAACTTTGTCAAAACTGAACCGATTTTCAAAAGGAAAGGCGTTTTAGTCGTGGCTCGATCTCAATAATTAAACCGCATTCATAGTTGGAAATGTTTTTTTTTGAAATTCATGTTAAAACTTTCCGAACCTATAACTTTGTCAAAACTTTCCGAACCTATAACTATGTCAAAACTTTCCGAATATATAACTTTGTCAAAACTGAACCGATTTTCAAAAGGAAATGCGTTTTAGTCGTGGCTCGATCTCAATAATTAAACCGGATTCATAGTTGGAAATGTTTTTTTTTTTTTTCGAAATTTATGATAAAACTTTCCGAACTTATAACTTTATCAAATTTTTCGTAACCTATATTTTTGTCAAAACTTTCCGGACCTAAACCTTTGTCAAAACTGAACCGATTTTTAAAAGGAAATGCGTTTTAGTCGTGGCTCGATCTCAATAATTAAACCGCATTCATAATTGAAAATGTTTTTTTTTTTTAAATTCATGTTAAAACTTTCCGAACCTATAACTTTGTCAAAACTTTCCGAACCTATAACTATGTCAAAACTTTCCGAACCTATAACTTTGTCAAAACTGAACCGATTTTCAAAAGGAAAGGCGTTTTAGTCGTGGCTCAATCTCAATAATTAAACCGAATTCATAGTTGGAAATGTTTTTTTTTTCGAAATTCATGTTAAAACTTTCCGAACCTATAACTTTGTCAAAATTTTCCTAACCTATAACTATGTCAAAACTTTCCGAACCTATAACTTTGTCAAAACTGAACCGATTTTCAAAAGGAAAGGCGTTTTAGTCGTGGCTCGATCTCAATAATTAAACCGAATTCATAATTGAAAATGTTTTTTTTTTTGAAATTCATGTTAAAACTTTCCGAACCTATAACTTTGTCAAAACTTTCCGAACCTATAACTATGTCAAAACTTTCCGAACCTATAACTTTGTCAAAACTGAACCGATTTTCAAAAGGAAAGGCGTTTTAGTCGTGGCTCGATCTCAATAATTAAACCGAATTCATAGTTGAAAATGTTTTTTTTTTTCGAAATTCATGTTAAAACTTTCCGAACCTATAACTTTGTCAAAATTTTCCGAACCTATAACTACACTCTTTGTCAAAACTGAACCGATTTTCAAAAGGAAAGGCGTTTTAGTCGTGGCTCGATCTCAATAATTAAACCGCATTCATAATTGAAAATGTTTTTTTTTTTAAATTCATGTTAAAACTTTCCGAACCTATAACTTTGTCAAAAATTTCCGAACGTATAACTATGTCAAAACTTTCCGAACCTATAGCTTTGTCAAAACTTTCCGACCGTATAACTATGTCAAAACTTTCCAAACCCATAACTTTGTCAAAACTGAACCGATTTTCAAAAGGAAAGGCGTTTTAGTCGTGGCTCAATCTCAATAATTAAACCGCATTCATAGTTGGAAATGTTTTTTTTTTCGAAATTCATGTTAAAACTTTCCGAACCTATAACTTTGTCAAAATTTTCCGAACCTATAACTTTTGTCAAAACTGAACCGATTTTCAAAAGGAAAGGCGTTTTAGTCGTGGCTCGATCTCAATAATTAAACCGAATTCATAGTTGGAAATGTTTTTTTTTTTCGAAATTCATGTTAAAACTTTCCGAACATATAACTTTGTCAAAACTTTCCGAACCTATAACTATGTCAAAACTTTCCGAACCTATAACTTTGTCAAAACTGAACCGATTTTCAAAAGGAAAGGCGTTTTAGTCGTGGCTCGATCTCAATAATTAAACCGAATTCATAGTTGAAAATGTTTTTTTTTTAAAATTCATGTTAAAACTTTCCGAACCTTTAACTTTGTCAAAACTTTCCGAACGTATAACTATGTTAAAACTTTCCGAACCTATAACTTTGTCAAAATTTTCCGAACCGTATAATTATGTCAAAACTTTCCGAACCTATAACTTTGTCAAAACTGAACCGATTTTCAAAAGGAAAGGCGTTTTAGTCGTGGCTCGATCTCAATAATTAAACCGCATTCATAGTTGGAAATGTTTTTTTTTTGAAATTCATGTTAAAACTTTCCGAACCTATAACTTTGTCAAAACTTTCCGAACCTATAACTATGTCAAAACTTTCCGAATATATAACTTTGTCAAAACTGAACCGATTTTCAAAAGGAAATGCGTTTTAGTCGTGGCTCGATCTCAATAATTAAACCGATTCATAGTTGGAAATGTTTTTTTTTTTTCGAAATTTATGTTAAAACTTTCCGAACTTATAACTTTATCAAATTTTCCGAACCTATAACTTTGTCAAAACTTTCCGAACCTAAACCTTTGTCAAAACTGAACCGATTTTTAAAAGGAAAGGCGTTTTAGTCGTGGCTCGATCTCAATAATTAAACCGAATTCATAGTTGAAAATGTTTTTTTTTTTAAATTCATGTTAAAACTTTCCGAACCTATAACTTTGTCAAAACTTTCCGAACCTATAACTATGTCAAAACTTTCCGAACCTATAACTTTGTCAAAACTGAACCGATTTTCAAAAGGAAAGGCGTTTTAGTCGTGGCTCGATCTCAATAATTAAACCGCATTCATAGTTGAAAATGTTTTTTTTTTCGAAATTCATGTTAAAACTTTCCGAACCTATAACTATGTCAAAACTTTCCGAACCTATAACTATGTCAAAACTTTCCGAACCTATAACTTTGTCAAAACTGAACCGATTTTCAAAAGGAAAGGCGTTTTAGTCGTGGCTCGATCTCAATAATTAAACCGAATTCATAATTGAAAATGTTTTTTTTTTTTCGAAATTCATGTTAAAACTTTCCGAACCTATAACTTTGTCAAAATTTTCCGAACCTATAACTATGTCAAAATTTCCGAACCTATAACTTTGTCAAAACTGAACCGATTTTCAAAAGGAAAGGCGTTTTAGTCGTGGCTCAATCTCAATAATTAAACCGCATTCATAATTGAAAATGTTTTTTTTTTTTCGAAATTCAAGTTAAAACTTTCCGAACCTATAACTTTGTCAAAATTTCCGAACCTATACCTTTTGTCAAAACTGAACCGATTTTCAAAAGGAAAGGCGTTTTAGTCGTGGCTCGATCTCAATAATTAAACCGAATTCATAGTTGAAAATGTTTTTTTTTTTAAATTCATGTTAAAACTTTCCGAACCTATAACTTTGTCAAAACTTTCCGAACGTATAACTATGTCAAAACTTTCCGAACATATAGCTTTGTCAAAACTTTCCGACCGTATAACTATGTCAAAACTTTCCAAACCCATAACTTTGTCAAAACTGAACCGATTTTCAAAAGGAAAGGCGTTTTAGTCGTGGCTCGATCTCAATAATTAAACCGCATTCATAGTTGAAAATGTTTTTTTTTTTCGAAATTCATGTTAAAACTTTCCGAACCTATAACTTTGTCAAAACTTTCCGAACCTATAACTATGTCAAAACTTTCCGAATATATAACTTTGTCAAAACTGAACCGATTTTCAAAAGGAAATGCGTTTTAGTCGTGGCTCGATCTCAATAATTAAACCGAATTCATAGTTGGAAATGTTTTTTTTTTTCGAAATTCATGTTAAAACTTTCCGAACTTATAACTTTGTCAAATTTTTCGTAACCTATAACTATGTCAAAACTTTCCGAACCTAAACCTTTGTCAAAACTGAACCGATTTTCAAAAGGAAATGCGTTTTAGTCGTGGCTCGATCTCAATAATTAAACCGCATTCATAATTGAAAATGTTTTTTTTTTTAAATTCATGTTAAAACTTTCCGAACCTATAACTTTGTCAAAACTTTCCGAACCTATAACTATGTCAAAACTTTCCGAACCTATAACTTTGTCAAAACTGAACCGATTTTCAAAAGGAAAGGCGTTTTAGTCGTGGCTCGATCTCAATAATTAAACCGAATTCATAGTTGGAAATGTTTTTTTTTTTCGAAATTTATGACAAAACTTTCCGAACTTATAACTTTACCAAATTTTCCTAACCTATAACTATGTCAAAACTTTCCGAACATATAACTTTGTCAAAACTGAACCGATTTTCAAAAGGAAAGGCGTTTTAGTCGTGGCTCGATCTCAATAATTAAACCGCATTCATAGTTGAAAATGTTTTTTTTTTTTAAATTCATGTTAAAACTTTCCGAACCTATAACTTTGTCAAAACTTTCCGAACCTATAACTATGTCAAAACTTTCCGAACCTATAACTTTGTCAAAACTTTCCGACCGGTTAACTATGTCAAAACTTTTCAAACCCATAACTTTGTCAAAACTGAACCGATTTTCAAAAGGAAATGCGTTTTAGTCGTGGCTCAATCTCAATAATTAAACCGAATTCATAGTTGAAAATGTTTTTTTTTTTCGAAATTCATGTCAAAACTTTCCGAACCTATAACTTTATCAATTTTCCGACCTATAACTTGTCAAAACTTTCCGAACCTATACCTTTGTCAAAACTGAACCGATTTTCAAAAGGAAAGGCGTTTTAGTCGTGGCTCGATCTCAATAATTAAACCGCATTCATAATTGAAAATGTTTTTTTTTTTTAAATTCATGTTAAAACTTTCCGAACCTATAACTTTGTCAAAATTTTCCGAACGTATAACTATGTCAAAACTTTCCGAACCTATAGCTTTGTCAAAACTTTCCGACCGTATAACTATGTCAAAACTTTCCAAACCCATAACTTTGTCAAAACTGAACCGATTTTCAAAAGGAAAGGCGTTTTAGTCGTGGCTCGATCTCAATAATTAAACCGAATTCATAGTTGGAAATGTTTTTTTTTTCGAAATTCATGTTAAAACTTTCCGAACCTATAACTTTGTCAAAACTTTCCGAACCTATAACTATGTCAAAACTTTCCGAACATATAACTTTGTCAAAACTGAACCGATTTTCAAAAGGAAAGGCGTTTTAGTCGTGGCTCGATCTCAATAATTAAACCGAATTCATAGTTGGAAATTTTTTTTTTTTTTCGAAATTTATGTCAAAACTTTCCGAACTTATAACTTTATCAAATTTTTCCTAACCTATAACTTTGTCAAAACTTTCCGAACCTATAACCTTTGTCAAAACTGAACCGATTTTCAAAAGGAAAGGCGTTTTAGTCGTGGCTCGATCTCAATAATTAAACCGAATTCATAATTGAAAATGTTTTTTTTTTTGAAATTCATGTTAAAACTTTCCGAACCTATAACTTTGTCAAAACTTTCCGAACCTATAACTATGTCAAAACTTTCCGAACATATAACTTTGTCAAAACTGAACCGATTTTCAAAAGGAAAGGCGTTTTAGTCGTGGCTCGATCTCAATAATTAAACCGAATTCATAGTTGAAAATGTTTATTTTTTCGAAATTTATGACAAAACTTTCCGAACCTATAACTTTACCAAATTTTTCCTAACCTATAACTATGTCAAAACTTTCCGAACCTATAACCTTTGTCAAAACTGAACCGATTTTCAAAAGGAAAGGCGTTTTAGTCGTGGCTCGATCTCAATAATTAAACCGAATTCATAGTTGAAAATGTTTTTTTTTTCGAAATTCATGTTAAAACTTTCCGAACCTATAACTTTGTCAAAATTTTCCTAACCTATAACTATGTCAAAACTTTCCGAACATATAACCTTTGTCAAAACTGAACCGATTTTCAAAAGGAAAGGCGTTTTAGTCGTGGCTCGATCTCAATAATTAAACCGCATTCATAGTTGAAAATGTTTTTTTTTTTTAAATTCATGTTAAAACTTTCCGAACCTATAACTTTGTCAAAATTTTCCGAACCTATAACTATGTCAAAACTTTCCGAACCTATAGCTTTGTCAAAACTTTCCGACCGTATAACTATGTCAAAACTTTCCAAACCCATAACTTTGTCAAAACTGAACCGATTTTCAAAAGGAAATGCGTTTTAGTCGTGGCTCGATCTCAATAATTAAACCGGATTCATAGTTGGAAATGTTTTTTTTTTTTAAATTCATGTTAAAACTTTCCGAACCTATAACTTTGTCAAAACTTTCCGAACCTATAACTATGTCAAAACTTTCCGAATATATAACTTTGTCAAAACTGAAACGATTTTCAAAAGGAAATGCGTTTTAGTCGTGGCTCGATCTCAATAATTAAACCGGATTCATAGTTGGAAATGTTTTTTTTTTTTTTGCGAAATTTATGACAAAACTTTCCGAACTTATAACTTTATCAAATTTTTCGTAACCTATATTTTTGTCAAAACTTTCCGGACCTAAACCTTTGTCAAAACTGAACCGATTTTTAAAAGGAAATGCGTTTTAGTCGTGGCTCGATCTCAATAATTAAACCGCATTCATAATTGAAAATGTTTTTTTTTTAAATTCATGTTAAAACTTTCCGAACCTATAACTTTGTCAAAACTTTCCGAACCTATAACTATGTCAAAACTTTCCAAACCTATAACTTTGTCAAAACTGAACCGATTTTCAAAAGGAAAGGCGTTTTAGTCGTGGCTCGATCTCAATAATTAAACCGAATTCATAGTTGGAAATGTTTTTTTTTTTCGAAATTCATGTTAAAACTTTCCGAACCTATAACTTTGTCAAAACTTTCCGAACGTATAACTATGTCAAAACTTTCCGAACCTATAACTATGTCAAAACTTTCCGAACCTATAACTTTGTCAAAACTGAACCGATTTTCAAAAGGAAAGGCGTTTTAGTCGTGGCTCGATCTCAATAATTAAACCGAATTCATAGTTGGAAATGTTTTTTTTTCGAAATTCATGTCAAAACTTTCCGAACTTATAACTTTACCAAAATTTTCCTAACCTATAACTATGTCAAAACTTTCCGAACCTATAACTTTGTCAAAACTGAACCGATTTTCAAAAGGAAAGGCGTTTTAGTCGTGGCTCGATCTCAATAATTAAACCGCATTCATAGTTGGAAATGTTTTTTTTTTTCGAAATTCATGTTAAAACTTTCCGAACTTATAACTTTATCAAAATTTTCCGAACCTATAACTATGTCAAAACTTTCCGAACCTATAACTTTGTCAAAACTGAACCGATTTTCAAAAGGAAAGGCGTTTTAGTCGTGGCTCGATCTCAATAATTAAACCGCATTCATAATTGAAAATGTTTTTTTTTTTGAAATTCATGTTAAAACTTTCCGAACCTATAACTTTGTCAAAATTTTCCGAACCTATAACTATGTCAAAACTTTCCGAACCTATAACTTTGTCAAAACTGAACCGATTTTCAAAAGGAAAGGCGTATTAGTCGTGGCTCGATCTCAATAATTAAACCGAATTCATAGTTGGAAATGTTTTTTTTTTGAAATTCATGTTAAAACTTTCCGAACCTATAACTTTGCCAAAACTTTCCGAACCTATAACTATGTCAAAACTTTCCGAACCTATAACTTTGTCAAAACTGAACCGATTTTCAAAAGGAAAGGCGTTTTAGTCGTGGCTCGATCTCAATAATTAAACCGAATTCATAGTTGGAAATGTTTTTTTTTCGAAATTTATGACAAAACTTTCCGAACTTACAACTTTACCAAATTTTTCCTAACCTATAACTATGTCAAAACTTTCCGAACCTAAACCTTTGTCAAAACTGAACCGATTTTCAAAAGGAAAGGCGTTTTAGTCGTGGCTCGATCTCAATAATTAAACCGAATTCATAGTTGAAAATGTTTTTTTTTTTTAAATTCATGTTAAAACTTTCCGAACCTATAACTTTGTCAAAACTTTCCGAACCTATAACTATGTCAAAACTTTCCGAACATATAACTTTGTCAAAACTGAACCGATTTTCAAAAGGAAAGGCGTTTTAGTCGTGGCTCGATCTCAATAATTAAACCGAATTCATAGTTGGAAATGTTTTTTTTTTCGAAATTCATGTTAAAACTTTCCGAACCTATAACTTTATCAAAATTTTCCGAACCTATAACTATGTCAAAACTTTCCGAACCTATAACTTTGTCAAAACTGAACCGATTTTCAAAAGGAAAGGCGTTTTAGTCGTGGCTCGATCTCAATAATTAAACCGAATTCATAGTTGGAAATGTTTTTTTTTTTTCGAAATTTATGTTAAAACTTTCCGAACCTATAACTTTGTCAAAATTTTCCGAACCTATAACTATGTCAAAACTTTCCGAACCTATAACCTTTGTCAAAACTGAACCGATTTTCAAAAGGAAAGGCGTTTTAGTCGTGGCTCGATCTCAATAATTAAACCGCATTCATAATTGAAAATGTTTTTTTTTTTAAATTCATGTTAAAACTTTCCGAACCTATAACTTTGTCAAAACTTTCCGAACCTATAACTATGTCAAAACTTTCCGAACCTATAACTTTGTCAAAACTGAACCGATTTTCAAAAGGAAAGGCGTTTTAGTCGTGGCTCGATCTCAATAATTAAACCGAATTCATAGTTGGAAATGTTTTTTTTTTCGAAATTCATGTCAAAACTTTCCGAACTTACAACTTTACCAAAATTTTCCTAACCTATAACTATGTCAAAACTTTCCGAACATATAACCTTTGTCAAAACTGAACCGATTTTCAAAAGGAAAGGCGTTTTAGTCGTGGCTCGATCTCAATAATTAAACCGCATTCATAGTTGAAAATGTTTTTTTTTTTAAATTCATGTTAAAACTTTCCGAACCTATAACTTTGTCAAAACTTTCCGAACGTATAACTATGTCAAAACTTTCCGAACATATAACTTTGTCAAAACTGAACCGATTTTCAAAAGGAAAGGCGTTTTAGTCGTGGCTCAATCTCAATAATTAAATCCGCATTCATAATTGAAAATGTTTTTTTTTTTTCGAAATTCAAGTTAAAACTTTCCGAACCTATAACTTTGTCAAAATTTTCCGAACCTATACCTTTGTCAAAACTGAACCGATTTTCAAAAGGAAAGGCGTTTTAGTCGTGGCTCGATCTCAATAATTAAACCGAATTCATAATTGAAAATGTTTTTTTTTTTTCGAAATTCATGTTAAAACTTTCCGAACCTATAACTTTGTCAAAACTTTCCGAACGTATAACTATGTCAAAACTTTCCGAACCTATAGCTTTGTCAAAACTTTCCGACCGTATAACTATGTCAAAACTTTCCAAACCTATAACTTTGTCAAAACTGAACCGATTTTCAAAAGGAAATGCGTTTTAGTCGTGGCTCAATCTCAATAATTAAACCGCATTCATAGTTGGAAATGTTTTTTTTTCGAAATTCACTGTCAAAACTTTCCGAACCTATAGCTTTGTCAAAACTTTCCGACCGTATAACTATGTCAAAACTTTCCAAACCCATAACTTTGTCAAAACTAAACCGATTTTCAAAAGGAAATGCGTTTTAGTCGTGGCTCGATCTCAATAATTAAACCGGATTCATAATTGGAAATGTTTTTTTTTTTAAATTCATGGTAAAACTTTTCGAACTTATAACTTTGTCAAAACTTTCCGAACCTATAACTTTGTCAAAACTGAAACGATTTTCAAAAGGAAATGCGTTTTAGTCGTGGCTCGATCTCAATAATTAAACCGCATTGATAATTGAAAATGTTTTTTTTTCGAAATTCATGTTAAAACTTTCCGAACCTATAACTTTGTCAAAACTTTCCGAACCTATAACTATGTCAAAACTTTCCGAACCTATAACTTTGTCAAAAATGAACCGATTTTCAAAAGGATTTAGTCGTGGCTCAATCTCAATAATTAAACTGCATTCATAGTTGGAAATGTTTTTTTTTCGAAATTCCTGTCACAACTTTCCGAACCTATAACTTTTTCAAAACTTTCCGAACCTATAATTATGTCAAAACTTTCCGAACCTATAACTTTGTCAAAACTAAACCGATTTTCAAAAGGAAATGCGTTTTGTCGTGGCTCAATCTCAATAATTAAACCGCATTCATAGTTGGAAATGTTTTTTTTCGAACTTCAAGTTAAAACTTTCCTAAACCTATAACTATGTCAAAAAATTCCGAACATATAAATTTGTCAAAACTGAACCGATTTTCAAAAGAAAAGGCGTTTCAGTCGTGGTTCGATTTTCAACGGGATAAGGGTATAATTAAACCGAATTCGATAGCTAAATGTTTTTTTTTTACAAAATTGAATAAAAATAAACCGCATTCATAATTGAAAATTTTTTTTTTTTAATTTATGTTAAAACTTTCCGAACATATAACTTTGTCAAAATTTTCCGAACGTATAACTATGTCAAAACTTTCCGAACATATAACTTTGTCAAAACTGAACCGATTTTCAAAAGGAAATGCGTTCTAGTCGTGGCTCGATCTCAATAATTAAACCGCATTCATAGTTGTAAAAGTTTTTTTTTCGAAACTCCTGCAAAACTTTCCGAACCTATAACTTTTTCAAAACTTTCCAAACCTATAACTATGTCAAAACATTCCGAACCTATAACTTTGTCAAAACTGAACCGATTTTCAAAAGGAAATGCGTTTTACTCGTGGCTCGATCTCAATAATTAATCCGAATTCATAGTTGGAAATGTTTTTTTTTTCCAAATTTATGTTAAAACTTTCCGAACCTATAACTTTGTCAAAACTTTCCGAACATATAACTATGTCAAAACTTTCCGAACCTATAACTTTGTCAAAACTGAACCGATTTTCAAAAGGAAAGGCGATTTAGTCGTGGCTCGATCTCAATAATTAAACCGAATTCATAGTTGAAAATCTTTATTTTTTTTCGATATTCAAGTTAAAACTTTCCGAACTTACAACTTTACCAAATTTTTCCTAACCTATAACTTTGTCAAAACTTTCCGAACCTAAACCTTTGTCAAAACTGAACCGATTTTCAAAAGGAAAGGCGTTTTAGTCGTGGCTCGATCTCAATAATTAAACCGCATTCATAATTGAAAATGTTTTTTTTTTTTAAATTCATGTTTAAACTTTCCGAACCTATAACTTTGTCAAAACTTTCCGAACATATAGCTTTGTCAACACTTTCCGACCGTATAACTATGTCAAAACTTTAAACCCATAACTTAAAACTGAACCGATTTTCAAAAGGAAAGGCGTTTTAGTCGTGGCTCGATTTAAATAATTAAACCGAATTCATAGTTGGAAATGTTTCATTTCGAAATTTATGACAAAACTTTCCGAACTTATAACTTTATCAATTTTTTCCGAACCTATAACTATGTCAAAACTTTCCGAACCTATAACTTTGTCAATTTCCGAACTTATAACTTTTTTTAAAACCTTCCGAACCTATAACTTTGCCAAAACTGAACCGATTTTCAAAAGTAAAGGCGTTTTAGTCGTGGCTCGATCTCAATAATTAAACCGGATAGATAGTTGGATATGTTTTTTTTTTGCGAAATTTATGACAAAACTTTCCGAACTTATAACTTTATCAAATTTTTCGTAACCTATATTTTTGTCAAAACTTTCCGGACCTAAACCTTTGTCAAAACTGAACCGATTTTTAAAAGGAAATGCGTTTTAGTCGTGGCTCGATCTCAATAATTAAACCGCATTCATAATTGAAAATGGTTTTTTTTTTAAATTCATGTTAAAACTTTCCGAACCTATAACTTTGTCAAAACTTTCCGAACCTATAACTATGTCAAAACTTTCCGAACCTATAACTTTGTCAAAACTGAACCGATTTTTAAAAGGAAATGCGTTTTAGTCGTGGCTCGATCTCAATAATTAAACCGCATTCATAATTGAAAATGTTTTTTTTTAAATTCATGTTAAAACTTTCCGAACCTATAACTATGTCAAAACTTTCCGAACGTATAACTATGTCAAAACTTTCCGAACCTATAGCTTTGTCAAAACTTTCCGACCGTATAACTTTGTCAAAACTTTCCGAACCTAAACCTTTGTCAAAACTGAACCGATTTTCAAAAGGAAAGGCGTTTCAGTCGTGGCTCGATCTCAATAATTAAACCGAATTCATAGTTGGAAATGTTTATTTTTTTTCGATATTCAAGTTAAAACTTTCCGAACTTACAACTTTACCAAATTTTTCCTAACCTATAACTTTGTCAAAACTTTCCGAACCTAAACCTTTGTCAAAACTGAACCGATTTTCAAAAGGAAAGGCGTTTTAGTCGTGGCTCGATCTCAATAATTAAACCGCATTCATAATTGAAAATGTTTTTTTTTTTAAATTCATGTTTAAACTTTCCGAACCTTTAACTTTGTCAAAACTTTCCGAACGTATAACTATGTCAAAACTTTCCGAACCTATAGCTTTGTCAAAACTTTCCGACCGTATAACTATGTCAAAACTTTCCGAACCTATAACTTTGTCAAAACTGAACCGGTTTTCAAAAGGAAAGGCGTATTAGTCGTGGCTCGATCTCAATAATTAAACCGAATTCATAGTTGGAAATGTTTCATTTCGAAATTTATGACAAAACTTTCCGAACTTACAACTTTACCAAATTTTTCCTAACCTATAACTTTGTCAAAACTTTCCGAACCTAAACCTTTGTCAAAACTGAACCGATTTTCAAAAGGAAAGGCGTATTAGTCGTGGCTCGATCTCAATAATTAAACCGAATTCATAGTTGGAAATGTTTCATTTCGAAATTTATGACAAAACTTTCCGAACTTACAACTTTACCAAATTTTTCCTAACCTATAACTTTTTCAAAACTTTCCGAACCTAAACCTTTGTCAAAACTGAACCGATTTTCAAAAGGAAAGGCGTTTTAGTCGTGGCTCGATCTCAATAATTAAACCGCATTCATAATTGAAAATGTTTTTTTTTTTAAATTCATGTTTAAACTTTCCGAACCTATAACTTTGTCAAAACTTTCCGAACATATAGCTTTGTCAACACTTTCCGACCGTATAACTATGTCAAAACTTTCCAAACCCATAACTTTGTCAAAACTGAACCGATTTTCAAAAGGAAAGGCGTTTTAGTCGTGGCTCGATCTCAATAATTAAACCGAATTCATAGTTGGAAATGTTTCATTTCGAAATTTATGACAAAACTTTCCGAACTTATAACTTTATCAATTTTTTCCGAACCTATAACTATGTCAAAACTTTCCGAACCTATAACTTTGTCAATTTTTTCCGAACTTATAACTTTTTTTAAAACCTTCCGAACCTATAACTTTGTCAAAACTGAACCGATTTTCAAAAGGAAAGGCGTTTTAGTCGTGGCTCGATCTCAATAATTAAACCGGATAGATAGTTGGATATGTTTTTTTTTTTGCGAAATTTATGACAAAACTTTCCGAACTTATAACTTTATCAAATTTTTCGTAACCTATATTTTTGTCAAAACTTTCCGGACCTAAACCTTTGTCAAAACTGAACCGATTTTTAAAAGGAAATGCGTTTTAGTCGTGGCTCGATCTCAATAATTAAACCGCATTCATAATTGAAAATGTTTTTTTTTTTAAATTCATGTTAAAACTTTCCGAACCTATAACTTTGTCAAAACTTTCCGAACCTATAACTATGTCAAAACTTTCCGAACCTATAACTTTGTCAAAACTGAACCGATCTTCAAAAGGAAAGGCGTATTAGTCGTGGCTCGATCTCAATAATTAAACCGAATTCATAGTTGGAAATGTTTCATTTCGAAATTTATGACAAAACTTTCCGAACTTACAACTCTACCAAATTTTTCCTAACCTATAACTTTGTCAAAACTTTCCGAACCTAAACCTTTGTCAAAACTGAACCGATTTTCAAAAGGAAAGGCGTTTTAGTCGTGGCTCGATCTCAATAATTAAACCGCATTCATAATTGAAAATGTTTTTTTTTTTTAAATTCATGTTAAAACTTTCCGAACCTATAACTTTGTCAAAACTTTCCGAACGTATAACTATGTCAAAACTTTCCGAACCTATAGCTTTGTCAAAACTTTCCGACCGGCTAACTATGTCAAAACTTTTCAAACCCATAACTTTGTCAAAACTGAACCGATTTTCAAAAGGAAAGGCGTTTTAGTCGTGGCTCGATCTCAATAATTAATCCGAATTCATAATTGAAAATGTTTTTTTTTTTTCGAAATTCAAGTTAAAACTTTCCGAACCTATAACTTTGTCAAAATTTTCCGAACCTATACCTTTTGTCAAAACTGAACCGATTTTCAAAAGGAAAGGCGTTTTAGTCGTGGCTCGATCTCAATAATTAAACCGCATTCATAATTGAAAATGTTTTTTTTTTTTAAATTCATGTTAAAACTTTCCGAACCTATAACTTTGTCAAAACTTTCCGAACGTATAACTATGTCAAAACTTTCCGAACCTATAGCTTTGTCAAAACTTTCCAAACCCATAACTTTGTCAAAACTGAACCGATTTTCAAAAGGAAAGGCGTTTTAGTCGTGGCTCGATCTCAATAATTAAACCGGATTCATAGTTGGAAATGTTTTTTTTTTTTAAATTCATTTTAAAACTTTCCGAACTTATAACTTTGTCAAAACTTTCAGAACCTATAACTATGTCAAAACTTTCCGAATATATAACTTTGTCAAAACTGAAACGATTTTCAAAAGGAAATGCGTTTTAGTCGTGGCTCGATCTCAATAATTAAACCGGATTCATAGTTGGAAATTTTTTTTTTTTTTTGCGAAATTTATGATAAAACTTTCCGAACTTATAACTTTATCAAATTTTTCGTAACCTATATTTTTGTCAAAACTTTCCGGACCTAAACCTTTGTCAAAACTGAACCGATTTTTAAAAGGAAATGCGTTTTAGTCGTGGCTCGATCTCAATAATTAAACCGCATTCATAATTGAAAATGTTTTTTTTTTTTAAATTCATGTTAAAACTTTCCGAACCTATAACTTTGTCAAAACTTTCCGAACCTATAACTATGTCAAAACTTTCCGAACCTATAACTTTGTCAAAACTGAACCGATTTTCAAAAAGAAAGGCGTATTAGTCGTGGCTCGATCTCAATAATTAAACCGAATTCATAGTTGAAAATGTTTCATTTCGAAATTTATGACAAAACTTTCCGAACTTACAACTCTACCAAATTTTTCCTAACCTATAACTTTGTCAAAACTTTCCGAACCTAAACCTTTGTCAAAACTGAACCGATTTTCAAAAGGAAAGGCGTTTTAGTCGTGGCTCGATCTCAATAATTAAACCGCATTCATAATTGTAAAATGTTTTTTTTTTTTTAAATTCATGTTAAAACTTTCCGAACCTATAACTTTGTCAAAACTTTACGAACGTATAACTATGTCAAAACTTTCCGAACCTATAGCTTTGTCAAAACTTTCCGACCAGTTTAACTATTTCAAAACTTTTCAAACCCATAACTTTGTCAAAACTGAACCGATTTTCAAAAGGAAAGGCGTTTTAGTCGTGGCTCGATCTCAATAATTAATCCGCATTCATAATTGAAAATGTTTTTTTTTTTTAAATTTATGATAAAACTTTCCGAACCTATAACTTTGTCAAAATTTTCCGGACCTATACCTTTTGTCAAAACTGAACCGATTTTTAAAAGGAAATGCGTTTTAGTCGTGGCTCGATCTAAATAATTAAACCGCATTCATAATTGAAAATGTTTTTTTTTAAATTCATGTTAAAACTTTCCGAACCTATAACTTTGTCAAAACTGAACCGATTTTCAAAAGGAAAGGCGTATTAGTCGTGGCTCGACCTCAATAATTAAACCGAATCATAGTTGGAAATGTTTTTTTTTTTTAATTCATTTTAAAACTTTCCGAACTTATAACTTTGTCAAAACTTTCAGATCGTATAACTATGTCAAAACTTTCGAACATATAACTTTGTCAAAACTGAACCGATTTTCAAAAGAAAATGCGTTTTAGTCGTGGCTCGACCTCAATAATTAAACCGAATTCATAGTTGGAATTTTTTTTTTTTCGAAATTTATGATAAAACTTTCCGAACTTATAACTTTATCAAAATTTTCCGTAACCTATATTTATGTCAAAACTTTCCGAACCTATAACTTTGTTAAAACTGAACCGATTTTTAAAAAGGAAAGGCGTTTTAGTCGTGGCTCGATCTCAATAATTAAACCGCATTCATAGTTGTATATGTTTTTTTTTTTCTAAATTCCTGTTAAAACTTTCCGAACCTATAACTTTTTCAAAACTTTCCGAACCTATAACTATGTCAAAACTTTCCGAACATATAACTTTGTCAAAACTAAACCGATTTTCAAAAATAAAGGCGTATTAGTCGTGGCTCGATCTCAATAATTAAACCGAATTCATAGTTGGAAATGTTTTTTCATTTCGAAATTTATGATAAAACTTTCCGAACCTATAACTTTATCAAAATTTTCCTAACCTATAACTATGTCAAAACTTTCCGAACATATACCATTGTCAAAACTGAACCGATTTTCAAAAGGAAATGTTTTAGTCGTGGCTCGATCTCAATAATTAAACCGCATTCATAATTGAAAATGTTTTTTTTTTTTAAAATTCATGTTAAAACTTTCCGAACCTATAACTTTGTCAAAACTTTACGAACGTATAACTATGTCAAAACTTTCCGAACCTATAGCTTTGTCAAAAATTTTCCGACCGTTTAACTATGTCAAAACTTTTCAAACCCATAACTTTGTCAAAACTGAATCGATTTTCAAAAGGAAAGGCGTTTTAGTCGTGGCTCGATCTCAATAATTAATCCGAATTCATAATTGAAAATGTTTTTTTTTTCGAAATTCAAGTTAAAACTTTCCGAACCTATAACTTTGTCAACATTTTCCAAACCCATAACTTTTGTCAAAACTGAATCGATTTTCAAAAGGAAAGGCGTTTTAGTCGTGGCTCGATCTCAATAATTAATCCGCATTCATAATTGAAAATGTTTTTTTTTTTTAAATTCATGTTAAAACTTTCCGAACCTATAACTTTGTCAAAATTTTCCGAACCTATAACTATGTCAAAACTTTCCGAACCTATAGCTTTGTCAAAACTTTCCGACCGTATAACTATGTCAAAACTTTCCAAACCCATAACTTTGTCAAAACTGAACCGATTTTCAAAAGGAAAGGCGTATTAGTCGTGGCTCGATCTCAATAATTAAACCGAATTCATAGTTGGAAATGTTTTTTTTTTTTAAATTTATGTTAAAACTTTCCGAACTTATAACTTTATCAAATTTTTCCTAACCTATAACTATGTCAAAACTTTCCGAACCTAAACCTTTGTCAAAACTGAACCGATTTTCAAAAGGAAAGGCGTTTTAGTCGTGGCTCGATCTCAATAATTAAACCGGATTCATAGTTGGAAATGTTTTTTTTTTTTTTTGCGAAATTTATGACAAAACTTTCCGAACTTATAACTTTATCAAATTTTTCGTAACCTATATTTTTGTCAAAACTTTCCGGACCTAAACCTTTGTCAAAACTAAACCGATTTTTAAAAGGAAATGCGTTTTAGTCGTGGCTCGATCTCAATAATTAAACCGCATTCATAATTGAAAATGTTTTTTTTTTAAATTCATGTTAAAACTTTCCTAACCTATAACTTTGTCAAAACTTTCCGAACGTATAACTATGTCAAAACTTTCCGAACCTATAACTTTGTCAAAACTGAACCATTTTTAAAAGGAAATGCGTTTTACTCGTGGCTCGATCTCAATAATTAATCCGAATTCATAGTTGAAAATGTTTTTTTTTTTCGAAATTAATGTCAAAACTTTCCGAACATATAACTTTGCTCAAAACTTTCCGAACATAGAACCATGTCAAAAGTTTTCGAACCTATAACTTTGTCAAAACTGAACCGATTTTCAAAAGGAAAGGCGATTTAGTCGTGGCTCGATCTCAATAATTAAACCGAATT
>JAWNNV010000453.1:0-31477 GCA_035044485.1 Scaptomyza reducta
AAAAAAGTGTCTCCTCTAAACACCAACTATGAAACCAGTATAATTATTGAGATCGAGCTACGACTAAAAGCCTTTCCATTTGAAAATCGGTTCAGTTTTGACAAAGTTTTAGGTTCGGAAAGTTTTGACATAGTTATAGGTTCGGAAAGTTTTGACAAAGTTATAGGTTCGGAAAGTTTTAACATGAATTTCGAAAAAAAAAACATTTCCAACTATGAATTCGGTTTAATAATTGAGATCGAGCCGCGACTGAAACGCCTTTCCTTTTGAAAATCGGTTCAGTTTTGACAAAGTTATATGTCCGGAAAGTTCTGACATAGTTATAGGTTCGGAAAGTTTTGACACAGTTATAGGTTCGGAAAGTTTTGACAAAGTTATAGGTTCGGAAAGTTTTAACATGAATTTAAAAAAAAAACATTTTCAATTATTAATGCGGTTTAATTATTGAGATCGAGCCAAGACTAAAACGCATTTCCTTTTGAAAATCGGTTCAGTTTTGACAAAGTTATATGTTCGGAAAGTTTTGACAAAGTTATAGGTTCGGAAAGTTTTGACAAAGTTATAGGATCGGAAAGTTTTAACATGAATTTAAAAAAAAAAAACATTTTCAATTATGAATGCTGTTTAATTATTGAGATCGAGCCACGACTAAAACGCCTTTCCTTTTGAAAATCGATTCAATTTTGACAAAGTTATATGTTCGGAAAGTAATGACAAAGTTATAGGTTATAAAACGCCTTTCCTTTTAAAAATCGGTTCAGTTTTAACAAAGTTATAGTTTCGGAAAGTTTTGACAAAGTTATAGCTTCGGAAAAAATTGATAAAGTTATAAGTTCGGAAAGTTTTGTCATAAATTTCCAAAAAAAAACAAACATTTCCAACTTTGAATGCTGTTTAATTATTGAGATCGAGCCACGACTAAAACGCCTTTCCTTTTGAAAATCGGTTCAGTTTTGACAAAGTTATAGGTTCGGAAAGTTTTGACATAGTTATAGGTTCCGAAAGTTTTGACAAAGTTATAGGCTTGGAAAGTTATAACATGAATTTCGAAAAAAAAAAAACATTTCCACCTATGAATTCGGTTTAATAATTGAGATCGAGCCACGACTAAAAAACCTTTCCTTTTGAAATATGTTCAGTTTTGACATAGTTATAGGTTCGGAAAGTTTTGACAAAGTTATAGGTTCGGAAAGTTTTAACATGAATTTAAAAAAAAAAACATTTTCAATTATGAATGCGGTTTAATTATTGAGATCGAGCCACGACGAAAACGCCTTTTCTTTTGAAAATCGATTCAGTTTTGACAAAGTTATATGTTCGGAAAGTAATGACAAAGTTATAGGTTCGGAAAAAATTGACACAGTTATAAGTTCGGAGAGTTTAAGCATAAATTTCGAAAAAAAAAAACATTTCCAACTTTGAATGCTGTTTAATTATTGAGATCGAGCCACGACTAAGACGTCTTTCCTTTTGAAAATCGGTTCAGTTTTGACAAAGTTATAGGTCCGGAAAGTTCTGACATAGTTATATTTTCGGTATGTTTTGACAAAGTTATAGGTTCGGAATGTTTTAACATGAATTTAAAAAAAAAAACATTTTAAATTATGAATGCGGTTTAACTATTGAGATCGAGCCACGACTAAAACGCCTTTCGTTTTGCAAATCGGTTCAGTTTTGACAAAGTTATATGTTCGGAAAGTTTTGACAAAGTTATAGGTTCGGAAAGTTTTGACAGGAATTTCGAAAAAAAATATTTCCAACTATGAATGCGGTTTAATTATTGAGATCGAGCCACGACGAAAACGCCTTTCCTTTTGAAAATCGATTCAGTTTTGACAAAGTTATATGTTCGGAAAGTAATGACAAAGTTATAGGTTCGGAAAAAATTGATACAGTTATAAGTTCGGAAAGTTTAGTCATAAATTTCGAAAAAAAAAAACATTTCCAACTTTGAATGCTGTTTAATTATTGAGATCGAGCCACGACTAAATCGTCTTTCCTTTTGAAAATCGGTTCAGTTTTGACAAAGTTATAGGTTCGTAAAGTTTTGACATAGTTATAGGTTCGGAAAGTTTTGACAAAGTTATAGGTTCGGAAAGTTATAACATGAATTTCCAAAAAAAAAACATTTCCAACTTTGAATGCGGTTTAATTATTAAGATCGAGCCACGACTAAAACGCCTTTCGTTTTGCAAATCGGTTCAGTTTTGACAAAGTTATAGGTTCTGAAAGTTTTGATATAGTTATAGGTTCAGTTTTGACAAAGTTATAGGTTCGGAAAGTTTTGACAGGAATTTCTAAAAAAAACATTTCCAACTATGAATGCGGTTTAATTATTGAGATCGAGCCACGACGAAAACGCCGTTCCTTTTGAAAATCGATTCAATTTGACAAAGTTATATGTTCGGAAAGTAATGACAAAGTTATAGGTTATAAAACGCCTTTCCTTTTAAAAAACGGTTCAGTTTTAACAAAGTTCTAGGTTCGGAAAGTTTTGACAAAGTTATAGCTTCGGAAAAAATTGATAAAGTTATAAGTTCGGAAAGTTTTTTCATAAATTTCCAAAAAAAAAACAAACATTTCCAACTTTGAATGCTGTTTAATTATTGAGATCGAGCCACGACTAAAACGCCTTTCCTTTTGAAAATCGGTTCAGTTTTGACAAAGTTATAGGTTTGGAAAGTTTTGACATAGTTATAGGTTCGGAAAGTTTTGACAAAGTTATAGGTTCGGAGAGTTATAACATGAATTTCGAAAAAAAAAAAACATTTCCACCTATGAATTGGGTTTAATAATTGAGATCGAGCCACGACTAAAAAACCTTTCCTTTTGAAATATGTTCAGTTTTGACATAGTTATAGGTTCGGAAAGTTTTGATAAAGTTATAGGTTCGGAAAGTTTTGACAAAGTTATAGGTTCGGAAAGTTAAAACATGAATTTCGAAAAAAAAAAACATTTCCAACTTTCAATGCGGTTTAATTATTACGATCGAGCCACGACTATAACGCCTTTCGTTTTGCAAATCGGTTCAGTTTTGACAAAGTTATAGGTTCGGAAAGTAATGACAAAGTTATAGGTTATAAAACGCCTTTCCTTTTAAAAATCGGTTCAGTTTTAACAAAGTTATAGGTTCGGAAAGTTTTGACAAAGTTAAATCTTCGGAAAAAATTGATAAAGTTATAAGTTCGGAAAGTTTTGTCATAAATTTCCAAAAAAAAACAAACATTTCCAACTTTGAATGCTGTTTAATTATTGAGATCGAGCCACGACTAAAACGCCTTTCCTTTTGAAAATCGATTCAGTTTTGACAAAGTTATATGTTCGGAAAGTAATGACAAAGTTATAGGTAATAAAACGCCTTTCCTTTTAAAAATCGGTTCAGTTTTAACAAAGTTATAGTTTCGGAAAGTTTTGACAAAGTTATAGCTTCGGAAAAAATTGATAAAGTTATAAGTTCGGAAAGTTTTGTCATAAATTTCCAAAAAAAAACAAACATTTCCAACTTTGAATGCTGTTTAATTATTGAGATCGAGCCACGACTAAAACGCCTTTCCTTTTGAAAATCGGTTCAGTTTTGACAAAGTTATAGGTTTGGAAAGTTTTGACATAGTTATAGGTTCGGAAAGTTTTGACAAAGTTATAGGTTCGGAGAGTTATAACATGAATTTCGAAAAAAAAAAAACATTTCCACCTATGAATTGGGTTTAATAATTGAGATCGAGCCACGACTAAAAAACCTTTCCTTTTGAAATATGTTCAGTTTTGACATAGTTATAGGTTCGGAAAGTTTTGATAAAGTTATAGGTTCGGAAAGTTTTGACAAAGTTATAGGTTCGGAAAGTTAAAACATGAATTTCGAAAAAAAAAACATTTCCAACTTTGAATGCGGTTTAATTATTACGATCGAGCCACGACTATAACGCCTTTCGTTTTGCAAATCGGTTCAGTTTTGACAAAGTTATAGGTTCGGAAAGTAATGACAAAGTTATAGGTTATAAAACGCCTTTCCTTTTAAAAATCGGTTCAGTTTTAACAAAGTTATAGGTTCGGAAAGTTTTGACAAAGTTATAGCTTCGGAAAAAATTGATAAAGTTATAAGTTCGGAAAGTTTTGTCATAAATTTCCAAAAAAAAACAAACATTTCCAACTTTGAATGCTGTTTAATTATTGAGATCGAGCCACGACTAAAACGCCTTTCCTTTTGAAAATCGGTTCAGATTTGACAAAGTTATAGGTTCGGAAAGTTTTGACATAGTTATAGGTTCGGAAAGTTTTGACAAAGTTATAGGTTCGGAAAGTTTTAACATGAATTTCGAAAAAAAAAACATTTCCAACTATGAATTCGGTTTAATAATTGAGATCGAGCCACGACTAAAAAGCCTTTCCTTTTGAAAATCGGTTCAGTTTTGACAAAGTTATAGGTTCGGAAAGTTTTGACAAAGTTATAGGTTCGGAAAGTTTTGACAAAGTTATAGGTTCGGAAAGTTATAACAGGAATTTCGAAAAAAAAAACATTTCCAACTTTGAATGCGGTTTAATTATTGAGATCGAGCCACGACTAAAACGCGTTTCGTTTTGCAAATCGGTTCAGTTTTGACAAAGTTATAGGTTCGGAAAGTTTTGACATAGTTATAGGTTCAGTTTTGACAAAGTTATAGGTTCGGAAAGTTTTGACAAAGTTATAGGTTCGGAAAGTTTTGACAGGAATTTCTAAAAAAAACATTTCCAACTAAGAATGTGGTTTAATTATTGAGATCGAGCCACGACTATAACGCCTTTCCTTTTGAAAATCGATTCAGTTTTGACAAAGTTATAGGTTCGGAAAGTAATGACAAAGTTATAGGTTCGGAAAAAATTTATACAGTTATAAGTTCGGAAAGTATAGTCATAAATTTGGAAAAAAAAACATTTCCAACTATGAAACCAGTATAATTATTGAGATCGAGCCACGACTAAAAGCCTTTCCTTTTGAAAATCGGTTCAGTTTTGACAAAGTTTTAGGTTCGGAAAGTTTTGACATAGTTATAGGTTCGGAAAGTTTTGACAAAGTTATAGGTTCGGAAAGTTTTAACATGAATTTCGAAAAAAAAAACATTTCCAACTATGAATTCGGTTTAATAATTGAGATCGAGCCACGACTAAAACGCCTTTCCTTTTGAAAATCGGTTCAGTTTTCACAAAGTTATATGTCCGGAAAGTTCTGACATAGTTATAGGTTCGGAAAGTTTTGACACAGTTATAGGTTCGGAAAGTTTTGACAAAGTTATAGGTTCGGAAAGTTTTAACATGAATTTAAAAAAAAAAACATTTTCAATTATTAATGCGGTTTAATTATTGAGATCGAGCCAAGACTAAAACGCATTTCCTTTTGAAAATCGGTTCAGTTTTGACAAAGTTATATGTTCGGAAAGTTTTGACAAAGTTATAGGTTCGGAAAGTTTTGACACAGTTATAGGTTCGGAAAGTTTTGACAAAGTTATAGGATCGGAAAGTTTTAACATGAATTTAAAAAAAAAAACATTTTCAATTATGAATGCTGTTTAATTATTGAGATCGAGCCACGACTAAAACGCCTTTCCTTTTGAAAATCGATTCAGTTTTGACAAAGTTATATGTTCGGAAAGTAATGACAAAGTTATAGGTTATAAAACGCCTTTCCTTTTAAAAATCGGTTCAGTTTTAACAAAGTTATAGTTTCGGAAAGTTTTGACAAAGTTATAGCTTCGGAAAAAATTGATAAAGTTATAAGTTCGGAAAGTTTTGTCATAAATTTCCAAAAAAAAACAAACATTTCCAACTTTGAATGCTGTTTAATTATTGAGATCGAGCCACGACTAAAGACGTCTTTCCTTTTGAAAATCGGTTCAGTTTTGACAAAGTTATAGGTCCGGAAAGTTCTGACATAGTTATAGGTTCGGTATGTTTTGACAAAGTTATAGGTTCGGAAAGTTTTAACATGAATTTAAAAAAAAACATTTTCAATTATTAATGCGGTTTAATTATTGAGATCGAGCCAAGACTAAAACGCATTTCCTTTTGAAAATCGGTTCAGTTTTGACAAAGTTATATGTTCGGAAAGTTTTGACAAAGTTATAGGTCCGGAAAGTTCTGACATAGTTATAGGTTCGGTATGTTTTGACAAAGTTATAGGTTCGGAATGTTTTAACATGAATTTAAAAAAAAAAACATTTTAAATTATGAATGCGGTTTAATTATTGAGATCGAGCCACGACTAAAACGCCTTTCGTTTTGCAAATCGGTTCAGTTTTGACAAAGTTATAGGTTCGTAAAGTTTTGACATAGTTATAGGTTCGGAAAGTTTTGACAAAGTTATAGGTTCGGAAAGTTATAACATGAATTTCCAAAAAAAAACATTTCCAACTTTGAATGCGGTTTAATTATTAAGATCGAGCCACGACTAAAACGCCTTTCGTTTTGCAAATCGGTTCAGTTTTGACAAAGTTATAGGTTCTGAAAGTTTTGATATAGTTATAGCTTCAGTTTTGACAAAGTTATAGGTTCGGAAAGTTTTGACAGGAATTTCTAAAAAAAACATTTCCAACTATGAAAGCGGTTTAATTATTGAGATCGAGCCACGACGAAAACGCCGTTCCTTTTGAAAATCGATTCAGTTTTGACAAAGTTATATGTTCGGAAAGTAATGACAAAGTTATAGGTTATAAAACGCCTTTCCTTTTAAAAATCGGTTCAGTTTTAACAAAGTTCTAGGATCGGAAAGTTTTGACAAAGTTATAGCTTCGGAAAAAATTGATAAAGTTATAAGTTCGGAAAGTTTTGTCATAAATTTCCAAAAAAAAACAAACATTTCCAACTTTGAATGCTGTTTAATTATTGAGATCGAGCCACGACTAAAACGCCTTTCCTTTGAAAATCGGTTCAGTTGTGACAAAGTTATAGGTTTGGAAAGTTTTGACATTGTTATAGGTTCGGAAAGTTTTGACAAAGTTATAGGTTCGGAGAGTTATAACATGAATTTCGAAAAAAAAAAACATTTCCAACTTTGAATGCGGTTTAATTATTGAGATCGAGCCACGACTAAAACGCCTTTCGTTTTGCAAATCGGTTCAGTTTTGACAAAGTTATAGGTTCGGAAAGTTTTGACATAGTTATAGGTTCAGTTTTGACAAAGTTATAGGTTCGGAAAGTTTTGACAAAGTTATAGGTTCGGAAAGTTTTGACAGGAATTTCTAAAAAAAACATTTCCAACTATGAATGCGGTTTAAAAATTGAGATCGAGCCACGGCGAAAACGCCTTCCTTTTGAAAATCGATTTAGTTTTGACAAAGTTATATGTTCGGAAAGTAATGACAAAGTTATAGGTTCGGAAAAAATTTATACAGTTATAAGTTCGGAAAGTTTAGTCATAAATTTCGAAAAAAAAAACATTTCCAACTATGAAACCAGTATAATTATTGAGATCGAGCCGCGACTAAAACGCCTTTCCTTTTGAAAATCGGTTCAGTTTTGACAAAGGTATATGTCCGGAAAGTTCTGACATAGTTATAGGTTCGGAAAGTTTTGACACAGTTATAGGTTCGGAAAGTTTTGACAATGTTATAGCTTTGGAAAAAATTTATAAAGTTATAAGTTCGGAAAGTTTTGTCATAAATTTCCAAAAAAAAAACATTTCCAACTTTGAATGCGGCTTAATTATTGAGATCGAAACACGACTAAAACGCCTTTCCTTTTGAAAATCGAATCAGTGTTGACAAAGTTATATGTTCGAAAAGTTCTGACATAGTTATAGGTTCGGAAAGCTTTGACACAGTTATAGGTTCGGAAAGTTTTGACAATGTTATAGCTTTGGAAAAAATTGATAAAGTTATAAGTTCGGAAAGTTTAGTCATAAATTTCAAAAAAAAACATTTCCAACTTTGAATGCGGCTTAATTATTGAGATCGAGCCACGACTAAAACGCCTTTCCTTTTGAAAATCGAATCAGTGTTGACAAAGTTATATGTTCGAAAAGTAATGACAAAGTTATAGGTTCGGAAAAAATTGACAAAGTTATAGTTATAGGTTCGGAAAGTTTTGACAGTGTTATAGCTTTGGAAAAAATTGATAAAGTTATAAGTTCGGAAAGTTTTGTCATAAATTTCCAAAAAAAAAACATTTCCAACTTTGAATGCGGCTTAATTATTGAGATCGAGCCACGACTAAAACACCTTTCCTTTTGAAAATCGAATCAGTGTTGACAAAGTTATATGATCGAAAAGTAATGACAAAGTTATAGGTTCGGAAAAAATTGACAAAGTTATAGTTATAGGTTCGGAAGGTTTTGACAAAGTTGTAGGTTCGGAATGTTTTGACATAGTTATAGGTTCGGAAAGTTTTGACAAAGTTATAGGATCGGAAAGTTTTAACATGAATTTAAAAAAAAAAACATTTTCAATTATGAATGCGGTTTAATTATTAAGATCGAGCCACGACTACAACGCCTTTCCTTTTGAAAATCGGTTCAGTTTTGACAAAGTTATAGGTTCGGAAAGTTTTGACATAGGTATAGGTTCGGAAAGTTTTGACAAAGTTATAGGTTCGGAAAGTTATATCATGAATTTCGAAAAAAAAAACATTTCCACCTATGAATTCGGTTTAATAATTGAGATCGAGCCACGACTAAAACGCCTTTCCTTTTGAAAATCGGTTCAGTTTTGACTAAGTTATAGGTTCCGAAAGTTTTGACAAAGTTATAGCTTCGGAAAAAATTGATAAAGTTATAAGTTCGGAAAGTTTTGTCATAAATTTCCAAAAAAAAAAAAACATTTCCAACTTTGAATACTGTTTAATTATTGAGATCGAGCCACACCTAAAACGCCTTTCCTTTTGAAAATCGATTCAGTTTTGACAAAGTTATATGTTCGGAAAGTAATGACAAAGTTATAGGTTATAAAACGCCTTTCCTTTTGAAAATCGGTTCAGTTTTGACAAAGTTATAGGTCCGGAAAGTTCTGACATAGTTATAGGTTCGGAAAGTTTTGACAAAGTTATACGTTCGGCAAGTTTTAACATGAATTTAAAAATAAAAACATTTTCAATTATGAATGCGGTTTAATTATTGAGATCGAGCCACGACTAAAACGCCTTTCCTTTTGAAAATCGGTTCGGTTTTGACAAAGTTATAGGCTCGGAAAGTTTTGACAAAGTTATAGCTCAGGAAAAATTTGATAAAGTTATAAGTTCGGAAAGTTTTGTCATAAATTTCCCAAAAAAATAAACATTTCCAACTTTGAATGCGGTTTAATTATTGAGATCGAGCCACGACTAAAACGCATTTCCTTTTGAAAATCGGTTCAGTTTTGACAAAGTTATAGGTTCGGAAAGTTTTAACATGAATTACAAAAAAAAACATTTTCAATTATGAATGCGGTTTAATTATTGGGATCGAGCCACGACTAAAACGCCTTTCCTTTTGAAAATCGGTTCAGTTTTGACAAAGTTATAGGTTCGGAAAGTTTTGACAAAGTTATAGGTTCGGAAAAATTTAATAAAGTTATAAGTTCGGAAAGTTTAGTCATAAATTTCGAAAAAAAAAACATTTCCAACTATGAAAGCCGTAAAATTATTGAGAACGAGCCACGACTAAAACGCCTTTCCTTTTGAAAATCGGTTCAGTTTTGACAAAGTTATAGGTTCGGAAAGTTTTGACAAAGTTATAGCTTCGGAAAAATTGATAAAGTTATAAGTTCGGAAAGTTTTGTCATAAATTTCCAAAAAAAAAAAAACATTTACAACTTTGAATGCTGTTTAATTATTGAGATCGAGCCACAACTAAAACGCCTTTCCTTTTGAAAATCGATTCAGTTTTGACAAAGTTATATGTTCGGAAAGTAATGACAAAGTTATAGGTTATAAAACGCCTTTCCTTTTGAAAATCGGTTCAGTTTTGACAAAGTTATAGGTCCGGAAAGTTCTGACATAGTTATTGGTTCGGAAAGTTTTGACAAAGTTATAGGTTCGGAAAGTTTTAACATGAATTTAAAAAAAAAACATTTTCAATTATGAATGCGGTTTAATTATTGGGATCGAGCCACGACTGAAACGCCTTTCCTTTTGAAAATCGGTTCAGTTTTGACAAAGTTATAGGTTCGGAAAGTTTTGACAAAGTTATAGGTTCGGAAAAATTTGATAAAGTTATAAGTTCGGAAAGTTTTGTCATAAATTTCCCAAAAAAAAAAACATTTCCAACTTTGAATGCGGTTTAATTATTGAGATCGAGCCACGACTAAAACGCCTTTCCTTTTGAAAATCGGTTCAGTTTTGACAAAGATATAGGTTCGGAAAGTAATGACAAAGTTATAGGTTATAAAACGCCTTTCCTTTTGAAAATCGGTTCAGTTTTGACAAAGTTATAGGTCCGGAAAGTTTTAACATGAATTTAAAAAAAAAACATTTTCAATTATGAATGCGGTTTAATTATTGAGATCGAGCCACGACTAAAACGCATTTCCTTTTGAAAATCGGTTCAGTTTTAACAAAGTTATAGGTTCGGAAAGTTTTGACAAAGTTATAGGTTCAGCAAAATTTGATAAAGTTATAAGTTCGGAAAGTTTAGTCATAAATTTCGAAAAAAAAAACATTTCCAACTTTGAATGCGGCTTAATTATTGAGATCGAGCCACGACTAAAACGCCTTTCCTTTTGAAAATCGAATCAGTGTTGACAAAGTTATATGATCGAAAAGTAATGACAAAGTTATAGGTTCGGAAAAAATTGACAAAGTTATAGTTATAGGTTCGGAAGGTTTTGACAAAGTTGTATGTTCGGAATGTTTTGACATAGTTATAGGTTCGGAAAGTTTTGACAAAGTTATAGGATCGGAAAGTTTTAACATGAATTTAAAAAAAAAAATCATTTTCAATTATGAATGCGGTTTAATTATTAAGATCGAGCCACGACTACAACGCCTTTCCTTTTGAACATCGGTTCAGTTTTGACAAAGTTATAGGTTCGGAAAGTTTTGACATAGGTATAGGTTCGGAAAGTTTTGACAAAGTTATAGGTTCGGAAAGTTATATCATGAATTTCGAAAAAAAAAACATTTCCACCTATGAATTCGGTTTAATAATTGAGATCGAGCCACGACTAAAACGCCTTTCCTTTTGAAAATCGGTTCAGTTTTGACTAAGTTATAGGTTCCGAAAGTTTTGACAAAGTTATATCTTCGGAAAAAATTGATAAAGTTATAAGTTCGGAAAGTTTTGTCATAAATTTCCAAAAAAAAAAAAACATTTCCAACTTTGAATACTGTTTAATTATTGAGATCGAGCCACACCTAAAACGCCTTTCCTTTTGAAAATCGATTCAGTTTTGACAAAGTTATATGTTCGGAAAGTAATGACAAAGTTATAGGTTATAAAACGCCTTTCCTTTTGAAAATCGGTTCAGTTTTGACAAAGTTATAGGTCCGGAAAGTTCTGACATAGTTATAGGTTCGGAAAGTTTTGACAAAGTTATACGTTCGGCAAGTTTTAACATGAATTTAAAAATAAAAACATTTTCAATTATGAATGCGGTTTAATTATTGAGATCGAGCCACGACTAAAACGCCTTTCCTTTCGAAAATCGGTTCGGTTTTGACAAAGTTATAGGCTCGGAAAGTTTTGACAAAGTTATAGCTTAGGAAAAATTTGATAAAGTTATAAGTTCGGAAAGTTTTGTCATAAATTTCCCAAAAAAATAAACATTTCCAACTTTGACTGCGGTTTAATTATTGAGATCGAGCCACGACTAAAACGCATTTCCTTTTGAAAATCGGTTCAGTTTTGACAAAGTTATAGGTTCGGAAAGTTTTAACATGAATTACAAAAAAAACATTTTCAATTATGAATGCGGTTTAATTATTGGGATCGAGCCACGACTAAAACGCCTTTCCTTTTGAAAATCGGTTCAGTTTTGACAAAGTTATAGGTTCGGAAAGTTTTGACAAAGTTATAGGTTCGGAAAAATTTAATAAAGTTATAAGTTCGGAAAGTTTAGTCATAAATTTCGAAAAAAAAAACATTTCCAACTATGAAAGCCGTAAAATTATTGAGAACGAGCCACGACTAAAACGCCTTTCCTTTTGAAAATCGGTTCAGTTTTGACAAAGTTATAGGCTCGGAAAGTTTTGACAAAGTTATAGCTTAGGAAAAATTTGATAAAGTTATAAGTTCGGAAAGTTTTGTCATAAATTTCCCAAAAAAATAAACATTTCCAACTTTGAATGCGGTTTAATTATTGAGATCGAGCCACGACTAAAACGCATTTCCTTTTGAAAATCGGTTCAGTTTTGACAAAGTTATAGGTTCGGAAAGTTTTAACATGAATTACAAAAAAAACATTTTCAATTATGAATGCGGTTTAATTATTGGGATCGAGCCACGACTAAAACGCCTTTCCTTTTGAAAATCGGTTCAGTTTTGACAAAGTTATAGGTTCGGAAAGTTTTGACAAAGTTATAGGTTCGGAAAAATTTAATAAAGTTATAAGTTCGGAAAGTTTAGTCATAAATTTCGAAAAAAAAAACATTTCCAACTATGAAAGCCGTAAAATTATTGAGAACGAGCCACGACTAAAACGCCTTTCCTTTTGAAAATCGGTTCAGTTTTGACAAAGTTATAGGTTCGGAAAGTTTTGACAAAGTTATAGCTTCGGAAAAATTGATAAAGTTATAAGTTCGGAAAGTTTTGTCATAAATTTCCAAAAAAAAAACATTTACAACTTTGAATGCTGTTTAATTATTGAGATCGAGCCACAACTAAAACGCCTTTCCTTTTGAAAATCGATTCAGTTTTGACAAAGTTATATGTTCGGAAAGTAATGACAAAGTTATAGGTTATAAAACGCCTTTCCTTTTGAAAATCGGTTCAGTTTTGACAAAGTTATAGGTCCGGAAAGTTCTGACATAGTTATTGGTTCGGAAAGTTTTGACAAAGTTATAGGTTCGGAAAGTTTTAACATGAATTTAAAAAAAAAAACATTTTCAATTATGAATGCGGTTTAATTATTGGGATCGAGCCACGACTGAAACGCCTTTCCTTTTGAAAATCGGTTCAGTTTTGACAAAGTTATAGGTTCGGAAAGTAATGACAAAGTTATAGGTTATAAAACGCCTTTCCTTTTGAAAATCGGTTCAGTTTTGACAAAGTTATAGGTCCGGAAAGTTCTGACATAGTTATTGGTTCGGAAAGTTTTGACAAAGTTATAGGTTCGGAAAGTTTTAACATGAATTTAAAAAAAAAACATTTTCAATTATGAATGCGGTTTAATTATTGAGATCGAGCCACGACTAAAACGCATTTCCTTTTGAAAATCGGTTCAGTTTTAACAAAGTTATAGGTTCGGAAAGTTTTGACAAAGTTATAGGTTCGGAAAAATTTGATAAAGTTATAAGTTCGGAAAGTTTAGTCATAAATTTCGAAAAAAAAAACATTTCCAACTATGAAAGCGGTATAATTATTGAGAACGAGCCACGACTAAAACGCCTTTCCTTTGAAAATCGGTTCAGTTTTGACAAAGTTATAGGTTCGGAAAGTTTTGACAAAGTTATAGCTTCGGAAAAAATTGATAAAGTTAAAAGTTCGGAAAGTTTTGTCATAAATTTCCCAAAAAAAAAAACATTTCCAACTTTGAATGCGGTTTAATTATTGAGATCGAGCCACGACTAAAACGCATTTCCTTTTGAAAATCGGTTCAGTTTTGACAAAGTTATAGGTTCGGAAAGTAATGACAAAGTTATAGGTTCGGAAAGTTTTGACAAAGTTATAGGTTCGGAAAAATTTGATAAAGTTATAAGTTCGGAAAGTTTAGTCATAAATTTCGAAAAAAAAAACATTTCCAACTATGAATGGGGTTTAATTATTGAGATCGAGCCACGACTAAAACGCCTTTCCTTTTGAAAATCGGTTCAGTTTTGACAAAGTTATAGGTTCGGAAAGTTTTGACAAAGTTATAGGTTCGGAAAGTTTTGACAAAGTTATAGGTTCGGAAAGTTTTAACATGAATTTCAAAAAAAAAACATTTCCAACTATGAATGCGGTTTAATTATTGAGATCGAGCCACGACTAAAACGTCTTTCCTTTTGAAAATCGGTTCAGTTTTGACAAAGTTATAGGTTCGGAAAGTTTTGACAAAGTTATAGCTTCGGAAAAAATTGATAAAGTTATAAGTTCGGAAAGTTTTGTCATAAATTTCCAAAAAAAAAACATTTACAACTTTGAATGCGGTTTAATTATTGAGATCGAGCCACGACTAAAACGCCTTTCCTTTTGAAAATCGGTTCAGTTTTGACAAAGTTTGTTCGAAAGTTTTGACAAAGTTATAGGTTCGGAAAGTTTTGACATGAATTTCGAAAAAAAAACATTTCCAACTATGAATGCGGTTTAATTATTGAGATCGAGCCACGACTAAAACGCCTTTCCTTTTGAAAATCGGTTCAGTTTTGACAAAGTTATAGGTTCGGAAAGTTTTGACAAAGTTATAGGTTCGGAAAGTTTTGACAAAGTTATAGGTTCGGAAAGTTTTGACATAAATTTCAAAAAAAAAAACATTTACAACTATGAATGCGGTTTAATTATTGAGATCGAGCCACGACTAAAACGCCTTTCCTTTTGAAAATCGGTTCAGTTTTGACAAAGTTATAGGTTCGAAAGTTTTGACAAAGTTATAGCTTCGGAAAAATTTGATAAAGTTATAAGTTCGGAAAGTTTTGACATAAATTTCAAAAAAAAAAAACATTTCCAACTATGAATGCGGTTTAATTATTGAGATCGAGCCACGACTAAAACGCCTTTCCTTTTGAAAATCGGTTCATTTGACAAAGTTATAGGTTCGGAAAGTTTTGACAAAGTTATAGGTTCGGAAAGTTTTGACAAAGTTATAGGTTCGGAAAGTTTTGACAAAGTTATAGGTTCGGAAAGTTTTAACATGAATTCAAAAAAAAAACATTTCCAACTATGAATGCGGTTTAATTATTGAGATCGAGCCACGACTAAAACGCCTTTCCTTTTGAAAATCGGTTCAGTTTTGACAAAGTTATAGGTCCGGAAAGTTCTGACATAGTTATGGTTCGGAAAGTTTTGACAAAGTTAGGTTCGGAAAGTTTTAACATGAATTTAAAAAAAAAAACATTTTCAATTATGAATGCGGTTTAATTATTGAGATCGAGCCACGACTAAAACGCCTTTCCTTTTGAAAATCGGTTCAGTTTTGACAAAGTTATAGGTTCGGAAAGTTTTGACAAAGTTATAGCTTCGGAAAAATTTGATAAAGTTATAAGTTCGGAAAGTTTTATCATAAATTTCCCAAAAAAAAAACATTTCCAACTTTGAATGCGGTTTAATTATTGAGATCGAGCCACGACTAAAACGCCTTTCCTTTTGAAAATCGGTTCAGTTTTGACAAAGTTATAGGTTCGGAAAGTTTTGACAAAGTTATAGGTTCGGAAAAATTTGATAAAGTTATAAGTTCGGAAAGTTTAGTCATAAATTTCGAAAAAAAAAACATTTCCAACTATGAAAGCCGTAAAATTATTGAGAACGAGCCACGACTAAAACGCCTTTCCTTTTGAAAATCGGTTCAGTTTTGACAAAGTTATAGGTTCGGAAAGTTTTGACAAAGTTATAGCTTCGGAAAAAATTGATAAAGTTATAAGTTCGGAAAGTTTTGTCATAAATTTCCAAAAAAAAAAACATTTACAACTTTGAATGCGGTTTAATTATTGAGATCGAGCCACGACTAAAACGCCTTTCCTTTTGAAAATCGGTTCAGTTTTGACAAAGTTATAGGTTCAAAGTTTTGACAAAGTTATAGGTTCGGAAAGTTTTGACAGGAATTTCGAAAAAAAACATTTCCAACTATGAATGCGGTTTAATTATTGAGATCGAGCCACGACTAAAACGCCTTTTCTTTTGAAAATCGGTTCAGTTTTGACAAAGTTATAGGTTCGGAAAGTTTTGACATAGTTATAGGTTCGGAAAGTTTTGACAAAGTTATAGTTCGGAAAAAATTGATAAAGTTATAAGTTCGGAAAGTTTTGTCATGAATTTCAAAAAAAAAAACATTTACAACTTTGAATGCGGTTTAATTATTGAGATCGAGCCACGACTAAAACGCCTTTCCTTTTGAAAATCGGTTCAGTTTTGACAAAGTTATAGGTTCGGAAAGTTTTGACAAAGTTATAGGTTCGGAAAAAATTGACAAAGTTATAAGTTCGGAAAGTTTTGCATGAATTTAAAAAAAAAACATTTCCAACTATGAATGCGGTTTAATTATTGAGATCGAGCCACGACTAAAACGCCTTTCCTTTTGAAAATCGGTTCAGTTTTGACAAAGTTATAGGTTCGGAAAGTTTTGACATAGTTATAGGTTCGGAAAGTTTTGACAAAGTTATAGGTTCGGAAAGTTTTAACATGAATTTAAAAAAAAAAACATTTTCAATTATGAATGCGGTTTAATTATTGAGATCGAGCCACGACTAAAACGCCTTTCCTTTTGAAAATCGGTTCAGTTTTGACAAAGTTATAGGTTCGGAAAGTTTTGACAAAGTTATAGCTTCGGAAAAATTTGATAAAGTTATAAGTTCGGAAAGTTTTGTCATGAATTTCAAAAAAAAAAAACATTTCCAACTTATGAATGCGGTTTAATTATTGAGATCGAGCCACGACTAAAACGCCTTTCCTTTTGAAAATCGGTTCAGTTTTGACAAAGTTATAGGTTCGGAAAGTTTTGACAAAGTTATAGGTTCGGAAAGTTTTGACAAAGTTATAAGTTCGGAAAGTTTTAACATGAATTTCCAAAAAAAAAAACATTTCCAACTATGAATGCGGTTTAATTATTGAGATCGAGCCACGACTAAAACGCCTTTCCTTTTGAAAATCGGTTCAGTTTTGACAAAGTTATAGGTTCGGAAAGTTCTGACAAAGTTATAGGTTATGGAACGTTTCTGAAAATCGGTTCAGTTTTGACAAAGTTATAGGTTCGGAAAGATTTGACAAAGTTATAGGTTCGGAAAGTTTTAGTACATTGAAATTTCCAAAAAAAAAAAACATTTCCAACTATGAATGCGGTTTAATTATTGAGATCGAGCCACGACTAAAACGCCTTTCCTTTTGAAAATCGGTTCAGTTTTGACAAAGTTATAGGTTCGGAAAGTTTTGACAAAGTTATAGGTTCGGAAAAATTGACAAAGTTATAAGTTCGGAAAGTTTTGACATGAATTTCGAAAAAAAAAACATTTCCAACTATGAATGCGGTTTAATTATTGAGATCGAGCCACGACTAAAACGCCTTTCCTTTTGAAAATCGGTTCAGTTTTGACAAAGTTATAGGTTCGGAAAGTTTTGACAAAGTTATAGGTTCGGAAAAAATTGATAAAGTTATAAGTTCGGAAAGTTTTGTCATAAATTTCAAAAAAAAAAAAACATTTCCAACTTTGAATGCGGTTTAATTATTGAGATCGAGCCACGACTAAAACGCCTTTCCTTTTGAAAATCGATTCAGTTTTGACAAAAATCGGTTCAGTTTTGACAAAGTTATAGGTCCGGAAAGTTTTGACAAAGTTATAGGTTCGGAAAGTTTTGACAAAGTTATAGGTTCGGAAAGTTTTAACATAAATTTCAAAAAAAAAAACATTTCCAACTATGAATGCGGTTTAATTATTGAGATCGAGCCACGACTAAAACGCCTTTCCTTTTGAAAATCGGTTCAGTTTTGACAAAGTTATAGGTTCGGAAAGTTTTGACAAAGTTATAGCTTCGGAAAGATTTGATAAAGTTATAAGTTCGGAAAGTTTTGTCATAAATTTCCAAAAAAAAAAAAACATTTCCAACTTATGAATGCGGTTTAATTATTGAGATCGAGCCACGACTAAAACGCCTTTCCTTTTGAAAATCGGTTCAGTTTTGACAAAGTTATAGGTTCGGAAAGTTTTGACAAAGTTATAGGTTCGGAAAGTTTTGACAAAGTTTAGTTCAATTTTACATGAAAAAAAAACATTTCCAACTATGAATGCGGTTTAATTATTGAGATCGAGCCACGACTAAAACGCCTTTCCTTTTGAAAATCGGTTCAGTTTTGACAAAGTTATAGGTTCGGAAAGTTTTGACAAAGTTATAGGTTCGGAAAAATTGAAAAGTTATAAGTTCGGAAAGTTTGTCATGAATTTCAAAAAAAAAAACATTTCCAACTTATGAATGCGGTTTAATTATTGAGATCGAGCCACGACTAAAACGCCTTTCCTTTTGAAAATCGGTTCAGTTTTGACAAAGTTATAGGTTCGGAAAGTTTTGACAAAGTTATAGGTTCGGAAAGTTTTGACAAAGTTATAGGTTCGGAAAGTTTTAACATGAATTTCGAAAAAAAAAAACATTTCCAACTATGAATGCGGTTTAATTATTGAGATCGAGCCACGACTAAAACGCCTTTCCTTTTGAAAATCGGTTCAGTTTTGACAAAGTTATAGGTTCGGAAAGTTTTGACAAAGTTATAGGTTAGGAAAAATTTGGTACAGTTATAGCTTCGGAAAAAATTGATAAAGTTATAAGTTCGGAAAGTTTAGTCATAAATTTCAAAAAAAAAAAACATTTCCAACTATGAATGCGGTTTAATTATTGAGATCGAGCCACGACTAAAACGCCTTTCCTTTTGAAAATCGGTTCAGTTTTGACAAAGTTATAGGTTCGGAAAGTTTTGACAAAGTTATAGGTTCGGAAAGATTTGAAAAAGTTATAGGTTCGGAAAGTTTTGACAGGAATTTCGAAAAAAAACATTTCCAACTTTGAATACTGTTTAATTATTGAGATCGAGCCACGACTTAAACGCCTTTCCTTTTGAAAATCGGTTCAGTTTTGACTAAGTTATAGGTTCGGAAAGTTTTGACAAAGTTATAGCTTCGGAAAAAATTGATAAAGTTATAAGTTCGGAAAGTTTTGTCATAAATTTCCAAAAAAAAAAAACATTTCCAACTTTGAATACTGTTTAATTATTGAGATCGAGCCACGACTAAAACGCCTTTCCTTTAAAAATCGGTTCAGTTTTGACAAAGTTATAGGTCCGGAAAGTTCTGACATAGTTATAGGTTCGGAAAAAATTGATAAAGTTATAAGTTCGGAAAGTTTTGTCATAAATTTCCAAAAAAAAAAACATTTCCAACTTTGAATGCTGTTTAATTATTGAGATCGAGCCACGACTAAAACGCCTTTTCTTTTGAAAATCGATTCAGTTTTGACAAAGTTATATGTTCGGAAAGTAATGACAAAGTTATAGGTTATAAAACGCCTTTCCTTTTGAAAATCGGTTCAGTTTTGACAAAGTTATAGGTCCGGAAAGTTCTGACATAGTTATTGGTTCGGAAAGTTTTGACAAAGTTATAGGTTCGAAAAGTTTTAACATGAATTAAAAAAATAACATTTCCAACTATGAAAGCCGTAAAATTATTGAGAACGAGCCACGACTAAAACGCCATTCCTTTTGAAAATCAGTTCAGTTTTGACAAAGTTACAGGTTCGGAAAGTTTTGACAAAGTTATAGCTTCGGAAAAATTGATAAAGTTATAAGTTCGGAAAGTTTTGTCATAAATTTCCAAAAAAAAAAAACATTTAGAACTTTGAATGCGGTTTAATTATTGAGATCGAGCCACGACTAAAACGCCTTTCCTTTTGAAAATCGGTTCAGTTTTGACAAAGTTATAGGTTCAAAGTTTTGACAAAGTTATAGGTTCGGAAAGTTTTGACAGGAATTTCGAAAAAAAACATTTCCAACTTTGAATACTGTTTAATTATTGAGATCGAGCCACGACTAAAACGCCTTTCCTTTTGAAAATCGGTTCAGTTTTGACAAAGTTATAGGTTCGGAAAGTTTTGACATAGTTATAGGTTTGGAAAGTTTTGACAAAGTTATAGGTTCGGAAAGTTTTAACATGAATTTAATAAAAAAAAAACATTTTCAATTATGAATGCGGTTTAATTATTGAGATCGAGCCACGACTAAAACGCCCTTCCTTTTGAAAATCGGTTCAGTTTTGACTAAGTTATAGGTTCCGAAAGTTTTGACAAAGTTATAGCTTCGGAAAAAATTGATAAAGTTATAAGTTCGGAAAGTTTTGTCATAAATTTCCAAACAAAAAAAACATTTCCAACTTTGAATACTGTTTAATTATTGAGATCGAGCCACGACTAAAACGCCTTTCTTTTTGAAAATCGATTCAGTTTTGACAAAGTTATATGTTCGGAAAGTAATGACAAAGTTATAGGTTATAAAACGCCTTTCCTTTTGAAAATCGGTTCAGTTTTGACAAAGTTATAGGTCCGGAAAGTTCTGACATAGTTATAGGTTCGGAAAGTTTTGACAAAGTTATACGTTCGGCACGTTTTAACATGAATTTAAAAATAAAAACATTTTCAATTATGAATGCGGTTTAATTATTGAGATCGAGCCACGACTAAAACGCCTTTCCTTTCGAAAATCGGTTCAGTTTTGACAAAGTTATAGGCTCGGAAAGTTTTGACAAAGTTATAGCTTATGAAAAATTTGATAAAGTTAAAGGTTCGGAAAGTTTTGTCATAAATTTCCCAAAAAAATAAACATTTCCAACTTTGAATGCGGTTCAATTATTGAGATCGAGCCACGACTAAAACGCATTTCCTTTTGAAAATCGGTTCAGTTTTGACAAAGTTATAGGTCCGGAAAGTTCTGACATAGTTATTGGTTCGGAAAGTTTTCACAAAGTTATAGGTTCGGAAAGTTTTAACATGAATTAAAAAAATAACATTTCCAACTATGAAAGCCGTAAAATTATTGAGAACGAGCCACGACTAAAACGCCTTTCCTTTTGAAAATCGGTTCAGTTTTGACAAAGTTACAGGTTCGGAAAGTTTTGGCAAAGTTATAGCTTCGGAAAAATTGATAAAGTTATAAGTTCGGAAAGTTTTGTCATAAATTTCCAAAAAAAAAAAACATTTACAACTTTGAATGCGGTTTAATTATTGAGATCGAGCCACGACTAAAACGCCTTTCCTTTTGAAAATCGGTTCAGTTTTGACAAAGTTATAGGTTCAAAGTTTTGACAAAGTTATAGGTTCGGAAAGTTTTGACAGGAATTTCGAAAAAAAACATTTCCAACTTTGAATACTGTTTAATTATTGAGATCGAGCCACGACTAAAACGCCTTTCCTTTTGAAAATCGGTTCAGTTTTGACAAAGTTATAGGTTCGGAAAGTTTTGACATAGTTATAGGTTCGGAAAGTTTTGACAAAGTTATAGGTTCGGAAAGTTTTAACATGAATTTAAAAAAAAAAACATTTTCAATTATGAATGCGGTTTAATTATTGAGATCGAGCCACGACTAAAACGCCTTTCCTTTTGAAAATCGGTTCAGTTTTGACTAAGTTATAGGTTCCGAAAGTTTTGACAAAGTTATAGGAAAAAATTGATAAAGTTATAAGTTCGGAAAGTTTTGTCATAAATTTCCAAAAAAAAAAACATTTCCAACTTTGAATACTGTTTAATTATTGAGATCGAGCCACGACTAAAACGCCTTTCTTTTTGAAAATCGATTCAGTTTTGACAAAGTTATATGTTCGGAAAGTAATGACAAAGTTATAGGTTATAAAACGCCTTTCCTTTTGAAAATCGGTTCAGTTTTGACAAAGTTATAGGTCCGGAAAGTTCTGACATAGTTATAGGTTCGGAAAGTTTTGACAAAGTTATACGTTCGGCAAGTTTTAACATGAATTTAAAAATAAAAACATTTTCAATTATGAATGCGGTTTAATTATTGAGATCGAGCCACGACTAAAACGCCTTTCCTTTCGAAAATCGGTTCAGTTTTGACAAAGTTATAGGCTCGGAAAGTTTTGACAAAGTTATAGCTTATGAAAAATTTGATAAAGTTAAAGGTTCGGAAAGTTTTGTCATAAATTTCCCAAAAAAATAAACATTTCCAACTTTGAATGCGGTTCAATTATTGAGATCGAGCCACGACTAAAACGCCTTTCCTTTCGAAAATCGGTTCAGTTTTGACAAAGTTATAGGTTCCGAAAGTTTTGACAAAGTTATAGCTTCGGAAAAAATTGATAAAGTTATAAGTTCGGAAAGTTTTGTCATAAATTTCCAAAAAAAAAACATTTCCAACTTTGAATGCTGTTTAATTATTGAGATCGAGCCACGACTAAAACGCCTTTTCTTTTGAAAATCGATTCAGTTTTGACAAAGTTATATGTTCGGAAAGTAATGACAAAGTTATAGGTTATAAAACGCCTTTCCTTTTGAAAATCGGTTCAGTTTTGACAAAGTTATAGGTTCGGAAAGTTTTGACAAAGTTATAGCTTCGGAAAAATTGATAAAGTTATAAGTTCGGAAAGTTTTGTCATAAATTTCCAAAAAAAAAAACATTTCCAACTTTGAATGCTGTTTAATTATTGAGATCGAGCCACGACTAAAACGCCTTTTCTTTTGAAAATCGATTCAGTTTTGACAAAGTTATATGTTCGGAAAGTAATGACAAAGTTATAGGTTATAAAACGCCTTTCCTTTTGAAAATCGGTTCAGTTTTGACAAAGTTATAGGTCCGGAAAGTTCTGACATAGTTATTGGTTCGGAAAGTTTTGACAAAGTTATAGGTTCGAAAAGTTTTAACATGAATTAAAAAAATAACATTTCCAACTATGAAAGCCGTAAAATTATTGAGAACGAGCCACGACTAAAACGCCTTTCCTTTTGAAAATCGGTTCAGTTTTGACAAAGTTACAGGTTCGGAAAGTTTTGACAAAGTTATAGCTTCGGAAAAATTGATAAAGTTATAAGTTCGGAAAGTTTTGTCATAAATTTCCAAAAAAAAAAAACATTTAGAACTTTGAATGCGGTTTAATTATTGAGATCGAGCCACGACTAAAACGCCTTTCCTTTTGAAAATCGGTTCAGTTTTGACAAAGTTATAGGTTCAAAGTTTTGACAAAGTTATAGGTTCGGAAAGTTTTGACAGGAATTTCGAAAAAAAACATTTCTAACTTTGAATACTGTTTAATTATTGAGATCGAGCCACGACTAAAACGCCTTTCCTTTTGAAAATCGGTTCAGTTTTGACAAAGTTATAGGTTCGGAAAGTTTTGACATAGTTATAGGTTTGGAAAGTTTTGACAAAGTTATAGGTTCGGAAAGTTTTAACATGAATTTAATAAAAAAAAAACATTTTCAATTATGAATGCGGTTTAATTATTGAGATCGAGCCACGACTAAAACGCCCTTCCTTTTGAAAATCGGTTCAGTTTTGACTAAGTTATAGGTTCCGAAAGTTTTGACAAAGTTATAGCTTCGGAAAAAATTGATAAAGTTATAAGTTCGGAAAGTTTTGTCATAAATTTCCAAAAAAAAAAAACATTTCCAACTTTGAATACTGTTTAATTATTGAGATCGAGCCACGACTAAAACGCCTTTCTTTTTGAAAATCGATTCAGTTTTGACAAAGTTATATGTTCGGAAAGTAATGACAAAGTTATAGGTTATAAAACGCCTTTCCTTTTGAAAATCGGTTCAGTTTTGACAAAGTTATAGGTCCGGAAAGTTCTGACATAGTTATAGGTTCGGAAAGTTTTGACAAAGTTATACGTTCGGCACGTTTTAACATGAATTTAAAAATAAAAACATTTTCAATTATGAATGCGGTTTAATTATTGAGATCGAGCCACGACTAAAACGCCTTTCCTTTCGAAAATCGGTTCAGTTTTGACAAAGTTATAGGCTCGGAAAGTTTTGACAAAGTTATAGCTTATGAAAAATTTGATAAAGTTAAAGGTTCGGAAAGTTTTGTCATAAATTTCCCAAAAAAATAAACATTTCCAACTTTGAATGCGGTTCAATTATTGAGATCGAGCCACGACTAAAACGCATTTCCTTTTGAAAATCGGTTCAGTTTTGACAAAGTTATAGGTCCGGAAAGTTCTGACATAGTTATTGGTTCGGAAAGTTTTCACAAAGTTATAGGTTCGGAAAGTTTTAACATGAATTAAAAAAATAACATTTCCAACTATGAAAGCCGTAAAATTATTGAGAACGAGCCACGACTAAAACGCCTTTCCTTTTGAAAATCGGTTCAGTTTTGACAAAGTTATAGGTTCGGAAAGTTTTGACAAAGTTATAGCTTCGGAAAAATTGATAAAGTTATAAGTTCGGAAAGTTTTGTCATAAATTTCCAAAAAAAAAAAACATTTACAACTTTGAATGCGGTTTAATTATTGAGATCGAGCCACGACTAAAACGCCTTTCCTTTTGAAAATCGGTTCAGTTTTGACAAAGTTATAGGTTCAAAGTTTTGACAAAGTTATAGGTTCGGAAAGTTTTGACAGGAATTTCGAAAAAAAACATTTCCAACTATGAATGCGGTTTAATTATTGAGATCGAGCCACGACTAAAACGCCTTTCCTTTTGAAAATCGGTTCAGTTTTGACAAAGTTATAGGTTCGGAAAGTTTTGACATAGTTATAGGTTCGGAAAGTTTTGACAAAGTTATAGGTTCGGAAAGTTTTAACATGAATTTAAAAAAAAAAAACATTTTCAATTATGAATGCGGTTTAATTATTGAGATCGAGCCACGACTAAAACGCCTTTCCTTTTGAAAATCGGTTCAGTTTTGACAAAGTTATAGGTTCCGAAAGTTTTGACAAAGTTATAGCTTCGGAAAAAATTGATAAAGTTATAAGTTCGGAAAGTTTTGTCATAAATTTCCAAAAAAAAAAACATTTCCAACTTTGAATGCGGTTTAATTATTGAGATCGAGCCACGACTAAAACGCCTTTCCTTTTGAAAATCGATTCAGTTTTGACAAAGTTAATGTTCGGAAAGTAATGACAAAGTTATAGGTTATAAAACGCCTTTCCTTTTGAAAATCGGTTCAGTTTTGACAAAGTTATAGGTCCGGAAAGTTTTGACATAGTTATAGGTTCGGAAAGTTTTGACAAAGTTATAGGTTCGGAAAGTTTTAACATGAATTTAAAAAAAAAAACATTTTCAATTATGAATGCGGTTTAATTATTGAGATCGAGCCACGACTAAAACGCCTTTCCTTTTGAAAATCGGTTCAGTTTTGACAAAGTTATAGGTTCGGAAAGTTTTGACAAAGTTAAGCTTCGGAAAAATTTGATAAAGTTATAAGGTTCGGAAAGTTTTGTCATAAATTTCCCAAAAAAAAAAACATTTCCAACTTTGAATGCGGTTTAATTATTGAGATCGAGCCACGACTAAAACGCCTTTCCTTTTGAAAATCGGTTCAGTTTTGACAAAGTTATAGGTTCGGAAAGTTTTGACAAAGTTATAGGTTCGGAAAAATTTGATAAAGTTATAAGTTCGGAAAGTTTTGTCATAAATTTCAAAAAAAAAACATTTCCAACTATGAAAGCCGTAAAATTATTGAGAACGAGCCACGACTAAAACGCCTTTCCTTTTGAAAATCGGTTCAGTTTTGACAAAGTTATAGGTTCGGAAAGTTTTGACAAAGTTATAGCTTCGGAAAAAATTGATAAAGTTATAAGTTCGGAAAGTTTTGTCATAAATTTCCAAAAAAAAAAAACATTTACAACTTTGAATGCGGTTTAATTATTGAGATCGAGCCACGACTAAAACGCCTTTCCTTTTGAAAATCGGTTCAGTTTTGACAAAGTTATAGGTTCAAAGTTTTGACAAAGTTATAGGTTCGGAAAGTTTTGACAGGAATTTCGAAAAAAAACATTTCCAACTATGAATGCGGTTTAATTATTGAGATCGAGCCACGACTAAAACGCCTTTCCTTTTGAAAATCGGTTCAGTTTTGACAAAGTTATAGGTTCGGAAAGTTTTGACATAGTTATAGGTTCGGAAAGTTTTGACAAAGTTATAGGTTCGGAAAGTTTTAACATGAATTTAAAAAAAAAAAAACATTTTCAATTATGAATGCGGTTTAATTATTGAGATCGAGCCACGACTAAAACGCCTTTCCTTTTGAAAATCGGTTCAGTTTTGACAAAGTTATAGGTTCCGAAAGTTTTGACAAAGTTATAGCTTCGGAAAAAATTGATAAAGTTATAAGTTCGGAAAGTTTTGTCATAAATTTCCAAAAAAAAAAACATTTCCAACTTTGAATGCTGTTTAATTATTGAGATCGAGCCACGACTAAAACGCCTTTCCTTTTGAAAATCGATTCAGTTTTGACAAAGTTATATGTTCGGAAAGTAATGACAAAGTTATAGGTTATAAAACGCCTTTCCTTTTGAAAATCGGTTCAGTTTTGACAAAGTTATAGGTCCGGAAAGTTCTGACATAGTTATAGGTTCGGAAAGTTTTGACAAAGTTATAGGTTCGGAAAGTTTTAACATGAATTTAAAAAAAAAAACATTTTCAATTATGAATGCGGTTTAATTATTGAGATCGAGCCACGACTAAAACGCCTTTCCTTTCGAAAATCGGTTCAGTTTTGACAAAGTTATAGGTTCGGAAAGTTTTGACAAAGTTATAGCTTCGGAAAAATTTGATAAAGTTATAAGTTCGGAAAGTTTTGTCATAAATTTCCAAAAAAAATAAACATTTCCAACTTTGAATGCGGTTTAATTATTGAGATCGAGCCACGACTAAAACGCCTTTCCTTTTGAAAATCGATTCAGTTTTGACAAAGTTATAGGTTCGAAAGTTTTGACAAAGTTATAGGTTCGGAAAGTTTTAACATAAATTTAAAAAAAAAAACATTTTCAATTATGAATGCGGTTTAATTATTGAGATCGAGCCACGACTAAAACGCCTTTCCTTTCGAAAATCGGTTCAGTTTTGACAAAGTTATAGGTTCGGAAAGTTTTGACAAAGTTAAGGTTCGGAAAAATTTGATAAAGTTATAAGTTCGGAAAGTTTAGTCATAAATTTCGAAAAAAAAAAACATTTCCAACTATGAAAGCCGTAAAATTATTGAGAACGAGCCACGACTAAAACGCCTTTCCTTTTGAAAATCGGTTCAGTTTTGACAAAGTTATAGGTTCGGAAAGTTTTGACAAAGTTATAGCTTCGGAAAAAATTGATAAAGTTATAAGTTCGGAAAGTTTTGTCATAAATTTCCAAAAAAAAAAAACATTTACAACTTTGAATGCGGTTTAATTATTGAGATCGAGCCACGACTAAAACGCCTTTCCTTTTGAAAATCGGTTCAGTTTTGACAAAGTTATAGGTTCAAAGTTTTGACAAAGTTATAGGTTCGGAAAGTTTTGACAGGAATTTCGAAAAAAAAACATTTCCAACTATGAATGCGGTTTAATTATTGAGATCGAGCCACGACTAAAACGCCTTTTCTTTTGAAAATCGGTTCAGTTTTGACAAAGTTATAGGTTCGGAAAGTTTTGACATAGTTATAGGTTCGGAAAGTTTTGACAAAGTTATAGGTTCGGAAAGTTTTAACATGAATTTCAAAAAAAAAAAACATTTTCAATTATGAATGCGGTTTAATTATTGAGATCGAGCCACGACTAAAACGCCTTTCCTTTTGAAAATCGGTTCAGTTTTGACAAAGTTATAGGTTCCGAAAGTTTTGACAAAGTTATAGCTTCGGAAAAAATTGATAAAGTTATAAGTTCGGAAAGTTTTGTCATAAATTTCCAAAAAAAAAAACATTTCCAACTTTGAATGCTGTTTAATTATTGAGATCGAGCCACGACTAAAACGCCTTTCCTTTTGAAAATCGATTCAGTTTTGACAAAGTTATATGTTCGGAAATAATGACAAATTATATTATAAAACCCTTCCTTTTAACGGTTCAGTTTTGACAAAGTTATAGGTCCGGAAAGTTCTGACATAGTTATTGGTTCGGAAAGTTTTGACAAAGTTATAGGTTCGGAAAGTTTTAACATGAATTTAAAAAAAAAAACATTTTCAATTATGAATGCGGTTTAATTATTGGGATCGAGCCACGACTAAAACGCCTTTCCTTTTGAAAATCGGTTCAGTTTTGACAAAGTTATAGGTTCGGAAAGTTTTGACAAAGTTATAGCTTCGGAAAAATTTGATAAAGTTATAAGTTCGGAAAGTTTTGTCATAAATTTCCAAAAAAAAAAACATTTCCAACTTTGAATGCGGTTTAATTATTGAGATCGAGCCACGACTAAAACGCCTTTCCTTTTGAAAATCGGTTCAGTTTTGACAAAGTTATAGGTTCGGAAAGTTTTGACAAAGTTATAGGTTCGGAAAAATTTGATAAAGTTATAAGTTCGGAAAGTTTAGTCATAAATTTCAAAAAAAAAAACATTTCCAACTATGAATGCCGTATAATTATTGAGATCGAGCCACGACTAAAACGCCTTTCCTTTTGAAAATCGGTTCAGTTTTGACAAAGTTATAGGTTCGGAAAGTTTTGACAAAGTTATAGCTTCGGAAAAAATTGATAAAGTTATAAGTTCGGAAAGTTTTGTCATAAATTTCCAAAAAAAAAAAACATTTCCAACTTTGAATGCGGTTTAATTATTGAGATCGAGCCACGACTAAAACGCCTTTCCTTTTGAAAATCGGTTCAGTTTTGACAAAGTTATAGGTTCGGAAAGTTTTGACAAAGTTATAGGTTATAAAACGCCTTTCCTTTTGAAAATCGGTTCAGTTTTGACAAAGTTATAGGTCCGGAAAAGTTCTGACATAGTTATAGGTTCGAAAGTTTTGACAAAGTTATAGGTTCGGAAAGTTTTAACATGAATTAAAAAAAAAAACATTTCCAACTATGAATGCGGTTTAATTATTGAGATCGAGCCACGACTAAAACGCCTTTCCTTTTGAAAATCGGTTCAGTTTTGACAAAGTTATAGGTTCGGAAAGTTTTGACAAAGTTATAGTTCGGAAAAATTTGATAAAGTTATAAGTTCGGAAAGTTTTAACATAAATTTCAAAAAAAAAAACATTTCCAACTATGAAATGCGGTATTAATTATTGAGATCGAGCCACGACTAAAACGCATTTCCTTTTGAAAATCGGTTCAGTTTTGACAAAGTTATAGGTTCGGAAAGTTTTGACATAGTTATAGGTTCGGAAAGTTTTGACAAAGTTATAGGATCGGAAAGTTTTAACATGAATTTAAAAAAAAAAAACATTTTCAATTATGAATGCGGTTTAATTATTGAGATCGAGCCACGACTAAAACGCCTTTCCTTTTGAAAATCGGTTCAGTTTTGACAAAGTTATAGGTTCGGAAAGTTTTGACATAGTTATAGGTTCGGAAAGTATTGACAAAGTTATAGGTTCGGAAAGTTTTAGCATGAATTTCGAAAAAAAAAACATTTCCAACTATGAATTCGGTTTAATAATTGAGATCGAGCCACGACTAAAACGCCTTTCCTTTTGAAAATCGGTTCAGTTTTGACAAAGTTATATGTTCGGAAAGTATTGACAAAGTTATAGACGTTCGGAAAAAATTGATAAAGTTATAAGTTCGGAAAGTTTAGTCATAAATTTCCAAAAAAAAAAACATTTCCAACTATGAAAGCGGTATAATTATTGAGATCGAGCCACGACAAAAACGCCTTTCCTTTTGAAAATCGGTTCAGTTTTGACAAAGTTATAGGTTCGGAAAGTTTTGAAAAAGTTATAGGTTCGGAAAGATTTGAAAAAGTTATAGGTTCGGAAAGTTTTGACATGAATTTCGAAAAAAAAAACATTTCCAACTATGAATTCGGTTTAATATTGAGATCGAGCCACGACTAAAACGCCTTTCCTTTTGAAAATCGGTTCAGTTTTGACAAAGATATAGGTTCGGAAAGTTTTGACAAAGTTATAGGTTCGGAAAGTTTTGACAAAGTTATAGGTTCGGAAAGTTTAGACATAAATTTCGAAAAAAAAAAAAACATTTCCAACAATGAAAGCAGTTTAATTATTGAGATCGAGCCACGACTAAAACGCCTTTCCTTTTGAAAATCGGTTTAGTTTTGACAAAGTTATAGGTTCGGAAAGTTTTGACAAAGTTATAGGTGCGGAAAGTTTTAACATGAATTTCAGAAAAAAAAAACATTTCCAATTATGAATGCGGTTTAATTATTGAGATCGAGCCACGACTAAAACGCCTTTCCTTTTGAAAATCGGTTCAGTTTTGACAAAGTTATAGGTTCGGAAAGTTTTGACATAGTTATAGGTTCGGAAAGTTTTGACAAAGTTATAGGTTCGGAAAGTTTTAACATGAATTTAAAAAAAAAAACATTTCCAACTATGAATGCGGTTTAATTATTGAGATCGAGCCACGACTAAAACGCCTTTCCTTTTGAAAATCGGTTCAGTTTTGACAAAGTTATAGGTTCGAAAAGTTTTGACATAGTTATAGGTTCGGAAAATTTTGACAAAGTTATAGGTTCGGAAAGTTTTAACATGAATTTCAAAAAAAAAACATTTCCAACTATGAATTCGGTTTAACAATTGAGATCGAGCCACGACTAAAACGCCTTTCCTTTTGAAAATCGATTCAGTTTTGACAAAGTTATATGTTCGGAAAGTAATGACAAAGTTATAGGTTGGAAATAAAACGAGTCAGAAAACTTTCCTTTTGAAAATCGGTTCAGTTTTGACAAAGTTATAGGTCCGGAAAGTTCTGACATAGTTATTGAGTTCGGAAAGTTTTGACAAAGTTATAGGTTCGGAAAGTTTTAACATGAATTGAAAAAAAAAAACATTTTCAATTATGAATGCGGTTTAATTATTGAGATCGAGCCACGACTAAATCGCCTTTCCTTTTGAAAATCGATTCAGTTTTGACAAAGTTATATGTTCGGAAAGTAATGACAAAGTTATAGGTTCGGGAAAAAATTGATACAGTTATAAGTTCGGAAAGTTTAGTCATAAATTTCGAATAAAAAAAACATTTCCAACTATGAAAGCAGTATAATTATTAAGAACGAGCCACGACAAAAACGCCTTTCCTTTTGAAAATCGGTTCAGTTTTGACAAAGTTATAGGTTCGGAAAGTTTTAAAAAAAATTATAAGTTCGGAAAGTTTTGAAAAAGTTATAGGTGCGGAAAGTTTTGACATGAATTTCGAAAAAAAAAACATTTCCACCTATGAATGCGGTTTAATTATTGAGATCGAGCCACGACTAAAACGCCTTTCCTTTTGAAAATCGGTTCAGTTATGACAAATAATAGGTTGAAAGTTTTGACATAGTTATAGGTTCGGAAAGTTTTGACAAAGTAATAGATTCGGAAAGTTTTAACATGAATTTCGAAAAAAAAACATTTCCAACTATGAATTCGGTTTAATAATTGAGATCGAGCCACGACTAAAACGCCTTTCCTTTTGAAAATAGGTTCGAGTTTTGACAAAGTTATAGGTTCGGAAAGTTTTGACATAGTTATAGGTTCGGAAAGTTTTGACAAAGTTATAGGTTCGGAAAAAATTGATACAGTTATAAGTTCGGAAAGTTTAGTCATAAATTTCGATAAAAAAACATTTCCAACTATGAAAGCAGTATAATTATTAAGAACGAGCCACGACTAAAACACCTTTCCGTTGG